>PVIW01000486.1:0-483753 GCA_004026585.1 Noctilio leporinus
GGGGGACAGAGGGGAGCAAAAAGGGGATGGATATAATACAACAACAATAAAGTTTAAAAAAAAAGATTAAAAAATTAAAAATAATTATAAAGCTGAGGGTTTTACAGTTTCTGATTTAATGATTTATGAAAATCAACACAGTTGATAGGTACAGAATAGACTTATAGATCAATGAAAGAGAAATGAGAGTCCAGAAATAAACCACTATATTTATGATTGATTTATTCATGAGAAGATGCCAAGACAATTTCATGGAATAATTTTTTGAGTAAATGATGCTGAGTCAATTAAACACTCACGTGAAAAAATATAAATTTAAATTTACACTACACAAGAACTAACAGACCTAATAGATCATAACATAACAAGACTAATAGATCACAGTCCTAAATGGAAGAACTAAAACTATAAAACCTCTAGAAGAACATCTTCGTGACCTTTGATTTTAAAAAGGTATACAAATGTAATACCAAAAGCATGAGCCCTTAGTGGGAGAAAGACAGATAAATTGGCTGTCATTAGACTTTTTAAAAAATTGGACTTCAAAATATACTAGTAAGCAAATAAAAAGACAAACTATGCATTGTCAGAAAATATTTGCAAATTATATTTATATATAAGACTCACATCCAATATACATAATTACGACTCAACAGTAAAGACAAACAACCCAATGAAAAATTGGCAAAAGACTTGACTAGACATTTCTAAAGATAAAATACAAGTAACTAATAAGCTCATGAAAGTCAACCTCATTATTCATTAGGGAAATGTAAATTAAAACCACAATAAGAAACGACCATACACACCCTTTAGAATGGCTATCAATAAAAAGACAGACAATAGCAAGTGTCTGCAGGGAGATGAAAACAAGTTAGTACTTCCTTAGAAAGGTAAACATGAAGCTACCTTTTACCCAGTCATTGTATTCCTAGGCTTCTACCCAAAAGGAATGAAAAGGTATGTTTATACAAAAACTTGTATACAAATGTTAATAAGCAGCAGTATTCAAAATAGCCAAAATATTAAAATAATCTATATATCCATCAACTGGGGAACAAATACACAATGTATTGCATATCCATATACTGAAACATTATTCTGCAATACAAGAAACAAAGTATTTATACAGTTTACAACTTTGATGAAGCTCAAGAACATTATGCTAAGTGAGAAAATTCAGACACCAAAGAACTATCTGTCATATGATTTCCTTTAGATAAAATATCAAAAATAAAAGATAATTTTTACAGATGATTAGCAAATGAAACAAACAGATGAGCAGGCTGGAACCAGAGACATGGAACAAAAACGGAGCAGAGTGATGGTGACCAGGGAGGAGGGGGCCGGGGGAGGAAGAGAGAGGAGAGGAGAGAAGGGTGGGGTTTAGATGAGGACCTCATGGGAAAGACCCATGGACATGGACGAGGAGGTGGGGATTGACTGCGGGGGAGCAACGGGGGCAAATGAAACAACTGTAATACAACAAGAATAAAGTTTTTTTTTAAAGGCACAAATCAGATTAGCAACTGCCCAGGACTGGAGTTGGGAACATGAACCAACTGCATTCAGGCACAGGGCATTTTACCGTGTCATAGAAATGTTCTAAAATGGAACTGTGGGATTGTGGTCACTGCCGCACAACCTTCTAACTTTACTGAAAATGACTGAATTGAAATGAGGACAATTGTAATAGAATAAACAATAAAAAGGGCTAAGAACATGAATAAAATCCAACTTGGATATATACGAGGCTGTATTTACACACCATTTAGGAAGGACATCCCACAGCCCAAAGAATGTAGTTATATCTTTAGTGTTTAGAAACAGGAAAACATTTTTTCACCAAGTAAGAGTGGTGGGAAAAGTTTCTTCAAAAAATAAAAAAATTATAAAACATAAAGATTATTGAATTGTACACTTAAAATAGATGGACTTTACGGTATGTAAATTATATCTCAATAAAGCTATTGAAGAAATGAAGGAAATGGACTGAATAATCTTGGATGTTTTCTCCCTTTAAAAGTCTGTGCTTTAGCATTCAACTGAGCATGCATTTTAATACAAAATGCTAGAGAAAACTTTGGCCTTACTGTACAAGAGGGCTAAGAATCAAGTGTGAGCTCTGTAATCCCCAACAGAACCTACCTTTGCAATGATATTCCGCACACTTAAAGGTCACTTGAAACGATGGAGCTGAAATTTACAATGCCATGTCTTAATTAGCCAACCTTTATTCCAAAGCTCTGGGAATTCCTGTTTTTATTCACTATTTGCCTAGTCACAATAGCCCTCAGAAGAGGCAAGAAAGTGGGGAGAGGTCCACATTTGCAATGTAATTTAGTCAGAGGCCACATGTGCATCTTTGCTTGACCTCTGACTAGCTGTGTGACCTACTGCTCCTTCTCTTGGTCTCTCATCAGGTATTTGTTGAGTGATTATAGTGTAGCAGGTGCAGAGTTGAATGTAACACAGCCTCTGGCACCGGGGGCTCAGAACTGAGATGGGGCGGACAGATATTAACTGTTCACTACAATCCAGTGAGATGAGGATGGAAAGGAACTTGGCTGGAGAAGGATCTGAGGGCACTTACAGGACCATGTGAGCACTAAATGAGACAATGCGTCTGAGTGCTTTCTACATAGCCAAGTGCTCTATAAAAGTTGGCTGGTGCCAACACAATTGCTGCGTGCATTATTATTATAGGGTTATCAAATTAGACAAGAGCAATTTGTCTTGTTTTCCATTTGGACCCTTCTCTTGTGATTCAATTGCACTTGATAAATTTCACAAAAGTGGATTTTGAGTAGAAATTTAGAGGAAGAAATATATATTGTGTAAAGGACTTGTAACAAATCAACTTAAGAGTTCAAATTAAGTTTTACTTCTCCATCGAAAGCTAAAGAAACCTTGTAAGGAGACACCATCTGATGATGGTTAGATTCAGCTCCTCTTTTTCCACGTTTAAAAGCAGTTTAACTAGCTTGAATTGAGTCTGTCCTTGGGTTGAAGTATATATTTTTTTTAATTTTTATTTTTTAATTATAGTTTATTGATTACACTATTACAATTATCCCAATTTTTCCCTTTTGCCCCCCTCCACCCAGCACCCTCACTCCCTCAGGCAATCCCCACACCATGGGTCATGCATGTAAGTTCTCTGGCTTCTCCATTTCCTGCACTGTACCATACATCCCCATGACTATTCTGTAACTACCTGTTTGTACTTCCTAATCCCCTCACCTCTTCACCCATTCCCCCACACCTCCCTCTCATCTAGCAGCCACCAAAATGCTCTCTGTAGCCATGATGGTCTGTCTTTTGTTTGCTTAGTTTTCCAGACTCAATTGTTGATAAATATGTATTTTTGCCATTTTATTGTTCAAAGTTTTAATCTTTTTCTTAAATAAGTCCCCCTAACATTTCACATAATGGTTTGGGGATGATGACAGCTCTGATGGGTAGGTCAATCATGGTCCCTGCTTTTCATGACTTTGAATATTTCTTGTCAATTCCTTCTAGCCTGCAAAGTTTCCTTTGAGAACTCAGCTGACGGTCTTGTGGGAAAACACCCCGGTCTTGTGGGAAAACACCCCGGTAGATAACTAACTGCCTTTCTCTTGCTGCTTTTAAGATCGTCTCTTTATCGTTAACCTTTGACATTTTAATTATGATGAGTCTTGAAGTGGGCGCCTTTGACCCATCTTGTTTGGGACTCTGTGCTTCCCAGACTTGCATGTTTATTTCTGTCACCAAATTAGAAAAGTGTTCTTTCATTATTTTTTCAGGTAGATTTCCATTTCTTGCTCTTTCTCTTCTCTTCCTGGAACCCCTATAATGTGAATGGTGTCCTCCTGAAGTTATCCCAGAGGCTGCTTATACTATCCTCATTTTTTTGGATTGCTTTTTCTTCTTGTAGTTTTATTTTTTGCTTCCTTATGTTCCATATTATTCACTTGACTCTTGGCTCCATCCATTCTACTGTTGTTTCCCTGTAAATTATTCTTTCAATCAGTGTATCCTTTGCTTCTGACTGGATCTGTTTTATGCTGTTGATTGAGGTCCTTACTAAGTCCATTGACCATCCTAATAACCAGTATTTTGAACTCTGCATCTGATAGATTGCTTAGATCTGTTTTGTTCAGCTCTTTTTCTGGAGTTTTGGTCTGTTTCGTTTGGGCCATGTTTCTTTGTCTCCTCATTTTGGCAGCCTCCCTGTGTGTGTTTCTGTGTATTAGGTAGAAATGCTGTGACTCCGTGACTTGGTGGTGTGGTCTAATGTGGTAGGTGTCCTTGTAGGGTCCAGTAGCACAGCCTCCCCTATCACCCAAGCTGGGCACTCAAGGTGCACCCTTCATGTGGGCTGATGCACTCTCCTCTTTAGTTGAGCCTTGGTTGCTGTTGGCAAACCAATGGGAGGAATTTACCCAAGCCAGTCAGCTGCAAGGACTGGCTGTGACCACTGACTGCCATCCTCTGCCCTCCATGTAGGACCAGCTGTGCAGGGCCAGGATGGTGGTGCTCTGACCTGGTTTGTAGCTATCCACTGGGTGCACAGGCTCTGGGGCTTCCTGGGTGATGTGGAGCAAAGTCAGTCCCCACCTGTGTTTTGCCAGGGGCCACCCTGCCTGAGCTATAAAATCTGAGATGCTGCTACTTGTGCTGGGCTTGGAGACTCCCAGGCGCAGCCAAGCTGTGCATCTAGACTGGCTGCTGCTGGTGCTGGGCCTGGGGCTCACTGAGGCAGCTGCTGCTCGTTTGGGAGGATTTAGGAAGCTGTGCAGTTTGAGCCAAGAGCAGCCATTCATATGGAAAAGCAGCTGGGTGGGCTCCTAAGTTGGGTGGAGCAGGGTCTCTGCAGATCTCCAAGGTGGGTCAGTGTTAGCCAGGTTGATGGAGTCTCAGACAAGGCACCAGCTTGCTAGCTTTTGGGGGGAGGGTTTAGAAAAGGGATAATGGTTTCTGCTTGCCTTGATGCCAGACACTCCAGTTTTTCCCCTGCGTGCCACTGGTGCCTTTTAAGCTGCTACTTCAGTGCTGGAGCTCAGAGGGAGTGAGTCTGAGTAGGCGAGTCTGTGGCGTGTTCTTTAAGGGGAACTGCTCCTGCAGTATTTTCCATTGACTCAATCTTCACTGGTTTGTGTAGCCAGAAGTTTTGGGGACTTATTTTTCTGGCACTGAACCCTGGGCTGGGGGGCCTGATGTGGGGCATGGAGTCCTCCATCCTGAGATACCTCTCTAAAATTTGATCTACCACACGTGGGTGTGGGACCAGGTTGTTCCTTGTCTGCACCTCTCCTTTCAGTCTAGATGAATGTGTTTCTTTAACCCCACAGTTGTCAGACTTCTAATCAACTCAATTTCTGTCGGTTCTGAGGGATGACTGTTCTATATTTTAGCTGTAATTTTGATGTGGTCATGAGAAGAGGGGAGCCATGTCTGCCTATGCCACTCTATTGACTGGAAGTCAAGATACATTTTAAATCAAAATGCAGAAGACCTAGCTTTTGCCCTTACGTATTTTCCTCTCCATCATGGATCTTCATGTCATTCTAATTAATTTCAATATACATCCAGAATCTGACTACGATCGTCTCCATAGCTACCACCATGGGCCCAAGCCCCTGTCACATCTTAATTAGCTTATTGCAAATAGCCTCTGCTCTGGTCTCCCTGCTTCCTCTCTTACTCCCAACATTTTCTTCTCAAAACAGTAGCTACAGTGAACCTTCAAAACCATGACTCAGTTCTTGACCCTCTTGTACTCAAAGCCATACTATGGCTCCCATCCCACTTTTGGGAAAAGGCACATCTTTATAATGTCTTCTAGCCTCCTTTTAAAAAAAGTTTTTATTTATTATTTTTAGAGAGAGGGGAAGGAAGGGAGAGAGGCAGAGAGGGGGAGAAACATCCATGTATGGTTGCCTTTCACCTGCCTCCAGCTACAGAGCTGGCTGGAGACCTGGCTTGTAACCTAGTTATGTGCCCTGGCTGGGAATCGAACCAGCGACCTTTGGGTTCACAGTCTGACACCTTATCCACTGTGCCTCCAGCCAGGGCTTCTAGTCCCTTTCTTATGAACTACCCAACCTCACTTCTTCTTATTCTTCTCTAGGCATGGCGACCTCTTTGCTTTTCTTGGACATTCTAGACAGGCTCCCATCTCAAGGCCTTACAACTGTTACCCGCTATGCCCGGGATGTTTTTCCACAGATATACACAACCTTTGGAAGGTTTGCTTCTTCACCTCTGCCGGTGATGTCTTACCCTACCACTCTGTTTAAAATAGCATCCCCAACCTCAACACAGCCTATTACATGTTTCTGCTTCAGTTTTGTCGATATCATTTATCATCATCACTTGCACTGTGTGTGTGTGTCTGTCTGTGTGTGTGTACATGCACCTAAGAGTTTGAGTCATTTTTACAAATTCTCACCTGAGGACATCTTTTCATCGCTTAATTTTTTTAGACAGAAAGGGAGAGAGAGAAACAGTAATGCAAGAAAGAAACAGACCAATTGCCTCTGTAACGTACCCAGATCAGGCATGCTTTGTGACCGGAATGGGGATCAAATCCGCCACCCCTTGGTTTTGGGACATTGCTCCTACCAACTGAGCCACACTGGCCAGGGACTGGCCAGGGTGGTTAACTGAGTAAACACTGCAAATGCCAACATTTCTTTAGGAAAAAACAACTAGGCCGATGGTCATGTATGAGACCAGTTAGCTGATATCTGGATAGAGGACCCTGCTTTGGTGATCTTTTCTAACACAGCTCTGGACTGGAAAACAAAGCTGAGGTTTTAGTTTTGGCTCTACCTCTCACTAGCTCTATCTGACATGCTGAACAGTCACTTCATTTCTGCAACTTGCTTCTAAAATGGGATAATTCCGGCCAACGCAGTAAGACACAAAACAGAAGAGATACACATTTTAGAAAGAAAAGCAATTTATCATCATTTGTAGGTAACATGTTTGTGACCTAATATATCAAAGAGAATCAACGGAAAGACTTTTGAAATTAGTAAAAGAATTCCGTAAACTGGTTTGATAGAAGATAGAGACAAACTGTGTATGTACCAGGAAAAACAAGCTAGAGGATGTAATGGGAAAATCCTGTTTGAACAGAGTCCTTTAAAAATAGCTGAGGATAACACAAATAAGAAATGTACAGTACTGACACGGAGAGAAAAAACCTTCTGCTGAGTAATACAAAAGATTATCTCCAGCTTCTTCCACAGGGCTGAGCAGAGTGGGTGTTAAATAACTGCTGAACTGAAGATGAACAAATGGACAGAAAGGCTGACATCCTGGGTGAATGCATCACATATTCTAAAGATGTCAATTCTTGCCAAAAATGATGTGTTTTCTTTGGCGAAAAAGCAAATTATAGAAAATATGAAGCCAGTTAAGTGACATTTGGGGTCCCTCAAGGTTTGAATGAGCTTCACTGAGAAATTCTAACAATGTCATTGAGATTTTTTTACTTGTTTGTTTAAAATAGAAACTAGGGTTATGAACTTTTAAAAAAAACAATGAAATGAGGGTTAAAAAAACCACTCCTGGATATCAAAGCATATTATGAAGTTAGAATAATTATTTCATGGGTCCTGCAGTGTGATTTAAAAAATTATGGGATATATGTGTGTGTGATGTGTGTGGGTGAATTTCACATACAGAGTCAGAAACAACAGACATCAATGGAAAACAGAAAAATTTGTAAGTAATGCTAGATTTATTTATTTATTTATTTATTTTTAAATTTTATTGTTGTTGTATTACATCCATCCCCTTTTTGCTCCCCTCTGTCCTCCTCCCCACCCACCCATTCCCCCCAAAGTCAGTCCCACCTGTTGTCCATGTCCATGGTTCCTTTATACTAGGTTCTTGTCTAAGCGCCTTAGAGGATAATGAATTGGGATGACTGGGGAAATTTAAACATGAGCTACTGTATCAGACAGCAGTATTATACCAATGCTGAGCTTCTCCAGTGTGACGACTGCTTTGCGCTGCATGGAGGCCTGACCTTCTCCTTAGGATCTGCAAACTAAAGGTTTAAAAGTATCACGATTGCTACAGCTAACCTAGCAATCATCTGAGAGGTAAGAAAGAGAAAGAAACTTGGCAAAAATGTTTACAACTGGTGGCTCTAGGGGAGGAATATGGGGATGTTTTTTGTACCATTCTTGCAACATCCTGTAGGTTTGAAGTTAAAAAGTATATTGAGTGGAGATAATCATTTTAAGCTTTAACAATAGAACAACTCATAGTAGATAAAAGAGGGAAAAGGGAAAAAGATAAAAGAGGTAAAAGGCAAAACGGATGTATCCATGTATAAATTTGAAATATCTGATTACAAGGACAGAAAATACACTAACAACAAATTAGAAAAGCTACTCCCAGAAAATATGAAAGAGAAGGAAACAATATTTTGATATTTAAGGGATCATATCTGGTATGAAGGACAAAAATGACAAGGGTCCTACACCAAAATCAATAATGCCTCTGTATAAGGAAAGCTATATAGTGTATTATCTCTGCATAATGAGACAGAACTAGGAATTATTAAACCAAAATTCTAAACAAATAGAAACTCCCAATGGGGAAAGATATGAATTTTCCCAAGTGATTCTCATATTTAATAGGAAATCAAAATCACCATTTCATTCTCTTTAGAAATTATTTCAACAAGAACAATGATGTTTAATGCTTATAGGATAGGATCAAACCTGTTTTCAGAATCTGAGAAGCCTTTGTTACTAAACAAAAAAGAATGATAATAAATTAATTAAGCATTCAATAAAAAGAAAATTACAATAAACAACAACGGAGCCAGATGGTTTTTCCAATGAGTTCTTTCAATCTTCCCACAATTGATAATTCTTGTGTTCTATAAATAATTGCCTAAGATAGAAGAAGAGGAAAGGCATCTCAAATTGTTGTAATTCATTCCTCTACTATATTATTAGATTGGTTCCCCATAAGCAGGTCATTTACCTCAGGTATACAAGATAGATTTAGGTAGAAAAACATCTGGGAAAATAAAACATAAATAAGTCCAAGTAGAAAACAGTATGATCATATAAATAGATGTCGAAAGGTATTTGGTAAAATTTAATACCCATTTCTGATTTTAAGAGTCACATAGATAAATGGTAGACTAGAGGTATTTTTTCTTATCATGTTTTAGAACACCTGCTTCAAACTTATAACTAATGTCACACAGAGGAGATATGCAAGGGAGGGCTAGCCTAGCCTTTGAGGTTGGGAATAACACGAACTGGTCAACTGTCAACTTTACTTGGCAACATTGTCCAGAAGACTCTACCAAATGCAACAAAACAGAAAACCAAAGTAAGCACCATTGCAACCAGAAAGGAGGACACAAAATGATCATTATTCACAGATGATGTGATTATTAGCATGGTAAGCCCAGTTAATAAAATTTAATTAAAGAAACTCACAGGAGGTTTCAGCAAAGAGAACGGGTAAAATATGCACACACGCACACACGCACACATACACAGTTTCTCTGAATACCAGCAAAATCCAGTTAGCAAATATAATGGGGAAAAGATGGCACATGACAGCATAAACTTAGTATCAGCAAGAGACAATTTTAACCAGGTAGCTATGGGTATCACCTACATGAAAAAATCTGCGTAGTTTTTCTGAGAAATAGGGGACTCAGATGAACAAACAGGTGTGCTTCGTTCATCGTGAAAAAGCTCGTGTTAATGTTAACAGTGTGAAATGAAGAATTTTAATACAATTTAAATCAACTCTACTGGGGATGCATAGGGAACATGACACAGTGATTTGAAAATTCTCGGGCAAATGGGTGAAAATATCTAAGAACAGTTGGAACACCAGAATCAGGAGGACTAGACATTAAAATGTTTTGTAAAACTATAATTAAAATGGGTGGTGTGGACACAGTGGCAGTACAGAGGCAAACCTAATGGAACAGGAAAGGTAAACTGAGGATACTGGGGGCTATGCACGGACACAGACACCAAAGGTACACTTAGGCAACATCATTTTTCAGAGAGATTGCAAGGAGCATTCGGTAAATGGTAGAGAGAAAAACCTAGCTATTCGGAGAAATAAAAAGGTAAGTACACAATTAACATTACTAAAATAATAACATGATATATGGCAAAAGTATTGTAGAACACAACTTTGTAAAGGAGGATCAAAATCACGTACAAACCTTTCTTCCCACCCTCACCAGCACTTCAAGACAGGGGAGCAACTGTCCTTCAATAGGTGATTAGATAAAGGTATGGTACATATATATATACAATAGAACATTACTCAGTCATTAAAAGAATAAAATCTTACCATTTGTGACATGCATGGACCTACAGGATATTATGCTATGTGAAATAAGTCAGAAAAAGACAAATGTCATATGATTTCATGTATATGTGGAATCTATAGAAGGAAATAAACAGAACAGAAACACTCACAAATACAGAGAACAGACTGGCGGTAGTAGCCAGAAGGGTGGGGAGTTGGAAGGCTAGATGAAAAAGGTGAAAGAATTCACAAGTGCCAATTGTTAGTCACGGAATAGTCATGGGGATGTGAAGTACAGCATAGCAGATGTAGTCAGCAATACTGCAATAACTATGTATGGTGCCAGGTACGGCCTAGAATTATTGGGGTATCACTTCGTAAACTGTATGTTTATCTGTCTGTTCACTATGCTGTATAGCTGAAACTAATCCAAAATAATACTGAATGTCAACTGTAGTGGACAAAAAATTATGTTCAATCTAATTTTTAAAATTTACTAAATAAGGCCCTGGCTGGTGGCATAGTGGATAAGGCGCCGGCCTGCAAACCCAAAGGTTGCTGGTTCGATTCCCCAGCCAGGGCACATAACCAGGTCATAAGTCAGGTCCCCAGCCAGGTCTGTAGCTGGAGGCAGGTGAAAGGCAACCATACATTGATGTCCCTCTCCCTCTCTGCCCTCTCCCTTCTCCTCTAAGAATAATAAACAAACTCTTAAAAAATATAAAATACGTTTACTAAATAAGAATAAAATAAAAACCTAACCCACATGTTAATATTTTATGATGGATTTATAGATAACCTTTTCCTATCTTTTCTATAACTTCTATATAAGCACATATTATTTTTATGAGTCTAAATTCTATTTTATTTAAAATGATAAAATAAAGTAATACTTCTGAAAACTACCTCAATATTTTCATGAGGATCAACAATAATTAAGAACATGAAAATAGTTTAAAAATGATTAATATATGTTACAACTAGCTGTTGTATCATATTTTTAATTGGTGGGTGAATTTCTGTATGCAGAGGGCATGTCAAAATCCATGCCTCATATGCTTCTAGCTTACTGTGTAATGTTAATTTTTGAATATCGCATCCCTAGCTAACTTTAGAAATATGATTTTTCAAGTTCACGTTGAACAGTAGTGTCATTTCAGTCAAACAAGAACCCAGTAGTATATGGAGAGTTGACTCAGTTTACAGCAACCATGGACCAACAGCTCTTACTAGCTCATGATGACAGCTCATTGAAACAATAACTTGAAAACAGAGTACGTACATTTGAGTAATAAGGAGTGTTTAGAGCCCACAGTGGCCTCCAACAACAGCTTGGAGAGAAGAAGGCTGGAGGACCTTGCTTCTTGCTCAATGGTCCATGAGCACCCTCATCACCTAGGAAAGTATTAGAAATACAGGCTCTTGGGCCCCATCTCAGATCTCCTGCTGAATCTGTGTTTTAAAAGATCTCAGACTAATTCACTTAGGAATTGAATCTTGAAAAGGAATAAAGGGAAATAGAATGCTTTAGGGAAATGCAAAATCTTCCTTTTGTTTGGGTTTGTTTTGGTTTTTAATAAGCATTCTGGAACGTTTCATGTCCCTCTGCGGAGTGTAGGCAACTTCCCTCACTGCGGGCCTCACAATACCACCTCCTTCCTCAGGTGTCCTGGGAAGAAACCCCTTTGCCCTCCTGCCAAGTTCTCAGTTGAAATGGCATTGTTGTTTTCTCAAGTCACCTTATGTTGTGAGAGGAAGCAAAGAAAAAAATAATAAAGTTGAACAAGGATAGCTTCAATAGGGATTCAGGCTCCAAACTTCACAATGAAAACCCATAGTGATGCCTCCACAAAGATGCTACTGCGGCTGTTTTTAAAAGAGTAATCAATAGGTTGCCTTGGATGTCCCTACATGCACCAAAGACATTTGCGCAAGGAAGGGAAAGTAGGTGAAAATCCTTGAGCACTTTTTTTGTAAGATCATCTGAAATTGATTATCCTCCAAAAGCCCTTCTAAGCTCTAAAAAGGTAAAAGGAATGATTATTCATTAAACATGAAATTAACCTCAAAAAGTGGCCTAATAGTGCCAGATAGGCTAAATAAATGTCATAGAAGAAATACAACACCCATTAGAACATTTTTCCTATGGGAACAAGTAACTCAAGATGAGGTGATTTGCAGGGGTGAATTGGGCTGAAATGTAGCACCTATGTGTAGAGAATTGAAGGAGTCAGGTCTCTGTCTAACAACATCATCACCTGTGATTTCCAGAGCCTCACGATGACTCTCTGAATGTGGGGCTTGGAAATAAGAATTTGAACATGCTCACCAAGGTATCTGTACATACACCAAACTTCAGAGACCCTCCTGTGGAAGCTGCCCTGAATCTGTGACGTGAATCAGAGACGGCTGGATACGGCATCATCATGTAGTCTAGCAGTTCTCAAAATGTGGCCTATGAACCCCAGGGGGTCCCCTAGACCCTTTGAAAACTCTGCAACATCAAAACCAATCTCAATAGCATTCTGAGACTTCAGTTACTTTTTTTCCCTGTGCTGATCTTTGCACTGAACACACATGCGACAGGCGGGGGGACAATGCTGCTGTGCAGGCATGAATCAAGGCAACGGGACCCAACTCAAATGTCCTTGGGATTGTATTCTTCAAAAACTTGCTATAAAACAACAACAACAACAACAACAACAAGGCTGCAATTTTACTCAAGAATGTCCCTGGTGAGGCAGTAAAAAGTGTTCATTTCAACACCTGAGCACATGTCTTTTTAATATTTGCATGACACAAAAGAAAGTATGCATAAATCATGTCTCCTGCTATTGAAGTACTATGGTTTCTTAAGGAAAAATGTTCCTGTGACTGAGTTGCATGCCAAATTGTCACATTTTTAATGAAGGACCATTTTTTAAGAAGAATGACTGACACATTGTGGTTATTCACATTGGACATTTGGTAAATATTTCCCCTGAAATAAAGTTTATCTGTCCCTTTATGGAAACTTAAGAGTATTTCCATAGAGTTTTCAAGAGAAAATTAAAATTTGAGAAACTTATCTGTCAATAAATTTGACAAGTTCCCAATACTTAAAAACTTCACTGCCCTGGCTGGTGGCACAATGGATGAGGCGTGCCAGCCAGCGAACCCAAAGGTTGCTGGTTCGATTCCCAGCCAAGGCACATAACCAGGTTGCAAGCCAGGTCTCCAGCCAGCTCTGTAGCTGGAGGCAAATGAAAGGCAACCATACATTGATGTCTCTCTCCTTCTCTGCCTCTCTCCCTTCCCCTCTCTTTAAAAATAATAAATAAAAAAATCTTAAAAAAAACTTTACTGATGATAAAGGGTGGTGAAATTAGCAAATGTGATATTTTGATATTATATCATAAGACATATCAACATTCGAAAGATTTTTGTAATTCATTAAATTTTTTCACATAAAGAATGCATAATGATACAAAACCAGTAATAAAACATCAAGGATAAAATATCCATTCAAAGGGCCACATAATGGATATATTTTAATGTAACAAAAGGTGAAAAGCTCACTGATGTGGGTTCATTGTAACTAAACTTGAGGCAACGACCACTCTCTGAGTTTTGGTCTAATATCAAAGAATATCCACCGTTGCCCCCAATGGCTATTACACTATTCCTTTTTTTCCAATTACATACCTGTATAAGACTGAATTTCCTCTACACAGCTCAACCAAAGCAAATAATGACAACAAATAAAGTGCAGAAATATATGAAAACCAATTATCTTCTATTTATTAAGCCAAGCATTGCAAAAAATGTGAAATAATTATCATTTTGTAAAACAGGAACATTTTATATTAATATGTAATGAAATTACTATTATTTTTTAATGAATTATAACATTTCTACATGTAGTTTTAACTTATAATACTGTATATACTGATAGATAAAACCCTTATGAACAAAAAAATGTTCTTTGGGATCTTTATTATGTTTTAATAATGCAAAGGGGTCTTGTGACCAAAAAGATGAAGAACCTTTAATCATGAATTAAAAAAAAAAAGAATAAAAAGGCTATCAAGATACTCACAATTTAGGGCTTCTCAGTCCTGCCACTATTGGCATTTTGTCTGGATAATCTCTGTGGGTGCTGTCCTATACGTTGTAGAATGTTTAGTAGGATCCCTGACCTCTACTCACTCACTAGATGTTAATAGCAGCCCCCATTTCTAAGTTGTAACAACCAAAAAATACCCCCAATCAGTGCCTCTGGGTGACAAAGGAATTCCGGTTGAGAACCACTGCCATTAGTAAATGGGAAGAGGATGCTAAAAAGACAACTTGCAAAACAAGAAATGTCAAACGTAAGCCAAGAAATGCAAATCAAAATGATAATATGCTTCTATTTAAAAACCATTCAATTATCAACGTAAATGTAAATGATAACAAGCCATCTCAGTGACGTTTGTGGTGAAACTGGTAGGATTTTATCATTCTAGCAGCACTGTAAATTGACTCATCAAACTGAGGACATCATTTGCAATGGCTTTCAAGGTTCATAAACATCTTTATGACTATGGAATACAAAGAGCACAGATTCTGAAATCTGCATTAAATTAGAATTTTGGCTCTGAAACTTTCTAGCTATGGGACCCTCTTTTAAATATTTAAAGGACACTGGAAAATCTGAAGGCAGTAAGAATGCTTCCGTAAACGATGACTGTCAGAACTGGCTTAGATAACAATATAAATGAGCATCTAGTTAAAAGTGGAAGATTTAATGCACCCCAGTTATTTCTTGTCTCTGCTGAGATCCTACTAAAATGACAATAAAATATATATTTTTAAAGTATATAAATCTGTAAGAAAAACAGAGAAAATAAAAAGGGCCATTAGTGGTGAGAGGTTTCAAGACAATTCTGGAGAATTAAAAATGCTCAGAGGAGAGGAATCTGGTTTAGCGAGATAAAGAAAACCAAATTGTAAAGAGATGTGACTTTGGGGAGTTGATTTGCCTGGTGGATCTTGCACAAGACTCTGATCTTGGAGCGATTAAGAATGAAGAGTGTACAAGGGAAATGGAGGGCTGCAAATAGGGATGCTGCCAAAAGTCTGTACATGAAAAAACCAAACTTAAGCATGGGGTTAGGTGTCTGTCCTCTACCCATCAGGCCAGAGATAGGAGGTTTTACCTTTGGAGAGTTGGAATGCCTTCATTCCCAAAACACGGCACCTCTAGTAAAATTTGCAACACCTTACTTTTAAATATTGACCACTAAGCCTCACTGGTTAGGGAAGAAAAGCTTCCACATAAAAGAGAGAGGTCAGTGCAAATTTAAAAAATGACTCCAGAGGAAATAGAGATAATACAGGAGTCAGAAAAGTCTCTCTCTCTCTCTCTCTCTCCTCCTCTGCCCTCCCAATCCCTCTATCCCTGCCTCTCTCTTTCCTCAAATAAAAATAATATCCTCAGAAAAGTTTAGGAAATAATTGCTTCAATAAACAAGAAATAATGCTATGAGGAAAAAAAAAACATTTAGGGAACAAGAAATAGCTTTTAAAAGGAAAAATTATGATAGCTAAAAATTTAAACGCTAGATGAGAACTGGTATTTGTCTAGAAAACAGGATGAAAAGGTCAAAAGAAGAGAAAAAGTGTTTAATAGTAAAACTGAAATGCTTGAGCTCTGTGGGTGGAAAAAAAAATGCATGAAGAGTGTAACGCAAATACTGCCTGAATGAAATAGAATAATTGTAACTTCTACGATGAATTAGGAAAAAGCACACATGCAACTCTGTAAGATCAGAGGATGGCATTGTGGTTAAAAGTTCAGACTGTGGAGCCAGGCTAAGTCCAAATTCCAGATCATTCGCTGCAAACTGCATAAACTCAGGTAAGTCACTTATCTTTTCAGTTCTTTGGGTTTTCCTCTTAAAATAGGAATAAGACTTGTTCTGACCTTGTAGGTTCTTTTTTTTTTTTTAATCCTCACCTGAGGATACGTTTATTGATTTTAGAGAAACACTGACTGGTTGCCTCCTGGACATACCCCAGCTGGGGACTGAACCTGCAACCTCGTACATGTCTTGGCTGAGAATCAAACCCACAACCTCTTGGTGTATGGGACAACACTCCAAGCAACTGGGCCACCCAGCCAGGGCTTACCTTACAGGATTTTGATGAGAATTAACTGAGTTAATATATGTAAAGGACTTAAAACAGTGTCTAATACACAGTAAGCTTTAAGTTAACTATACAATACTATAATAAAAATAGCATACCCCTTGGCACCAAAGTGACCTGCTTTTGTAGTATCGTACAATTAGCCACTGTGTATTTACTTTACTAAAAATAGTGGTATAACTATATCAGCAAGCTGGAAGAGAGAGGTATTGGATGATTTAAGACAACCAAATTCTCATCTGTAATAGCAGGAAGTAAATAGATAATGTCTGTGATCAATAACTTTAAAATTGCACATTATGTAGTGACATTTCCAATTCCCAGAGAAATGGCAAAGAATTAAAATACAGTTACCGCTGGGGCACAGGACTGGGAGAGTTGAAAGAAGGTGAAGCCAGGAATGATTTGACTACTTGATTTCTCAACTATGTGCACTGGCTACTTTGAGATTTTTTAATTAAAGAATGAAAAAGGTTAACGTATATGAATTGGCTGTCAGTGCTTGGCATATAAGAGTAAGCACTCAATACATTTTAGCTCCATTTTATTCCTTTCAGTAATTCTACTCCTGGGGATCTTTCCTATTTAAAAATACAATACCAAAGGAAAAACACGAATAAATGTTTATTGCTGGGTTATTCACAACAACAAATAACTGGAAATGACCCAAATTTTCACCATATGGGAATGGTTAAGAATTATGCAAAAACTTGATGAATGCTATAAACCAGGAACATAAGTTTATTGTTGCAGACGGCTATGAATTGGTCATAGCCGACCACACACACATACACATACACACAGTCTCTGATGTGTTCGGACTAGGAAACAGATTTTTGAGAAAGCCAAGGTGTCTGAACGGAGGAGATACAGATAGAATGTGTCATAGGGCATCTTTCTCTGGCCCCTAGAGTTCCTGATGAAAGGCTCATGGATACTTGGGTCACTATGCAAAGGGTGGCTTTTTTTTTTTAGCTGTGGCCTTTCACAGTATTCACATCACTGTTCAGGAGAACATAAACTCACGATCTATGCCATTAACAGCAATTATTCAAGCTAGGTAAGAGCTCCCTCCCTCATTCTCACCTAGAAAACATTCTCAGCAGTGGCTCAGCTTCGACATCTACCGTGCTTAGAAAACCCATCTGCCAGCAAAGACATGGATGAAAACCCTATGACAACAATGAAGGAAATGTACAAGCTGATGTGTCTCAGTCTCCATCAGCACCTGCAGACAAGGCCTTCAGCTCTCAAAGACGACAGGGATTGGGCAAGCAGCCTCTTGAGTCTCTAACTGTGACATGGGGTGTCTATCACCCACTTGTGAGAACTGGGCTTCCCAACCTCTTGGCACATCGGGACCTCCCAGAGGCCTTGTCAAAACACAGGCTGCTAAGTTCCAGCCAGAGTTCCTGACTCCCAAGGTCAGGGGACGGGACCCGAGCATCTACACTACTTCCAACAAAGTCCCAGATAATACTGTAGGTTCAGGACCGACCTTCGAAAACCACTGTGTTACAGACACAAAATTTACCAAAACCAAACTGGGATAAAAGTCGAGACTTTGAAGCAGGAAGGGAAAGATGGAGAAAACATTTTCTAAGGATTCCCCATCTGTCCCTTGTCCCCATGTCCACTAGGTGGAACCTTGATGTGGCATCTATACCACTGACACCTCCTCCCCAAACTCCCTTCTGGGGGGCCGATTATCTCGCTGAACAAAGTGCCTCTTGTTAACGTCCCGGACTGAAAGGTAACAACCGTACCCCATCTTCCTGTAACCAACATGCAAGAGGCCACCTTCGTAGGTTCCAAGAAATTACGCATTCATTACGGGGGAAATTAACACCTCCCAGCAAACTGTAATTAGGAATTCTTCAATTCAGTTTATGCTTTTTCAATTAGGCGCGCTATAATTTTAATCATGGGAGCATTAACATGTTTCTGTAATTTATATACCTGTGGTATAATTAAGCTTGGGAAGCACACTGCTCTACAGCTGAATGGAAGTGATTGCTTCCTACCACACTTGCGGTGCCACGGATCCCTGGCGGAGGGACAGCGCCACGTTCACGGGAGCTGTCTGCGCGTTGCGGAGAGAGGCCAGCGGGGGGTTCTTGGCTTTGGAAACGTGCTGTTGCAGATCGTGGGGCGCCTCTGAACATCTGGCTCCTGTGTCGAACCGGCCCCGCAAAGCTTCAACTCCTAGTGTGACTTTCAAAACATTCCCACCATTGGAAACTGCTTCAGACAACTATTCTTGGAAACTAGTTTCAATTAAGCAGGAACAGGGTGTCCTGGCAGGGGGGACATTATCTGGGAGCAATCTGGCTCTGAAGTGGAGAAACTGAACAATAGGCTGACACTTGGCCTGGACTGGGATCAAACTCCTTTCTTCCCCACAGTGGTTCCTCTTCCCACTTCCTCTCATTCTGCTCCTTTCTCACACTTTCTGCTCTGCCTTTCAGCTATAAAGCAGGCCCTGGCATCCTGCCTGCAAGGTAGTTCTCTTGGGATTCTGAGCAGTTCTGCAAATTCAAGGAATGCTGAAAGTTTTTGTGCTTATTCAGACTGAACCTCTGAACTTTCTGAAGGTTAAAACCCTTCATTTTCCCCCTTCTTCCTGCTGTACCCACAATAGCAAATTCAAATTTGCTGACTGCAATAAAAGGAAAAAGAACATAATCAAAACTGGCCCAGGGGGACAATGCACACAGATTCCGACCCAGCTGAGTGACGTGCCCACAGAGCTGCAGCATTTGGGCACCCAGTGTATTTTGTCTGATGTTAGAAAAAACGGAACTTTTTGTGGAGTGAAAGTTGGGAATGGATTTGTTTTTCCCAGGCTGCCCTAGCCTTCCACCAAAGAATTCAGATTCGTTTGGATCCTGACACTCAGTTGCCCCAAACATCTATCTCTTCCCTAAGCCCCGTATCTGCATAGAAGTGATATCAGCATGCAGACACACAACACACATTATTCCAGACGAAAGTCACTGTCATCATCACGAGAAAATAGGGGCGTGCTTTCAGCCCCTCTGAACAGGGAGAGAGAAATAGGCTGGCAGACAGCCTAGTTCAGCTCAGAGGAGTTAAAACTGATTATCCTCCCACTGAAACATACACCAAAAAAGCTGTAAAACCAACAGGGGCAGCTTGACAATAAACGCAAAACACTTGCTTCCCCAAGCATTTTCACTTGCTGTGAGAATGCACAAATAGTGGCTCCAAGGAAGGAAATACTTGGTTCCCTGGACAGTTCCCTTCTCCATCTGTGAGGCCTCCTGAAGCCAAACCAGCCAAGTTGTGGTTCAAGACCTGTTAGGGTCACCATCATCTGGGGTCCTGTCCAAAATGCAGATTCCCAGGCCAAGTCCCCTTATCCCTGGGGATGGGCAGGAATCCAATTATGTCCTAGCTCTCTAAGGGATGCTGATGTTCACCATGGTTTGAAAACTCGGGTTAAAACCCTCCCCAGACTTTTTCCCAGACAGCGCAGTGCTATCTGGGAAGTCTGATTCAAAAATCAGCATCTCTGCAGCAAGTCAGCCCAGCCACAGGTCCCTCTCTGGCTTTTGGGACTTATCTTTTAGGCCTGTATCTTACCCTCCATTATATTTCTTATTTTTCAGGACAGGGTCCCTAGCTTTTTCCCGTTGGCTTCAAAAGCCTGCATTAATCGCCTCCTTGAAATCAAACGTGGGCCTTGACCGCTTTTCACCAGCCCTCCTGGGGTCAAGAGCACTACAATAAAATAGAATCTTCTGGGACGACAGAAATGCTGTTCAATATGGTCGCCACTGGCCACACGTGCCTACTGAGTGCTCGAGATGTGGGCAGTGCAGCTAATGAACTGATGTTTTCATTTCACTCAATTTTCATGAATTGTAATTTAAACACTCCACATAGCTCTGGACAGTGTAGACCTTCCGTCTTGTCCTTGAATACTTCTTGTGTTGCTAGGTTGCCATCCCCTTGCCCTGCCTGTATACTTATTTCTTACATTTATAATCTTTATAAATTGCTTAGCGAGCCTAGAACCAAGTAGAAATGTACTTACAAAAAGAAAAGATGGGTTGTATTGTGAAAGTGGGTTAAGCACCCATTTCCTCTACCTAGTGGTGGGGATTTTAGAGTTTAAGTTGTTGTTCTCCTACTGAAAAGCCAGAGTTTTCAGGATCATATCACTCCATGTTGCCGAGAGAAGGCTGCCCCCTGGGTAGCTGTGGGCAGCTGGAGCCAGCCTTGTGCAGAATGTTCTTCGGATGAGAGCAAGCCTCCTTGGATTCTAATGGCACAGATCCATGCGCTAGCTCAGAGGGACATCGATAGATTGGGCTGTAGAAATGCACTTGATGGAGACCAACTTGAAAGCCTGACCTTTGGGTGGTTGCAAACACAGAGACAGAATCATCAGTTAGCAGCTGGGCAAGATCTGAGACAAAGTGGCGATGCAAACTGTCACAGGGCCGAGAACAGTGTGAGAAGCAAGTCAGCAGAAGGAAGTTGGGGGGAAAGTGAGACCCAGGAGAAGGCATCTTGTAGAGTCATTGTTGCTTTTGTAAAGACTTTAGAAGCCATTTGCCATGCGGCACTATCTTCTAGTATTCAGTCTGTCATACCTTTTGTCCTCCAAGCTGGAGTGCCACCCTCTAGAGGCGTGTCATGCCTCAAGCAGTTCCCCAGGGTGACAGGGTTAGTGTCATAAGAACTCATTTTAGACAGTCTTTCCTGCCACAGCCCATCCTCTGTTTTCCTTGAAATACTTGGCTTCAAGGTTACAAGCCAGGTCTCCAGCCAGGTCCGTAGCTGGAGGCAGGTGAAAGGCAACCATGCGTTGACGTCTCTCTCCCTCTCTGCTCTCTCCCTCTCCCTCTCTCTAAAAATAATAAATAAAATCTAAAAAAAAAAAATACTTGGCTTCAGCAATCTGCACCTTGAATCCATTACCATCCATCTGCCATCATCACCAACACAGTCATACCCAGAGCCATATTATCCCACAGCAGAGTCCTGTTGCTGAAGCCTTACCTTTGATCATCTTACTCTCTGAATACCACTTCCCTTCTTTCCAGCCTCTCCCTGCCTTCTGTCCTCTATAAGAGAGTCTGGTTTTGTTTTTTTTTTACTATTTTCTTTTTTTCTTTTTTAAAAATGTTATTGTTGTTGAATTATATCCATCCCCTTTTTGCTCCCCTGTGTCCCCCTCCCCACCCACCCATTCCCCCCAAAGTCAATCCCACCTGTTGTCCATGTCCATGGTTCCTTTATACTAGGTTCTTGTCTAAACTGCTCCACTTCCTTGCCTCTGCCTCCCCGCTCCCCTGACCACTGAAGGCCTATTCACTGTATTCACATATTTGGTTCTGTTTTGCTTGTTGTTAGTTTTGCTCATTATTGTCCCGTAATGGGTGAGATCATTTGATATTTGTCCTTCACTGACTGGCTTATTTCACTAAGCATAATACTCTCCAGTTCCATCCATGTTGTTGCAAAGGGTACGAGTTCTTTCTTTCTTTCTGCTATATAGAATTCCAGTGTGTAAATGTACCAAAGCTTTTTGATCCAATCATCCACCGATGGGCACTTAGGCCGTTTCTAGCACTTGGCTATTGTAAATAGTGCCACTATGAACATAGGTGTGCACTTTCACAGCACCGAGGTGGTCTGGACCTCAGTATCTCCATTACCTGCACATTGGTCCTTGCAGGATTTTTAAATCAATCCTGGATTATATGGTCCATTTTCAAGCACTTTTGTTGATCTCATCATCTTTGTTTTCCTATGTCCTCTATCAACTCATACGGATTCTTTTCTACTGTAAGACCTGCTCAGAGTTCCTAGAGAAAATTACACTGCAAAATGTTGACCATTTTCTTTTTTCAAAACCATTCTTCCTCTGGCTTTCATGTTTTAGGTCGGGGTTTTCTTCTCCCTCTCCAGCCAGTCCTTCTCCATCTGTGTGGTCCCTTGGAGTTTCATGGAACTTGTTCCTCATTTTGCCTGGTATACATTCTCCCTGGAGAGGGTCGCTCACTCCTCCCAGGCTTCAAACGCCCCTGAATGTGAATCCCAACTCCAAAACCCCTGCTCAATGTCTCCAAAGCACTCCAGCCTCGTGGGTTTTACACAGTTGCTGCGATAGGAGGTGAACAGGACAGCCATCCTCTGCTTTCCCTCATGCTAGCAACAGTCTCGTCTCCATCCTTCCAGATGGCAGGCGGTCCAAAATAGAATGTTCTTTCCTTCCTTGTGTTCCAGCAAGTGCTCCTGCGCCTTTAAAAATATCCTTCCTCAAACACCTGCTTTTCTTCCCTGGTTTGAACCGAAGGTACATAATCCAGAATCCGTTAACTCCAGAGCCAATGCCTGGTAGGCTGGGTTGTTTGGGGTAGGGGGGAGCTGATCCAAGGAGACCTGTAATGCAATTAGGATGAGCGGAAGTGCATGCAAACCCACCTGAATGACCTGGGTGTCACACTTCTTTCTTTTTGTTTTCCTGGATGGTCTTTCTGATTGTGGCTCTGTGCCACCCTCACCAGACTGTGTCCATCTCCTCGGCTGATCTCACTGGTGGTACTTACATGTCTCATTAATCACAGTTTCCTATCCCCTTAGTAGCCGTAACTACACCATGAAATAGCACCATAGGGAACAGCTCTGCAGTAGCATTTGTCCCATTATTCCTTATTTCTGGTTGCTGCTTCTTGGATCTGGTTCTTCTTCTTTCCAACCTGGTGTAATGAAGCCCCAGCATGCTTTTCGCCTTGGCTGCAAATGGCATGAATTTACTTAAGTTCAAATGAGATATTTACTGACTTAATTAGTTAATAAATTGACAAACCAATGGACCTGTGAGCAGACAGACCTGACTCATCTCCTAGGTGCTTGGCTCACCTCTCCTGCTTGGTCTGACTCTGTCTGCCCACTCTGGTCCCAGCATTTATAGGGCTTCAGTTAAGGGAGCTCATGCAGGTCCCAATGCCCCTTCCTGAGGGGCCTGTGGGTCCGCTCTGTGTGGGTTACACATGATAAAGGTGCATCTCCTCCAACCTGAGGACACTGCTGGCCTCAGTTTGCTGGCCCTTCAGCAGTTGAGACACCAGGCCACGTCTGCTTGATCTGGTATTTGTGAAAGGTGCTCAAATCTGGGGACCCTTGTAAGGTAAGATCGTTTCAAAGATTTGGGGATACCCATGGAGATAACTGCACATTCCCCGACATGTCGTAGGCTTGCCATGCCTTGCAGGAACAGAGCTCCCATGGTGTAAGAGGAAGCCCAGCAAACAGGGTGTCAGCTGATAGCAGGGCCCGGAGAGGACTCCATCCCACAGTGACTATGGCAGGCAGCAGGTCCCAACAGCTTGACCAAGCCAAGGATCAAGTTGAACAACTGCCAATTGTACTTTATACACTTTAGCTTATTTGCCTTTCAAAACAATCTGTGGCCTGGGCATTCCCATTTTACCAAGAAGCAGCCTGAAGATCAGAGAAATTAAGTAACGGGCCCAAGGGTACCCAGTGAGTCAACTGCATAAGGTTGGGTCTGATTCCAGCAGCTAAGGTACCCACTCAACTGGGGAGTCGGCAGGAAGAGCAGAGAGGTCAAAGGTCTGAGCCAGGAGCCACACAGCCGGGGTCACAGGCTGGTAGGGACAGAAATGCAAGTCCTTGACAGAGGAGTGGCCAGGGCAGAGTGGGAACCACAGAGAAGCCCCTGTATTCTGCTGGAGGGAGGGAAATGGTCCCGGATGTGCCTAATAGATATTTCTCACACCTATCAGGACAAGTCCAAACCCCAAGTGAAGGCCTCCTTTACCTGGCCCCTGCCTGCTTCTTGGCCTCTCTCCTCCTCCCCCTGCCTCTGCCCTCTGTGGTTCCCCGAACACAGGGGGCACCTTCCCTGCCTTGGCGCCTGCATACCTGCTTCCTCCTGGGTCCCACCTTCCCTCCGCCTAGGCAAACACCCTGTGCCCTGAGCTCTCCCTGTGCCAGGCTACGGATGAACACCTGTGCCCAAGCCCACAGGGTCGTCAGCAGTTTTTCTTTTTCAGAATTTCTTCCTATAGGACTGCACCATCTAAATTGGTAGTCACTAATGTTTAAAAAATCAATTCCTCAATCACACTAGCCATATTTTAAGGACTCAATCACCACATGTAGTTAGTGGTGACTATTTGGACAGCACAGAGATGAGACATTTTCACCTTAGCAGGAAGTTCTACTGGGTGGCACTCTCCTAGCCCAGGGGGCAGCTGAAGGGGTAGGCCTGTGGGGTGCATCTCCACAGCCCCAGGCACCAACCAGGGTGAAAAACGGACTTGCCGATTTACTTATGCTTTTTTGAGTATGGACTGCCAGACACTGTCCCCAGGAAAGGGAATCTATGTGAAGCTTCTCAATTTCTTGGAACTCACAATCTAATGAGAAACGTGCAGGAAACAAAACCAGAGAAACGCCAACAAGTGCACAGCACAATGAAATGCTCAGGGGGGAGTGAGGAAGAAAGCGCACCTAGGAAGGGGGCAAAGTGAAAGGGAATAAAACCAGAAACAGGTTAGGGCCAGATTCGGATGGCCCTGGATTCCATGCTAAGAAGCTTGAACGTAAACGTGGTTGGTAGCCACTGACCCATATGAAATGTTTAAGCAGGGAAGTTAACTTGATCCACAGTGTGTGTCTGAAGGACCATTCCAGCATCTTGGTGGCAGATGGATAAGGAAGAGAAACTGACTCCAGACAAACTAGCCGGCCACCCTGGCAGGTTAGGAGTTGGGGAGAGAAGACAGAGTTATCCCCAAGCTGAGAGTGACGTGGGGGGCCCGGGCCCTGCTGCCTGACCGCATGAGGAGGAGTGAGCAGGGGAGGAAGGGGCATCTACAGGAAGCCAGCCGGGGACCCACAGGAGGGCCTGCGGTAGCATCCAGGCACCACCCCCCAGCCTCACTTCAGGGACTGCATTACAGATGATTAATTTATGGCCAAGTGACTTTCTTACGAAGGTTACTCCAGATACATCAGCACGACAGGCAGGGGGGTGGAGGAAGAAGGCTCAGCGTGTTTAAGTCAGAGCGGAATATTAGATTCTAGTCACTCTTTGATTGATCTTTTAAGCAATTCTGGGATTCTGTCACTTAAAAACCAATAAATCTTTGAAGGCCTGGGGAAAGCAATGCGAAAGCAATAAATCTCCATTGTGGAGTATTAGAAATATAGGCCAAGCAGCCAACATGGTTTGGCTGGAGAGATGAGGGTGCGGGAGCCCTGCCAGGCAGTCTTCCCTTCCTCCCCTCCACCTCCCGGGGGTGGGTAGGGGGGCTACCTGGGCGAGGCCTGGAGGTGGGGGTGTGGCTACGCATCTGTCTGAGGACGAGCAGCCTCTCCGCTCAGAGAGAGACCTGCTGGGGTTCACAAATTACAGGTTAGGCCCACAAGACCCAGCGATGAAGGACCCCTGAGAGGTCCTCTTGCCTCCCCAACACTTTCTAGTTGATGGAGGTTCACTGCACAGCATCCCCACCAAAAGGTGACCCAGCCATCACATGATCTCCCAGGCATGGGAGATTTGCCACTTTCTGGGGGAGCCATGAACTCAAGGGCAAGCAGCAAGGTCCATGTCCTGGCTGTACATGTAACATGCATGGTGACCCTGGGCCAATCATTTACCATCTTAGAATTCAGCTTCCTCCTCTGAAATGGAGATGGTATTTTCCAGCTAGCTTACCCAGTACCTAAATGACCATCTGATGATGCAATGGAATGAAAGGACCTATCAAGTATAAAATATGATTCAAGGCATCCTTGGTCCAATGCATCCAGTGAGCTCTTGGTGTCCAACAGTCCTAGCCTTTGTTGTTTTCTCAATGCTCCCACCTCCCCCAGCCTCCACACAGGCAACCGGGGCTCATCTCTCCAGCCAGTCTACGCCTCCTCTTAACCAACAGGGTCACTGTCCTTCCTGGCCTCATATTATCCTGTTAGGCCAGTTTCATGATCTCATTTGCTTTCTTGTGTAATGTCCCACCTCCTGGCCCCATTCACATGCACCATTAATGGATGATAGGCCTAATGATGACAGGTGCCCACCTATCTCATTTCCTGTTATATCCTGTCCACCTTCTGTCCTTGGACATAGCAAGTGCTCAATAAACATCTGTTGACTGACTTAGTGATCAACTGTCTCCCCCATGGGCATCCCAGTGCCCTGGGTCCAAGGTGAAAAAGAATTAAGGCAAATGAAATCTACTGTGATATAGCAATATTGCTATTGCTGTCATTGTCCTGAAAGTCTTACAAAGTAGTGTTGGTTAATTTCTTATCCTTCTTGGCAAATGCTCAAGTGACAGTCCAGAAATGGAGTGTACCCACCCTCTGTGATCCAGAGGCTTGGGAAGAAAAGCAACCAGGCATTTCCAGGCACCAAGAGTTGCCCCCTTGAGCAGTGACATTTATTTTATTTTTTTTTCTACGGAAATGTCACCAAAATATATCATGCACAATGTTCTCCTAGGGAGGTGGTGTTGTACAGTGGAACGAGTGTTGGCGTAGGGTCAGCTGAATTGGGTGTGAATCCTGCCCGCACCACGTGCTTGTCTTGTGTTCTGGGTCAACTCACTCAGTGTCTGTTTACCTCAGTTTCCACATCTGCAAAATGGGGAGACTAGTATTGCAATGTTGTAAGGATGCAGATAGTTGATAGTCATGGGCACACAGCAAGTCCTTGATCCTTAAGAGGAAAGCTAGCATGTTCTTTTCACTTGAAGACATGGACCCTATGCTCCATTTTTGGGGGTAAGCCTGGAACAATAAAGGAACCACCGCAGCTGTGAGGAGCTGCAGCATGCACACCTCCTTATGTCTTGTCCCTGTGTAGTTTTAAGAGTTTTCCTCCTTTCTGCTCCCTGCCAACTGTCATTTTCCACTGTCAATGGGGCTTTTCCATTCCCGCCTCCTACTTTACTGTAGCCTTCAGGTGCATGATGCATGCTTTTACTAAACAGATGGGCAACTAGGCTCACAGGGACCATGGGAGGGGCTTCTCTTTGTGGGACCTGGAAGAGCTTTCCTGGGAACAGTAGTTTGGGCTGCTCAGAGGACCCCTTTGCTGGTCTCTGCAGCCGGGCAGGCCTGGGTACCAGTCCTGGATTCATCGCTTATAGGCTCTGTGATTGAACTTTAGTTTCCTCATTTCTGACAGAAAGATACTTACTCCCAGGTTCGTCAAGGTTAAGTTTTTGGACCATAGTAGTTTCCCAATAAAATGTGGTGGGTGAGTTTTTAGAGGTTTAGAGACATACAATCTGATTTATCCTGAAGGTGGGACCCTAATCCTCTGTATAAGCTTTAACTGCATGTAGCCACTAGGCAGACTCCAGGATGCTTATTTATTAGTACAATTTTTTTTTTTTAAAGATGGTTTTCAGAAACTTGGTGCTGGAAAAACTCGTGAGGGGATCTTCAGGAAAAAGCTAAATCTTTCCCTCCCCACCATAGAATCAGGGCCTCCGAAAAGCTTTGGAAATGTGAACAGGAAGGACGCAGGCAACACTGACCTTGCAGTGGGAGAGATTTTTCAAAAATCACTTTGAACAGAACTTGCTAAGTTCCAAAGAGAAGAAGCAAAGCCACCAAAGGACCCTCTGAGAGCCTGCCTTGCTGTGGCTTCTATATTTCATCCAGCCTCTGTGAAACAGCTAGCCTCCATACTTTCCAGATGATGAAAACACAGGTTCAGAGACATTCGGTATCTTGTCCAAGGTCACACAGCAGTGGCAACGTTAGAGCAGGATTTGAACTCAGGTTCCTTGCCACTAAGCTCACATCCTTTCCATTGCCCCTTCCAGCGGCCAAACGACTCTGGGGAGCTGGACTGTGCCCACACCCAACAGGAGCTACCACGGTGCCAGCTGATCAGGCCCCTTTGCTGACAGATCGTAGGCTTGCAGGATGAAAGGGGATACCTGGGTCTACTATAAAAAGATCATGGGTTTGGGGTCAGCTGCTAATTTACCAGGCAACACTGGGTACACTTTCTCTTTTCTAGGCCACAGCTAGCCATCTGGAAAGCTTTCTAAGATTGTGAAATGTGACCAATGCTGCTGTGTGAAAGTGGGAAGAGCTGTGAAAGGGAGGAAGGCATGGTGGCCAAAATGGAACTGTGACTTGGCACCTGGAGGGCCTGCCTTCAATCTCAGTGTCCCTACCTACTGTCTGTGTGCATATGGGCATTTCTGAGCCTGAAAATGAGGGTAATAATATCTACTGTATGGGCAGAATTAAAGGACAATGTTTCATGACATTAACAGGGATAGAACGCAAGTAACTCGGTAACTATTTGATGTAAGAGACACCATGTGCTTTGGCTCTTCGCAGCCAGAGAGCACCTGGAACAACTTGTGTGTAGCAACTCCCACGCAGTCCCCATCAGCACCCCACCGCCCCTGCCGTACCCCTTCCTGCTAAAGCAACTTAACCACCCTGGCTGCTTCTCTCCACCTTGCTTCCTGTTTTGACCAAATCTGATACAGCCATTAAGATCTAGCTCAGTGTCACGTCGCTGGAAGTGCTCTGCTCTGGACCCTTGTAACAGCCTGTGCGCATCTCCATAAGCGTGCACTGTATTATAGACTTCCATGTTTCTGTCTCCCCAGCTAGAGTTTGGTTTTCTTTCGACCATGAGTTAGTCATGCCTAGTTCACTACTGTATCCGAAACAGTTACACAGTCCCTGGCACAGAGTCATGCTCAGTAAATAGTTGTTGAATGAATATATAAATGAGTGACTTTTAGCTCCTGTGCCCCTCCCCATTCTGGGCAGCTGGGGTACTCAACGCAGGCTTTCTGAACTGGGCTGAGCCAGCTCGAAAGCTGTTTTCCCCAAACTCGCTGGATTGCAAGGAACTATCATCCTTCAACTACTGAGCAAACACAGTCAACACAGGAGCTGCCGCCCTGATGCAAAGTGAAGCTGGTTTTGAAGAGACGTCCACCTTCCCGCTGGGCACGACCCATGACCTTGCACGGGACAGCTTAGTTGCTGAGAGGCTTGCATGGCCTGAGCCATCGGTATGCTCCTGAGCTCTGGCAGCCTCTTGTGATAACCAGCAACACGGCTTTGACTTCAAGTCCCTCTGTGGGGCTCCAGCCCACGAAGGCCCTACCCGGGACCAGCGCGCAGGTCTGGCCCCATTCATGATCTCTGAGCAGGCTGCTTTGAGAATTTAGTGCATCTGTCCATTTGTCTGTTCCTATCAGTCAGACACGGAAAGGAGACTGTGTTTCTGGACTTCCAACCCAGAAAGTAGATCTACCGCAGATGTGTTCCAGAAAGTTCTCCCCCAGCCCTGCTCAGGCCCCCATTAGCATGCTCCCTCTGAATCAGTGCCAGTCCCCTACTGTGCAGGGAGCGGCTCCAGGGCTTGGCCTTCTGACCCTCTTCCCCCCGGAACCTCGCTCCTGGCCAGCCCTGGATTGACATCACCGGATTTAATGGGAGGTACACAAGGTGCAGAGAAGGAAAACTGACCAAAAACTCACCTGACAGGGGCTCCCCGGGACTGCGCGGGCTTCAGCATCACTGTGATGGTCGTGTCCGTTTCGTTCAGCGGGGTATCTGTGTCATACTCGGGCATTGACGGAGCTGGGCGGAGGAAAGAAAGAGCAGAGAGCTCAGCACAGGTCCCAAGCCCCACTCACGCCTCCCTTTGATGCCACCCCCAGGGTCGCTCAGGATGCCTGCAAGGAAGGCATTTGGGACAGGCTCAGAGGGGGTCCTGTGGCATCCCAGGCTTTTAGCAAAGGGATCCTGAGGGCCCCTTCAAGGTGCAGAAGGGTCTGGGGAAGGGGAGCAATGAGGTGGCCAGTGACCCTCACGAGTCAAAAAGTCCCACACTGAATACGTAGATAAATGCAGGAAAACATAAGTACTTAATAAAGATATGAATGCAGTCAACCTCATTAAGCACATTTAAAATGCATGTTTCAGTAGTGGTGAAGTAATTCTTACCTTTTCTTTTCCCTCCTCACAAAACCCTCCTTCTCTCATCCCCAGTGGTAGGAGTGCCACTAAATCTAATCCCTTGGGAAGGTAATTTAGCCATTTGGATTAAGAGCGATTAAAATCCACATCCCTTTTAATTCAGCATTTCAACTTCTGGCATTTAATCCCAAAGTTATCATCCAAAGCCACGAATTAAAGTTTATTCTGTAACTGTTTATTGAAGTGTAATTTTATAAAATCATGGAAGTGCTAAATGTAGCCAATCACAGGGGAATGTTTAATTAAATTATGTCCATCCCCTTGATAGGACATTATAACGAAAGCCATGTAGCAACATTGAAAATGCTTATGATAGAAACATAAATGGAAACATTACGCTATAAAAAACATCATGGGTCTGTTATGCAAAATACGTATGCATGCAGACCATAAGTGCACTGGTATTCTGGAAAATATATAAATTATAGAAAAGGCTCTGAGATAATTCTGCTTGATGCCATCTTTCAGGGAGGCGGCCCTGTTAAGAGATGGCAGGTGAAACCTTGGCTCACTGTGGCTTTGTACCATTTATTCATTCATTCATTCATTCATTCATCAAACATTTCATGAGAACCTCTGCTATGCCCTGCCCTGCCAAAATAAATAACTCCTTAAAATAAATCACATTTTTACAAGCCATTGTGTATGAAAAAACATACCACTCAATGCAACTTGGTGGTACATTTTTTGGTGAGTCACTCAGCCTTCCCTTTGGCGTAATGAATACACAGGATTTCGCCCTTCAGGCAGTCTACCGGTTGGGTTTTCCTCACTGGGGACTGCATCGTCCTGATTGCTCCAATATCACACGGTGACAGTGAGCTCTGGCCTGTTTCACTCACAGGGGAATCAGGAACTGGGGAAAACAAAGCAACAGCAACTTTCTGAGCTGGATACCTGAAATTTTGGTGGCGATCCTCGTGGTGACGGGAGGCCCAAAGCCCTTCGCTGTGCTGGCCTTGATGGTGAAGGAGTAGGTGGTCCCGGGGTACAGGCCCACAAACAGGTGGTGGGTTTCATTGCGCAGTTTGAACACTTTCCCCCTCTGGCTGGAAAGGTCGGCGCTCGGGTCCAGGGAGCCCACCGCCTTGTAGTTGATCTGCACAACAAGCCAGCAAAGAAACCAGTAAGCACCTCCCCCCGGACACTGGACGGTGGAGGGACATTAGGGGAGGGGAGGACAGGAGAAGACACCTGAGCTTGGTCAGCGCGCTCTGACGCTGCTGTCCACTTCACAGATCACTCGGCCTCCGAAATCGCCATTGCTATGTCCTGCTCCGTGTGACCAGGAGAGAGACCAGACTTTTCCTGGGCAGAGTGAGCCCAGCAGGAGAAACGCCCAGAGCCGGAGGGCTCGGGCATCCTGCAAGCAGAGCCTGGGCAGGGGCACCCTGCCTGCAGGTCCCTGGTAGGTCTGGCCACAGTGTCCCCTCTGGTCACCCTGCCCGCCGCAGCCCTCCTCAGGTAAGGGACAAACCCCCGTCTCTCTTTGAGGGCTTTGTGCAGGGGTGCTGGCAGGGGTGCTGGCTAATGACCGCCCATCGGCCTGACAGGGCTGGTGCATACGTCCCCGGGGCCCTTCCCCTACAGCAGCCAAGGGCCTTTCCCAGCCGAATTCTGCTCCACGGGCCTCCAACGGGAGCTGCCCGGAAAATAGTCCCATCCTTGGCTACCTTCCTTTCTCCTCACTCCCTACTGCTTCCTAAGCGTCTCCAAAGTCGCTGGTATTCCAATCTTTGTCCCAGCTGTCTGCTTCTGAGAAACACTAAGGGAAGGCGAAGTGCTCAGGGGTGAGTCTCGGGGGAGGCCTGAACTGACCCTGGAGGATGATGGGGACTCCGGGCAGAGGAAAGGGAGCCCCAGATTCTAGGTAGAGGGGGCCACCTGAGATGAGGCCCACGGTGGGAGGAGACTTGGGGGAACTGAGAAAGGTCCCACGAGACCGGGGCGTGGTGCGCAGTGAGGGAGTTGCGTGTTAGCTGTGTGTTAGCGTGCACCTGGATTCCAGGCTCCGTACTGGTAGGAGAAGGAACAGTTCAGAGAACACGGCTATGGCGGTGAACCCCAGCCCAGGGGCAGAGAACGCATGTATATGAATCTTTTTGAAATTCTTCCCTAGAGGTAAAAACTCATGCCTTTTTTTTCCTTTTTTTTTTTTTTGACTAGCCAATTCCTTTCCTGCGCTCCAAATTCAATCCAGGAGCAACTCAATTTCCACCGAGTTGTCAATATAATATACCGTGTTCCCCTGCTCTCCTAACCTTTCCTGGTATTACAGGAGCCTCGCTTACTTGTAATGAAACACTATGAATAAATCAATGTATGTTAATATAGCATGTCTTCAATTTTTGATGAAGGGCTTCACCAAGTCTAATCCCCACTGCTTTGTCAGAAACAGCCTTTGAAAAATTTGACTTGCAAGTTTTATGAACTTGGCGGTTTGTGGGGGGACTGGGCTGGGGAGGGAAAGGAGGACGATGAGGAAGATGGAACGTGGCCATCAAATACTGAGCTGTGGGCCTGGCCCAGGGCTACGCACTGCGGACCCTGTGGAAACTTATAGCACAGCGAGGCGGACAGGGGTGGCGACAGGGGTGAGTGGTAAGGGCACATTAGGACTAGTGCTCTGAAGGAAGGGAAGGTGTTCTTGGGACCACATAACAAGAAGGCTTCTGGGGCCAGGGGGTCTTGCCCTGGAGTGTGAAGGTGCTAACCCGATGAGGGACGTGGGGGAAAGGTGCCGGGCAGTGATGGGAGACAGAGAGTGAAGGAGGAAGCAGCCTGAGAGGTGCTCTTGGGCAGGATGGCTACTGGCTTCTCTAACGCTTTTGTACAAATTAGAAAAAGGCACTTCTCCGGGCCCCTGCAATTCCCACTCAACCCTGTCCTCTATGCTTCAGTGAGTGACGGAGCCTTTGTGAGAACAAAAAGGCGTATCTTTCTTGGACCCGGTTCTGTCCTCCTGACAGAGGAGCCCAGCGCTACAGCGAAGCCCGTCCCTTTGGTGGCATGTTTTTGTGCAGTGACAAACTATGCATATGGCAGCCCTCCTTGGAGGTCAGGTCATCAAAGCTTTATGTGAATACTCCAGTGCTTCAATTTTATCTTGAGGGCAATACAGAACCATTAAAAAGGAAGGTGGGCTACCCAGAGAGGTACAGGGTCCTGCCTGGATGTAAGAATGATGCTACTGAAACTGTGGACTGTGGAAACAAGAGCATCAGCACCACCTGTGAGTTTGTTAGACATGCAGACTCAAGGGGCCCATTCTAGACAGACTGATCAAAATATCTGATATCGGCGGGGTCTAGGATCAGCATCTTAACAAGTTCTGCAAGTGGTGCTCATGCACGTAAAATCTGGAGAAGCACATTCTCTGACAAGGGCATGAAGGACTGAACTGACTGGAGGAACAGAACCCCTGTGGAGGGTCTGCTCTCACTGCTGGGGCAGGTGACAAGAAGGCCTGGTTCATTCCAGAAGCTGAGGGGATGGACAGAAGGAAGTGGACAGGACAGCCACTGAGTCCCAGCTAGAGAAGGATGAACGCCTTAGAGGTGAAGGAATAGGATAGAGCCAACCCATGGCACCAGGCCTAAGGACAGAAGAGCCTTTGAGGCTGGAGACCATTGCGGGAGATCTGTGAATGTCCACTAGCCTGGCCCTTCTGATGGCACAGACATCCAGGAATGAAAAGAGCTGGGGAGGGAAGACCATTGAAAACCAGCCTTGGGAAATTCATGTTGAAGCCTCACATGTACCACCTTCCAAGAGATGAGCAATTAGGATGCATTTTGTAATCTCACCAGCCAAAGTGCTCTACTAACTGGATGGAACCGCAAACCCCTGGGCAGGGCCTGCCAAGGCCTCTTGGTTTCCGAAGCTGAGCTCCAGGGTCAGACCCCAACCATGGCTTGCTGGGCTGGGGCTGCCTGGGCCATGCTTCTTCCCAGGGCTGCACGCACAGGGGACAATGCTCGCCCAGCATGAGGGTCCTGCCGTGGCCCTGCAGGGAGCTGATCCTGATCTTACATCGCCAGGGATCCAAGAGGCATTGCAAAGGGGAGTGGACCTGTTTGCCTACCAGGGCTTTTGCTCATTTCCAGTCAATACCCTGTTCTCTGACTTCAGTTGGTTTCCTGGTGGCTTTGGGATCAAAGACTAGGAGAAAGCACGTTCAGAGTCCAGCTGGCCCAGGATCACTAGTATTCACCATCTAGCAAGCAAAACTATGCCTGGCCAGTAGGTGATAATAAAAAAATTAACATATATTGAGTGCTTATCATGTGCCCACTTTCTTTTTTTAATTTTATTTATTATTTTTAGAGAGAGGCAGAGAGGGCGAGAGACATCAATGTATGGTTGCCTTTCACCTGGCTTGCAACCTGGCTATGTGCCCTGACTGGGAATCGAACCAGCGACCTTTGGGTTCGCAGGCTGGCACCTTATCCACTGTGTCACCAGCCAGGGCCTACTCTCTTTCTTAAATCATCACCCTGCCCCCAGCTCCCCTACAGACTTTAGGGGGGCCTCCTGTTAATACACGCTCCCCTAAAGTAGCATCACAACCCCTCCCATCCTTACCAATGGGCTGCTTCCCTATCTCCTCCTCTCCCCTCTACTGACCCACCGGGGAGAAATATTCCAACAGTTTTCCTCTTTTAAACTGCTCTGAATTTCAAAGACACAGTCAGATTCCCATAACAGGGCCACCCTCAACTCTGACGGCACTAAGCTCTCTTGCTAAACTGTCATAATGCAATTTAATACCACGAAGCTTAAACCTCCTTTCGGCTTTTAATCTCCTGATGGGGTACCCTGGGTGCAATGGTTTTGTTATCTTCACAGAAACTTTCTTGATTAATGAGACTGTCTGGTGATATTCCCAATTGTTTTTAGTCTGCATTGCAAAATTTCTTGCATTTTTTAAAAATGTAAGTGGCCTGCCGTCCAACTTCACACTCAGCTGATTTCTGTTCTGCTGAGTTTAACTTGGTTAAGTCGCTAAAGTGTGTGACCAGTTCCTCCCCAGTTGGCTTCGGGCGTGGGGATGTGAGAGGAGTCGAATGATCCTATGACCCTGCTCCCTGGCACCGTGCAGCCCTGCCCGTTGCCTTTCGGGCAGAGAGAGCCCAGGAAAATCCTGCACTGAGGGCGAGGCCTGGGTTCTGTTTATTCAGCACTGTAACTGCCAGCTCCCAAGCTTGGTGTGGAGTAGAAGTCAATGAGGTCTACTGAAAACAAGGATTAGGAATGAAAGTGCAACAAACTCAGAATGTCATACAGCGGGGTTTGCAATGAAGTCATTGTGATGCAAAAACCCAGCATTTTCTACCCTGCCCTGTCACCTGCCCTGTGCGCACGGCCATGTGTGACCAGCTGCTAGGGGAGGGGATTGGTGGTGGGTGGTGGGTTAGAACAGAAGGCTTGCAGTGGGCCTGGCTGGGCCTGCCACCACAGCACAGTCTTGCGAAACATCCCTGGCAGCTGAATCCATGCCTGTCTGGTACATAATTCATAGTTGGCACTCAGTTAACTTATGTGTTTAATAATTAATGGGACCCCAGCTGGTAAAGCTCTTGTCCCCTTGGGTCTCTAAGTTTCCAACTCTGTAAAAGTAGAAGTACCCATTACTGCTTTCCCATTTCCCCCAAATGGCCACAAATCCTTTTCTCCTATCAAGAGATGATAGGAGATCATGTTCCCCACTTGAGCCTAGGAGGACGGCTTTGAGGAAAAGAGTGTGGAGAAAATGATGCTGTGTTACTCCTGAGACTGGGTCATAAAAGGCAGCCTCTGACTAGTCCAGAGGGGCACACTCTTGTCTTAGATGCTATATAGCATCTAAGCTGCAGTGTAAGGAGTGCGACCTCTGGTGCCGCCACATTGTGAGGAAGCACAGTGCACATGAAGAGGCTGTGTAGATGCTCTGGTTGATACTCCCAGGTGTAGGTGGTCTCTGAGTTACGCCTGTCCAGGTAAGTGAACTAGCCTCCAGATGATCCTGGTTCTCAGCTGTCTAGTCATTCACAGCCATTTGGGATTTCTTAGCTGAGTCCCTGGCATGAGACATCATGAGGCTGAAACAAGCTATCCTGGCCATGTCCTTTCAAATTCCTGACCCACGGAATCTGTGAACATAACGAAATTGTTGCTTTATGCCACTAAATTTTGGAGTGTTGGGCTCTACAGCAATAACTAGAGCACCACTTGTCCATTATACTTGAGTTTCTTCAGAGCATGGATACCATTGTATTCGCTTTTGTATCCCAAAGATGAATCATAGTAGATGCTTAATACATAGTACCTTCTTAATAAAGTGATCAAAGTTAACTCCAGTAATGAGAAATACAGGTAATCATGCACCTCCTGATAAGGCGCTGTGAGGAAGAAGCCATGTCACTTGGGTGGTATTTTTTCCCAAAAATGCATAACCTCAATTACAGTCTACAAAATAGACCAGAAGAGACCAGTACTCTTCAACAGTGCCCAGGACTCAAAAGACAAAGACGGACTGAGGAGCTGACCCACTGTAAGGGAGACAGAGAGAAGTGAGAACAAATGAGTGCCATGTAAAATTCTGGACTGAAATGTGAATAGAAAAAAAGGTATCAGTGGGGAAACAAGGTCTGTCGATGATAATACTGATCACATTGCAGTTGATAATATTAATCACTGTTAGCTCCTGGTTTTAATCACTTTACTGTGGTCCTGTACAATGCTAACATTAGGGGAAGCTGGGTGCTAGCATATGGGAACTTTGTTGAAGTCAAAAAAAAATTTTTTTTTCAACTACTTTTTTAAAGGAGGACAAAAAATAAGTGTATTAATTCACATCAATTGGCTACCTGGAATTGTGGAACCAACCCAAAGGCTCAGCTCTCCGCTTCCTACCCCTTGTAGAAATTCATGATAATAATGAGTTAATACTGACTGCTACGTCATGTTTGCCAAGCAAGAGCCATGCCAAGCATGTTCCATGCATGACTCACTGAATCATCACAAATGTCTGAGGTTACTACCATTTTTATCCCCATTTTACAGATGAGGAAACTGAGGCTTAGCAAGAAGACATAACTTTCCAGGGTTCCCACAGCAGTAGGAGGCAGGGCCAGGCTTGGCGCCCAGGTGTTGTGAATCTAGAATCTACCTGCTCAGCCTCAGTGCTCTGTGGTGGTCGTGCAGAGTGGCCGGTCTGGTTTCCAGGGGCTGGCAGGCCAGGTACTCTGCTGAGAACCGGTTTGTTAAAGAGATACCTGGGGTAGGAGGACTTGCCTTGAGTGTGGAGGGGTGGGGGGAGCCTGTGAGAGACTTGGGATATCCAATCCACATGAAGGAGAATCGGGGTAGAAGTAAACTTGGAGAGCGAAGGGAGATGAGGAGACCTGCCCCTGGTCTGCGGTTCCCAAGCCCCACACCGAGTCCCCCCCAAGAAGACTTTTTTGCCAGCTGGAGCTTCTGCCTCCTTCTCAGAAGGCTAAAGTGGGGGCAGGTCCCAGGGACCTTCCAGAGGAGAAATCCATTGATCACACAATCACACATTCCGGGTCGGCCAGGGCTGAAGTCCAGTGTTTCACTGTTACATTTTTCCCCTTCATTCAGCATTTTTCTCATGAAAGTAACATAGGATTGATTTCCCCACTCCTCCCCACCCCACTTAAATTAGGCATTAGGAAAGGAATAAAAGACGGGCATTTGGGGGATCTGGGCATCAATTCAGGCCAGCAGAGCACATTTGCGAGATGTTTTATTAGCCCTTGTAATTAGGGGAAGGTTCTGTGAAAGCCCTTTATCTTTTCTTTTTCTGTATTTTTGGTTCTATCGCCTCTTTTCTATAAGAAATGAAAGCTTTTGTTTTTCTCCCTTCTTGGTTAAAACGGACATTTTTCCCCCTAATGCTCTCTTCCACTGGTCTCAGGTTAGAAGCTGTCTCTTTTTTCTCTTCTTGCCCAGGTGGCATTTTCCCAGAGGCTGACACACAGCAGGTGACATTGCTATTTAGGGAACTGTCCTTTCTGGTAAAATAGTGCATCGGGAAGCCACGGCCTCCTGTCTGCAGTGGCCGCAGGCCGTCATCTGAGGCAGGAATGGAACCTCACAGCTGGGGTTGCTTCTGCCATTCCGAAGCACCCAGGGGAAATGAAGGCTCCAAGAGGTCAAGAGGCATGCCTGAGGTCACACAAAAAAATTTGCTCTACGGGGGTAGCTTGTGGAACAACAAAACAGCGGGGGAAGGAGTCCAAAATCCTGGGCACAAATCTGGATCAGTGGACAGGTGTCTGGTGCAGCACTACCCACTGGAAGTAAAATGTGAGCCACGTTGGTAAATCTTAATTTCCTCAAAGACACATGAAAAAAGACCAGTGAAATTCATTGTCATAATATATTTCATTTGACCTAAGAGCTCTCTCTTCGATTTGACCTAAGAAACCTATTTAGACATTTTTTTCCCTTAGATTTCCCCCTCCCATTTTAATTCGACACATATGTTGTATAGCTGTATATGGGCTCTACACACATCTGTTTATGCACTTTATGAATATTATGCATATGCATAGGAAGCAATTTTGTTTTTCATTCCACCCCTACCTTCAAGGACCAATTCTCACCTCTTGTGGGCAATACTGACGGTAATGCATGGAACAGAACGAGCATTACCAGCCCTGACCTCTCCACTCTTACCTGTGAAACGAATACTGGTGAGTGCACCTAGCATTGCTTGGATATCCCAAGTCTCTCAGAGTAAAACCCGGGGCGTCGTGAAGAACAGTTGGATCCCCTGCCTGCCCGAGCCAAGTCCCGTTAGGTGTCTGCCGCAGGGAGAGGCCCGGCTGCAAACTGGGTATTTCGGGGGATTTTCCCCTCCTTTCCTCTCTCCTCCTCCTCCTTTTTTCTTTTGATTTTTAATTTTCTTTCCTTTCTCTCTTTGCTCACTTTCTCTTTTTCTTTCTTGCCTTCCTTCCTTCCTTCTTCCCTCTTTGGCATCAAAGTAAAGCGCACTACTCAGATTCTTACGTTTCTTCATAGGTGTCACCCTCCCCTACCTTTTCCCTGGGAGAGGGTGCAAAATAGACAGAAAATGTCTTTGAATGTTATTGGTGAAGATTCCACGAGAACAAAAGGATGAACTTTGAATTCTGAAAGAGCTGAGAGGATGGATGTGAACTTGGGTGCCTTGGGGCTGGTTTGCCTCCTGGCTGCCCAGCGGTTGGGAGAGACGGACAAAGACTCAATTTCACGGCGGGGAGAAGGGGCCTGCTGTGAAGCTGAAATGTCCCTGCGTATAAGAGAACTTGGAAATGCCTAGAACTTAGCAGGCTATCAAGTAGGCCTGTAGGCCTGAATCTGCAATGTTAGAGAGGGTCTCGGAGAATATTCAGGGTAAACCATAGACTCATTCAATTTGAGTCAACAGATTATTTATTGAACAGTGGTAGGAACTAGCCATTATTTTAGGCACTTGAGACGTGTCAGGAAGAGAAAATAAAATAAAAGAAATCCCTGCCCTCCTGGAGTTTACCTTGCAGTTGCCAGCACCGTAAGAGGAGAGGGGACCATTACAGAAGACATAATATGTGAGTTATTTAGGATGTTCAGAGATGCCACAGAAAAGAAAGAAAAAGAAAACGGAGCAGAGCAATGGGCAGAGGACTGCCGGGAGAAGAGGGGCAGGCCTCACTGAGAACTTGAGATCTGAGCAAGGACTGAGGAGTGGGAGCGAGGCAGGTGGGTACCCAAGAGAAAAGCTTCCTAGGCAGAGCATAGCTGGAAAACAGGCTCCCAGCTGGGATCATGTCCGGACCATCTGAGGCACAGCAGGGAGGCCAGTGTGCCTGGAGGCCAGTGAGCCAGCCGGGGAAGAGTGGGAAAAGGGGTTTCCCGTGACCCGTGTGAGTCCTTGTAAGATTAGGCTTCTGGTCCGAGTGGAACAGGGACAAGTGCAAGCCATGAGCAGCATCAGACTGAGGATCAGATCCTGAGACAGGCTGGTTGTGAGGACTGGCTGGAACTACTGAACTCTTTGTCCTTCAAGGTGGTAAATGATTGCTCCAGCTGAGGTCACAGATACAGGGGCCCAAGACCTCATGGGACTCCTCTGCCAAGGCTCTGGGCCCTGGTCACACGGCAGGACAGGTTGGTACATGAGAGGCCACCTCCAAGTGCTCTGAGTCTACAGGGCAAAGTCCAGACTTGGACCCTGACTCTTTGTCAACTGCCCAGCACAAAACCCACCAACCAGGCTTCCTTTGAGGGCCCCTACCGGGCCAATCAGGAGAGAGCAGGGGACATGGACCAGGCCCTGGGCAGGAAAAGTGGACATAAATCCAAGATGTTGAGGAAGTGTCTACGAGGGTGACCTTGACCTACTCAGCATGGCTGTCCCCAAGCTGAACCTCAGGAGTATAGAGCTGACTTGAAAGATGTCAAAAGCTATTACATGTGGTGCTCCTGAAGGGGGTGACTGAGCACTGGCAGGATAGCCCACAGTTTTAGCCTGCCCTGAAGCCTGAGACCTTGCACCCCACTGCCTGCAGGTACTGGGAACTGGGCTGGGGGCCCAACCGAGCTTCAGGGACCAGATACACTCTGGGACTAACACTTAGAGGAAGCCTAGCTCTTGATGAGATCCACTCCTGGAATTCCATCCACTCATCAGGATGCAGAACTCACAAACCCCTCAAATGTGAAGAAGGCAACTCCAAGACCCTCTCTTGAGCAGGCACGAGGATGCTACTCAAAGGCATGGGGTGCTTCACGTGGGAGGTGGAAAGAATCGTTCCATTGATTCGAATGAAGGCTTCTCCATTGAACAACATCAAAATTTGCATGAAAGACATTTGTAAAAGTAGTAGCAATTTAAATGCACTCCGAAGTGCTCTGAATAGAAATATCGACATTCTTGCACAGAGACCTGCCTGGAATGGCTTCTCTCCTTATCACTGTGCTGCGGGTTCACTGTTAGCCTGGAATGCAGGAAAGCAGTGGCTCAACCACAGTGCCTGGGCTGAAAAGCGAAGGGGCTCATGGGCATGGACAACACTGTGGTGATTGCCGGGGGAAAGGGGGCGGGTGGAGGTGGAAGACGGTTTAAGAGGGATAAACGGTCATGTACAAAAAATATATATAAAAAAGGATAATACGTGCTCTCCAAAAATTTTATGAAACCATGACCCCAAAACTACGTTGCTATTTTTGCCTTGATGTGTGAATTTATTCCTTTTCAAATTTATTTTTTCAATAAATATGAGCAAGTGCAAACAGAAAGAAAGAAAGACTTCTGGAACCGTAAGAATGCTCCAACAACAAGTGGGATCCTCAGGGGAGAAGTGCACCCCATGCCTCCAAATCTGAGCACCCCTGGAGAGTTTTCGGGGTGTCTAACATCCTCTCCATCCTGAATCTGTGTCTTGAAAGCTCTCTTCCCCATTCCCTGAACCACACTTTCCATTTCTGGGTCAATGACTTCAATGGCGCCAATGACACATCTGCCCATGTGCCTTTAATTGCTCAGAGGACGGAAACTATACTGAGCTTGAAGGGTGGGTTGGAGCTCAAAGGCCTGGAGGTGGGGGAGTGGGTACAGTGAGTTCCCTTGCAGGCCCACAGGGTGCTGCAGAGTCCAAACTTTGGGCCCTGCCTCCTTGTCACCCCCCTCCCCCCGATTTAACACCCCCTAACCAGGTTTCCTTTGAGGGCCCCTGCCGGGTGAATCAGGGGAGAACAGGGGACGTGGACCAGGCCCTGGGCAGGAAGCTTGAACACCAATCCAGGATATTGAGGAAGTGTCTAGGAAGAGGGCCTTGACCTACCGAGCATGGCTGTCCCCAAGCCACATGCTTTGAGGCAGGTGGCTGGGAAACCCGGTGCCGAGCCAAGAGAAAAGTCCGTGTGCCCAAAGGAAGATGGGGCAGATGAAGCAAAGGTAGCAGGAAGCAAAGACAAAAGAAAGAGCGCAAACAGGGCATCTGACGTTCTGATGATCTTTCCATGAAACCAAATCACTTTTCATCCACTGTCCAGGTTTGCCTGTCAAGCCAACCTGAGCTATTATGAGGGACTTCTGTTTCTTACAAGTCTACCTCCCTGTTGAGAACATCTCATCTACATCATCACCCCCCTTGGATCTTCAATCCACTCCTTGCTCCTTCCTCAGAAAGCAGACACAAGATACTGGCTTTCCCAGCTCAGTAGTGGCCTCCATGTCCCTCCCTCAATCTGTGCCCATGTTCTATTCCTCCCCAGCCCAAGTCTAGCTCCCTGCCCACTATGAGCCACGGGTTCACCCAAAGTGCAAGCTCCTAAGCACAGTCATATTCGAAGGCAGTGCGGCTCGTCCAGGAAGCAGAGCTGTGTCTACACCTTCATTTCCCTGCCCTGTAAGTCCCAAGGGGAAGTGGGCCAGGAAGCAGCTGTATGGGCTGATCAGAGCTGCTCTTGTCAGAGTCCTCAGGCGCCACCTCCAGGTAAAGGCTAACAAGTGTCAGGTGTCAAGTCTTCCCCTTGAGCCACAGGTACACACAGTACACCACACTGGCATGCTGGCACATGTCCATCCTTTGGGAGATGGCTGGTTTTCTCCTTGTACCCAAAGCAATGCTAGCCCCTGTGCATCGCTGCTCAAAACTAAGGGACAGCTTCTCACTGGTCCTCACCACATACTAGCTGTGAGACCTGGGACAAGATGCTTAGTGTGTGGGTACCTCAACTTCCTCATTCATCAAATAGGGATAATGAAGCCCTTATTTTCTGGGTATGAGCAAGGAAATGGTTGAGATAATACTTGCAAAACCTGGAGAACTGTGCCTGGGACATAGTAAACTCTCAAGAAATGCATTTGTCATTATTATTGCGAACACATTCAAGTCCTTCAAGGACATGTCTTTGCTTTTACAATGAAAGATCTACACTCCGTGGCTCACAGATCCGGCATGGCCCGACCCCTGCTGACTCTCGCAAGTTGCACCCAAGGGTGCACATCTCTTTAAAATCTGTGCCCTGGTGTCTCCCTGGCCTCCCGTAGTCCCGTTCATCTGACAGGAGGGCGAGGCAGTGACTCAGGGTAGGGGGAGTCAACATGCGTCCAGCCCCAGGTACTCCTGCGGCTTCCCAGAGTAGACAGCACCCAAGCATCTGTGCGACGGTGCTGTCCCCCCTGGCTCTTGCTCGGTGCCCGTTTGTCCCCCCTACAAACCATGAAAGTAAATGGTGGTTTAGTGCGTTGCTGGTGGGGTTGTATGTAAATTGCTTTGGGGGACTATTTGCACGCCCAGAAGCCTCCTGCAAGGGGTGAACGCCACCAGAGGCTGACACGCAGCGTGACCCACAACCAAACAAAACGAGTAACCCAGACCAAAGCCAAAGCTACGCACCAGGTATCAATATATTACCAAGAGGAATCCAGTCCAGCAATTCAAACATGATTCCAACTGAGTTTCCCCCTAACGTAATTATCCTCATCCACAGGTCGAAGTTCATGCCCAAAGATGCCAAAATGTATCAAGATAACATCCAACCTCAATTTATAACCAAAAAGCAGCGTGTTTATAATCCAGGAAAGAAAGAAGGCTTTCTTAGTGGGAGGGGAAAATGACATTTCGTTCCATGTTCACCGAGTACTGCCATGTGTCAGGGGTTTAATGGACAGCCAGGCAAAGTCCCTGACCACATGAAGGTTACACTCTAGTTGCGGGAGTGGGGTGGAGAGGTGATAACCAAGTAAACAGATAAAGAAAACACACAAAAATGATGTAAAATAGGTGAATGATAGGTGCTACACAGAAAATCAGGATGAGGGCTTAGAGAGTGGTTAGTAGTCAACTTCCCACTTCACGGAGAAAGAATAAGGACAGAGCGAGGATGACAGATACAAGGAAGGGCGGGCTTGCTCTAACCACTGTTCTTCCAGGCTGCTATCAAGATGCCAGCACTTAGAATTAGAGAAACAAACACACACAAACAGCAGCAGCAGCAACAAACAGAGCAGCGTGTGAGGGTGTAAATTATTTTGCAAAATTCATTGGAGGAAAAAATGTGAAAGATTTATAAATTACGATAGTTTCAGGAATCCCAAGAGTGAATTTTGTCAACAGAAACAATCCAATGGATGGGAAATATCCCCTGCCCCCAACGACACTAGGAAACGGTGATGAACAGGGCTGAAGAGATAGGAGGTTGCTGTATGGGAGGTGGAACGCTCCCCAACCCCAGCAGGGAAGAAATAGCAACCCCAAGTTCCAAGAGCAGAAGGAGAGACATTTTTAAGCTGATTCCGTGCAAAACTGCCTCTGAAATGTCATCAGGAAAACATTTCCTTCACACTGACTAACCCCAATCTTCCTCTGAGGAGCTGGGTACCATCGAAGACTCTTTCCCCAGGAGGGCTTCTCCAAAATGTGTCCTTTCCAGGCCACAGCTGGGTGCATGCTGTGACAGTGATCAATGGCTTCACTGGGTAGATGTGCTTTCTGCTCTGTGCCATCCCCCAGACGGTCTAGCTGCCTGTCTGGGACACACACACCCAGTGTGGCTGGCCATAGACACGCTGGCACCCCCCAGGAAAGGTTTACAGCGAACCCTAATCCTCACCCTTTCTGGAAGGGCAGTTATAGCAGGTAAGAGCCAGACTTATGAGTCGGACAGGCATGGACGTGGCTCCTGACATGAAATGGGAGTTGGGCAGATTCTGAGCAGGTTGGGGCAAAGACTTCCAGACAAAAGGAACAGCTGGAGGAAAGACCCAAGGCCGGTGAGTTTGGAGAAGGCTCAAGCTCCGGGCAGCGCGGTGTAAGGGGATGTGCAAGGTGACAGAGATGAGCTGACATGGGGAGCTGGGGTCAGAGTCACAGGAAAGGGCCCTGGGAGGCTTGATGACGGGCTCAGCCTCGATGACAGACAGCGGGAGCCAGCTCCGGCGTGAAACCAGCAGTAACGTTTTCACAGTGGTGATGGTTTGAATTCATGCAGAGAGAAGATGCGTAGCCAGTGAGGAGCGAGGCTGTCAGGGGCTTGTCTCTGAGTTTGTTTCCGTAATGACTGCCCTCCTTTGGGAACCTGGATGAACGCCATTCTTTCCAGGGTCTCCTCAGCAAGGCCCTGCGTCTGCCTGTGCGCGAGGCCAGGACAGTGGGCCCTCCACCCCCTCCCTGCGCTTGGACAGCATCACCAGAAACGCATGGGCAATAGCAGTCAGGCGCAGGGTGAGAGGAGTAAAGCTGAGGAGATCCGAGTGTGAGCCCAGGTGGGCTCAGGGCACACCGGGCCCAAGGTAAGAGCTAACGCCACAAATCCTCAGGCAGGGGGCCCGCCATGGAATTCAAGTCTAGGCTTCCTAAGGGGAAGACCTGCCCAAGCCACAGTTCCTGGGCAGGTGATGGTCTTCTGTCCTGCACGGCGCTCCCCGACCCACGTAGGCACACACGTGCATACACATACTCCTACACATGGACGTATGACACCCGTGCACTCCCACCCCCCAACCAAGTTATTTATAAGGTCAATAAATATTCTTCCATAAGTTCACACGCAAAGGCTACAAATCCAAATTTACCTCTGTTATCTGTCTGGCTCCCTTCAGACCCTTGCTTCTCATAACATCTTTATTTTGACCCCCACAAAAAGGGAGTTACTGAGCTATTTTGCCATTCACACCCATGGTTCTGGGCCCACAGGCATGGTTCTGAACCACTTGCCCAGCCTGTGTGGGAGCAGTACCGTCAGTAAGGGTTGCCATAAGGACTGACGGTCACGGTGGGTCTGTGTGTCTTTCCAGCGCGTTGCGGGCTTAAGTATCAACCAAACCAGACTCTGGCACAGAGAGCTTTTAAATACTGATAAGGTTCAGCCAGTTCTTTGCATCCCTTGGAAAGCACCACTGGACTTGAAATAAACAACCCAGACCCCAAATCCTGTGCTGCCACTTGTCAGCTTCATGACGAGAGATGAGGCTCAATCCCCCATCCGTCAGGAATGCCTGTCGAAGCCATGGCAGAAGGTTGAGGATTAGGGCAATAAATACTGGGGACTTTGGAGGAGGAGGACGACAAACTGGGAGGGGAGCCAGGAAGCCAGCATGGAGTGGGTGCAGTAATGTTTACAATAATCATAATACAGGCAGAACCAGCAGTGACTGTATTACAAATCCTGCAGCAATGGAAATAGCATCATCATAACTAATGAGCCACGAGGACTCAGGAACCAGGGTCCTGCTGATAGTAGGTGCTGACGTCAGCAGCAGAGGTGGAGGCAGAATGGAGGGCGGAGCACTCGTAGCTATATTGCTACTTAAGAGTCCAGACTGGAGACGAACTGCCTTCGGAACGGGAACCCCAAGTCTTTCACTTACTAGCTGTGTGACCCCGGGATGGTTGCTTCATGTTTCTGGGCCCCCGTTCCTTTGGCTACAGAATGATACGTACTGTTGAGTTTGGTTTTGAAGATTAAAGGAATTAGCACTATATGTAAAGGCGGCTGAAACAGACTCCTGTTGCCTGGCGTCATGTGTGCCCTGTGGGAGTAGGAATGAGATCTAGAGAAACTGCCTTTTTCTGTCTGGACAGCCTTCCCTGTGGAGTCTCGGGGCTGTGGGATCTCAGCAGGGCGTTTGGGAAGCTACATACAGCCTTGGCCAGAGGCCAAGCCCCTTGCCTTGGCTGAGTGGAAGAGGTGGGCAGGAGCCACTCCACACAGGAGGGGACATCTCTGAAAGCAGCAGCCAGTGTCATTTTGCTCTCCTGGGTGGGTTTCCCCCTCCTCCACTCCCCCAGGCGGAGAAGGTAATCAACTCCATGTTTGCCTCAAAGGAATGGCGTGGCAGGGTAGAAATCACCTTACTTTATATCACTGTTAGGATTTTCCCTCTTTGGGAAGCTGGAGAAAGGCTTAAGGCCTTTGCCTTTATTTCCCTGATGTTTTGTCCCTGGCAGGGGAATCTGGGTTCTGCAAAGGAGGAAATACTCTTGTTTAGGTTTTCCTGCCATGAGCTGAGCATGGGAGAAATAAACTTTTTAGCTGGACAGAGAATTGCTGAAAACTGTAGTGAAGGACTGCAGGTCCCCCCCCGGCGGCACACTGCAGAGAAAAGACTGTAAGACCCACAAAGGGGTTCTGCAGCTCTCGGTGTGAGGCCTCGACCAGCGGGCGGCACGGAGTAGGCACCGGATAAAGAGCTGTTGAATGTATTCGCGTTGGATTCTTTTCCCACCCCGGATGCCAACTTCCTGTATGACTTTGAGCACATCGCTCCTTTCCTTGTCTTCAATTCCTTCATCTGGACTGAAGATCCCATCAAACTCTGGCAGTTCCTACTCCTGGTGCCCCATTTTTCTTTTTCCTTTTCCTGCAACCTGATATTCTCTCTTTCACTACGCGCTCACTGATGGTCTCTCTTCCCACTCAACTGGACGCGTGCTCCATGCGAGGCTGGAACTACCACCTCGCTCAACCCTCCCTTCCCAACACTTGGCGCCAAGTCTGCTGCACAGCCGTGCTCAGTAAATAGCTGCTGAATGAAGGGAGAAACGCACTCAACTGTCTGAAGATCACACAAGGCAGCATAACACCGTGGTTAAGACATGGGCTCTAGGTTCAGACCATCTATGTCTGTGCCTCAATCCAAACGTTTACTAGCTGTGACTTTCTGCAGACTGATTAACTGCTTGGGGCTAAGTTACTTCATCTGTACCATGCGGGTACTCATGGTCTTCGCCTCATAAGATTGTGAAAAGATGAAATAACTTGTGCGAAGCTATTACAGTGGTCCTGACATATAGTAAGTCAAGTCTCCACGATGAGCGTTCCACACTTTGTGGCTCTCCTGTGCCATCTGTACCTGTTTGTCCACTTGGAATCCCACCTTTAGACTCTAACCTCTTTAGCATGTCAGATGTTTCTAATCTCACGCCTACCATTTGCTCCCTTACGCTTCTTATTCCAGCAAAGTGCCACAGGGCCTTAGCATGGGATGCCTGGTTCATGTGTAATGAAATCCCCAGTTTTCTCCAACTGACTTAACACCTGGTCATCATTCAAGACCTAGGTCAGGTCCCTTTGTTGCCTAGACTGGTGAAACACATGACAAGGTTCTCTTTCCATTCCTGCGGAAAGAGAAAACTACCAGTGCTTTGCTGTAACCTAATTTATGGGGATCCCCCAATGACACCGTCTTGTGAGGGAGGCCTAGAACTAGCGGACCCAAGTGCACAGCGCCCGCAGCCATGTTTCCCAGATCCTCTCGCTGCCATTCCTGGAGCAGCCTGAGCCGGCCCAGGGCACCCGGAGCCCCACTGTCACTCCATCTCTTCTTTAAGTTCCTAGAGAAGAGTTAACGTGCCAGGTACTTCCTCTCTCAGCCTTGGCCCTGACCGAACGATGGGGAAAATGAAACACGCTGGTCAAGGCTCGGTGCCCCTAAATTGCAATTACAAGGTACTTTGAACTCCCTTCCGCTTGGGGCTGCATGGCAAAGTGGAAGCCTCCTCAAATTGGCGTTGTAGAACTCAACCGAGAATGAAGGTGCCCCTGTGCCTGGCTCCGAAGCCTGGGTGAGGCCAGCAGGATAATCAATTTCACATTTCTGTAAAGCTGACTGGAACGTGATTATGAAGCCAGGCAGAGCATTTCACCTGGGCCCTTACAAGGCCTGCTGCCCTGGGACGTAAATTGTACACTGTCTGGCTACCCCCAGCGTGCCCACCAGAGCAAGGACTCGCCACACTTCCAGAGCTTCGGCCTTTGGATCTGCCGACTTCCAGAGCCAATGCTGCCCGAGGCCCGCTGGGTGCGTGTGTGTGGTGGACGATCCTCTAAGAAGTTCAGCTCAACTTCAGCACATGATTTTTAGGGCCTTGATGCTACTGCAGGCTGACTGAGGAAAACCTTGGACTTCAGTACTGCCCTTTGAAGCATTTCTGCCTCTGTTTCCTCATCCTACTCTCCAGTTCCCTGTGGTTTCTGGATCCACGAATAAACAGCTCTGCCACCTCCTCCAGGGGACAGAGCCCTGTCCTCAGAAAGGACTGGCTTCCTGGCACTGAGACGCAACAGGCCCTGACCAGTAGGCTGTGAAGAGGTCAGGTTTAGCCTCCACTCACCACGCTGCCGTGGGTCCTGGGCCTTCCCTTCCTGGCACCCACACTTTCCTGAGCCTCAGGCCTGCCTGGGCTGGTGGATCTCATAAGCCCCTGGATGGAAGATCTATGAGACTGAAGACAGGTACCTGGGGAACTGGGTCAGAGCACGGGTTTCCCTCCTTAACCCCTAATAGAAAAGAAGAAGGTGGTTTATACAACGAGCTGCAGCAGCGCCCTAGGAGGGCAAAGTGGAGGGAGGATGAGAATCCTCCACCCCTGGAATAGCGTCACACACAACTTACCACGCTCTGTCTTGTGTTTGTTTCCGAGTTCCACGAAAACAGAGTATGATTTCCATTCAGGTCAGTATCCTAGATTATCATACTCATTGACTCAAGGGAGCAGCTTTTGGAATTCAATATAGGATAATACTTCTCTCTAACCCTCTTAAAGTTAGGCATGGCCAAATAACTTCATTTGGGTAATGAAAAGTGAGCAGAAATGACCCATTCTATCCAGGTAGATGCATTAAATAGTAAGTAACATTAGTCTTCAAGTCTCTTTGGCGCTCAGTTTCCAACTTAAGACAACTGAGGACTAGGTCAATCTATCGTGCCCTTACCCCCTCTGGCGCTCTGTGAGAACCTGGGTGTACTCAGACACAAAATCCATGCACAGTTCCCTTTTCCAAAATCGAATGTATAGCATAGCTGTATTTAGAGAGAAAGGTGGCAGAGAAATGAGGCAGGAAACAAAGGAATTGTAACATTTTGGTAATATATCCAAGCCATAAAGATTTCATTAGCTTCCCTAATAGATTGCTAATGAAAAATAAGACCCTTTCCTATTTTACCTACTTTCTGAACATTAACATCAACTTGGCTTCCCAAGCTTTGCACCTCATTTACATTAATTAGAAAGTTCCATATTAAGGAAAGCTTTTAATGGGCTGTTATTGCAGATGATTTTAGTGGTGAGTGGCATTGTTCTGTTTAATAGCACATAAAAAGGCATCTATGGAGAATATTGTGATAAAATTGAACTTCTGATGGACTTTGGAGCTGGGCTGGCCTTCGGTGGAGCCCGAGTTCAGAGAGACTTTCTCATTAGGTGAAAGGGCTCTTCTGTTTCCTTGGGCTAGAGGCTGTTTTGAAGCATCCAAAGGTTTCTGACCCCAGAAGTCCATGCTGCCTCTCGCCTGGGTACACACATGGGACCTTGCACAGCTCACCACCATCATGAATCCTTGCAGACAAGATGGCACAGTCTTTGGACTGGAACATAAGGAATGGATTTCAGGGGAACAGAATGCCTGTATCAGGTGAGGAGCACCACGGAGGTGGGTACCAGGTCTGTCCAGGAAAAGAAGGAATTTGGACACATCTAGGGTCAAAGATGAGAAGACAAAGTGCTTGGGCAAAGAGATGCTTCTAGAACTTGGAAGCAGTTGCAAAAAGGGCGTAAACCAGAGCAACAAACACAAAATGCCCATGCATAACAGTGATCGATTACACAGAAAAAAAGCAAGGTGGGGCGTAGGGACAACTGGGATATCAGGGTGGGTAGAAGAGGTGCCAGAGGGTGTTGTATGACACCCAGATGAAATCCCACAGGACAATGCCTGCTATTCTGATAGCCTTGTCCCCACTTGTGCTGAGCATAAATGGTCTCACCCACAGGTTCTTGAAGGTTTTCCTCCCTCCTGGCTTCCAGGTACACACTGCTTATGGGCCTCCCACCCACCTCTCCTTTTAGTATGAGAATAAGTGAATACTATCCATACTCCTGTAAACAGGAGTCCACATGGGGTAAAGTTTAGGAGTCTCAGCATGGGGGTTACGCCTGGGTTCAAATCCCAGCTCTTCTGCTAAATGACAGCTCTGCATTTTGGGCCCAGTCAGTTAAGCTTCTCTGAACCAGTTTCCTCAACTGAAAAATGTTATCTGTCAGGTTGTTGGAAAAACTAGGCAAGGTTACACACATGAAGAGTTGAATGCCATTTCCGATATCTAAAACATGCTCAGTACACGTGAGTGATTATAAGTGTAATCACATTAAAAGTGGGTGGTTGAAAATACTAGCAATTCTGATGGAGCACGGGGTATTTGAAACTGGAGCTGTTCTGAACACCAGCGGAGCACCCAGGAACAAGTGGACTATGGAGTCACTGAGCCCAGTGACCCCTGCATGATGCACTCAGCTGAAAGGTTTCAGCTGGACACCCTGCCTTCCTTGGTGCCTTGACTAGATGTTATAACCTGTAGCTCAGGTGACTGTGAGCACCATGGATCATATGATTTTCTTCCCGCCAGTCGGGTTGTACCTGCTAAGCAAAGACAGACAAAACCCAACCCCTTTGGTTGGACCACCCTGGCTGACAGCCTTGAGGTCATGCCTCGCAGGGACTTCTGGTACATCTGGGAGGTCAGGAGGATGGGAAAATGGTTGAGTTCAGGGCTACAGAGCGAATAACCAGTCTTAGACTGTTGCTCCTATGGCATTTGGTATGTGGGAAGAACTCAATAATGTTAGCTATAATTACGCCCCTTACAGAAAAATATAGGAATAAATGCAAGCCTATTTTTATTTTATCCTCTTCTTATTCAAATAGCATGTTCAGGATAAAAAGTCCTCCATACTATCAAAACCCATTATGCATCTTGGGTTTAGTTACTGATGCTGGTGACCCACAAGAGACCCTAACCAGGGGGATGAAGTGGTGTGGGAGCTGGAAGTCACATCACCCTGGGAATAATTAGAAGAATTTTCCAAGAAGAAAAAATGCTGTTGCTGCATGATGTTGGTTGTATTCTAGCAAATCAATGGCGGCCATGTTCAGGGAGTGTATGCATTTTTTTTTTTTTTTAAGTGGGATTATCATGCAGAGGCAGTAGAGAGGTAGTTATGACAATAAAGATGGAAGATTGATCCATCTGAGTTTGACATTGCTGCCTTGCAATGCTGCAACTTCCCATCCCTGTGGGGACTCAAGATAAGCATGGATTCATTCATCAAATGCTTATGGGACATGGACCAGTCCAGGGTCAGCGATAATAGCTGAGAACACAAAGATTAATAAGATGCGGTCCTTGCCTCCTAGTAATTCACTCCCCAGTGGAGAAGACAGGCCCATAAACAAATACTTAAATCAATGAGGTATGACATTCATCAGCGTAGAAATGTGTACAAGGTTGTGTCAAAGCAAAGAGGTGATGGAGTGGGGAGGAGGCAAGAAGGAAGTCAGAAGGTACGGTGGTGGGTGGTTACTCCTTCAGGTCTGATGGGTAAGTGAGGGCGGTAGAAGAATAAATGGATCTCCATCCAAGGAAACAACATCTAAAGCAGCACAAGGATATGGGACAGCATGTAGGACTGCCAGGAGTCTGGCATTGCTAAATGAGGCTGGGAGATAAGCTAGGATCCCATTTTGGAACCCGTGGGACTAATGAAAGGTGGTAATGGGGAGGGGTGTCATGGCCAGATTTTATCTGTCGCTACAGTTGCCTAAGTGGAAAATTATTGCAAGGGTCCACAAAAGAAACTGCGCTGGCCTAATTAAAACATGGAGGTAGAACGGAGGGTCTTTGAAGACCCTCTGGATGTGGAGAGACAGGGAAGATTTAGGACAGGTAGCGCTCAGATTTCTAGGGGAAATATCTCTAAGGGTCACTCTTAACTCCTTGAGAGGAGCTGAACTGGATAATCTAAAGGCGAGAGGGACATTTCATTTATTGGACATCTATGGGATGCCAGACATTGCTATGATCTTACATATCTTCCTAACAACCCTGCCGGGTAAGAATTACTATCTTCATTACACATGAGCCAATTGAAACTATTACATGTGACCAAGGTCATAAAACCGAGGCCAAATTTGACCCAGAAGTGTCCACATTCCAAAAACTATGTTTTCTTCGTGAGATCTTCTAAGTTCCCTTTCACTCAAGTGTTCAGGATTCTGAGCACACCAGCTAACTCTTTATCTGCTCGAAACTGAAATAGGACAAGTCTTGGTCTCCAACTTTATGCCCAGCCTGGTTATATACTCTTTCCACATTCAATATATTCACATATAGCATATAATTCAAATATAGCATATCAGCCATACCTATAAATATCTTTCCAATAAAAGTGAGGCTATGTATTTTTGAGTGATAAGCCCCTGCTTCAGGCAGTGATAGAAACCAGCAGGCTGAAGGCCAAATAGCTTTAGCCAGCCCCGAGATCCAATAAGTTAAAATATGTTTTGGAAGACAGCTTCAGGCCAGACATGTTTTTTCCTTAGCAATTATATGGAGACACCCTTATTCAGCGCAAGCAGACTGGCTGCAGCCAGTGAATTTCTGATTAAAAGGGCACCGATGACAAGTCATGCAGCCAGGAGAGTCTGATTTGAATTTAAGCTTAAGAACTAGAGTTAGAGAACCAGGATTTTTTTGTTTGGTTGCTTGTTGGTTAAGATCTTTTTGGGGGGAGAGTATTATATTTGGAAATATCTGTCAACATCTTACTAACATCCTTTTTCCTCCTCCTAAAATGCCTCCCTCTTCTGTGTTTTCCCTGGGAAAACTTCCTATAGGAGATTTTGCCCCAGGCGACATTTGGAACTACCCATTTTCCGGTGTCACAATTTAGAGAGGGGTGGAGGCAACCAGCCAAGGCCAGGGATGCTGCAAACATTCTGCACAGGACAGCCCTCACAACAGTGATCGGTCCAAGGGCTCAAAGTTCTGACCCGGGCTGAGAAATCCTCCTTGCAGGGCTTTCCCTGATTTTCAAATGAAATTAGATCCACACGCTACATGTTTTCATAGCAACTTAAACTTTTCTTTCTTTTCTTTCTCTTTTTTTTTTGGAAGATTTTTATTTACTATTTCCAGAGAGAGAGGAAGTTAGAGAGGGAGAGAAGCATCAATGTATGGTTGCCTTTCAGCCTCCAGCTAAGGACCTGGCTGGAGACCTGGCTGAAGACCTGGCTGAAGACCTGGTTATGTGCCCTGGCTGGGAATCAAACCAGCGACCTTTGGGTTCGAAGACCGGTGCCTTATCCACTGAGCCACCGGCAAGGGCTAAACTTTTATTTCATAGCAGCCATCACATGCTGAGGTGATGTATCAGTTGTGAGATCATTCGGTTGACAACTCTGGGAGGGTTTTCCCTCGAATTGTACTCAGGCCGCCAGTGCAGCACCAAGCACGCAACAGGCGAGCAATAAAGAGGTAATGAATGAACCAACACATAATGAAAGATGATAGAATACAAGTATCTGGGAGCTTGTGCCTCTGAAATTATACATGTCTCTACCATTTCAGCTGGAAAAATTAATGGAAAGTAGAAATGGGTGGGTAAAGTGATTAATTAATTTAAAAAGTATAAAAAGTATAAACTAGGAATCATTTTTCACCCTGGCACTACAGATACCCATGATGCTAACTTTCACCAAAGCGAGCCTCCAAGTAGGCCCTTAGTGACCCGAATCTCCTAGTCTGCACACCCAGGGAGGGTGACCTCCCACCTCTGAGGCTGGGTCCTAAACTATGTGGCGATTGCTCCCTCTCTTTCCTGTCCAGGTGGAAGCTGTCTGCCATGGTGCTGAGGTCACCTGCTCACAATCCTGGGAAGTACACATCTTGGAAAAGGACCTTCCAGCCCCAGTCAAACCTTCAGAGGATACAGCCCCAGGTGCCATCTGACCTCAACCTCGTGAGACCCTGACCAGAACCAATCAGCTCGGTTCTTTCAGATTCCCAAACCTCATAAACTGTAAAATAACACAGACTTGCTGTTTTTCATCGAGTATAAGTTAACAAAGAGTAGGAGCTGGCTATGTAGGGGTAAAAAGTTATACTGTGGAGTCAAGTCTGAGTTTGAAAACTTACTTAGATTTACTGCTGCATTATAATTGATCTTGGCTCTTTCCATGGCTTTAAAAATAAGAGTAACTCCCACTCTTAAGGGTCATGATTAGAAACAAATGGAATAACATGCAATGGGGTGTCTTATGGACAAATAAAGAGGTATTTGGATGTTTTAGAGAGAAAAGAGAAGGGGGTTACTAGTGCCAAGCTTCCTCAAGCTAGGGATAAAATTAAAAGTCCTAACTGCCGTTTGCAGAGAAGAGGAGGCCTTGGTGAGGTAGCGGAAACAGGAGAAGGGTGACCCTGAACACAAGTGTCGACACCTAGAAGGCTGGGGCAGGATCATCTGAGTTACAAAAATATGGACATAATCTCCGAATGTCAGGATGGAGACACCAAGCCCAGCAGCCCTGGCCAATGTCCTGGATGCTGAGCACAGTGAGGTGGGAGTGGGCACCACCAGCCAAGGTTCCAGGGCACCTGGGGCCCAGACAACTCACATCTCAAAGGCCACCCAGAGGGACCGAAGCCTGGAAGCCCGGGAATAAGTGGATCAGTTTATGGTTCTTAAAAGATTCTACGTAACGGGAGGAGGGAAACACAGTGATAACTGGGGATAACTGGGGATGATTGAATTGTCAGCCACACTGATGGGAGTGGAGATGTTTGATTCAATTTCGTGAAGCAGAAGGAAATGAGTATGTCTTGTTTCTGGGGATCACTGAACAAATCATACATGTTGAAAACGTACTGAAATGCCCTGTCACAGAAATACCATTGGGCTTATTTTTCTTTAAGATGCCGAGCAGAAGCACATTAATCACTCATGATACGACCTAGGCTCTCCTGGACAGAAGGGCTTCTACCTCTGATGTCCCCCATGTGCCAATGGCTTCCCTGGGAGACTTCTCTTTCTGTCATGGTAGGGGACGACCAGGTGGGGTGCGTTGCCTTCACCGCCACACTATGGCCTGCTCTGCCCGTCTGGGGCTTGCGTTCCAGTCGCTCTTGGGTGGTTCTGTCCCACTCGGGTACCTGGTACCACCTCCCCACCCTCATGTTAATCTTTTCCCAACATGTGCTACATGCTCCCCTGTGCCTTGCTTCCACTTCAGCTAGTTCCAACAGGGACAAGCCTACTTAAACGTGCTCAGTCCCAACACAAGCAGTTCTTCCCTGCCTTATCTCAGACCTTGCATGACAGGTCTCTGTTCCTGTCCTCTGTCCTAGCTGGGTCACTCAACTAAGGATCTGCAGGGTAAGAGGGCTGTTAGCAAGTTTTTCATAAGCAAATAAAGGTTGACATTTTCCTTTGGTGGAGGGTGTTTATAAATCCTTTTCTCTGATGCTTTCTCACAATAAATCCACTTGATTTTTCTTACCCTAACTCATGCATTTACCGCTTCACAGTAACTTACAAACTTGACCCTGATGGCCAGTTCTGTGTGTGAATTTTAAGACTTGTGTAGGGTAAGCTGCTGTAGGTAAAGAACGTTTGTCTATTTCATAATCATTTACCATATGTAAAATTAGGCTACCATTTTTACTAGGTCCTTACTTTTTGCTACTGATAAAGTCTTTTTTAAAAAGATTTTATTTATTTTCATTTTTAAAGTATATACATATAAATATTTTATTTTTTTAAAGATCTCATTTCATTATTTTTAGAAAGAGGGGAAGGGAGAGAGGCAGAGAGGGAGAGAGACATCAATGTATGGTTGCATTTCACCTGCCTCCAGCAACAGACCTGATTGGAGACCTGGTTTGCAACCTGGTTATGTGCCCTGGCTAGGGAATCGAACCTGTGACCTTTCGGTTCACAGGCCAGCACCTTATCCACTGTGCTACCAGCCAGGGCCTTATTTCTTTATTTTTAGAGAGAGGGAGGGGAGGGAGGAGGAGAGGGAAAGCATCAATGTATGGTTGCCTTTCACCTGCCTCCAGCTATGGACCTGTCTGGAGACCGGGCTTGCGACCTGGTTATGTGCCCTGACTGGGAATCGAACCAACAATCTTTGTGTTTGCAGGCTAGCACCTTATCTGTACCACCAGCCAGGGCCTTGATGAAGCTTTTTCAGCATCATGTTCTTAACTCCAATTTTCCTATAATCCCTGTTGTTTTTTTATTGTGCACTTTGCATAGCATGGTACTTTTTAGAGTAGATCTACAGTTGTGAGTACATGAAACACAGAGTTTATTCCTGTATTATTTATTACTTACTGTATTATCTTTTATATGAACAACTGTAGGCCTATTTTTGTCCCACCTCTATTACATCAGAACTGACTGTATTCCCAAGTGCCCAGTGAGCAAAGAGGGGTGGACAGCAACAGAATCCCACTGGAAGAGTCAGGGAAGACTACAGATGTGAATTCAACTGTCTGGGTGCCCAGCAGTGTGTATAAGCAAGAGTGTAAAAATGCACCAAGTCTATGGCTATGTTACAAGTCATTAAAAAAAAAAATTAAGCTAGTCAAAATTAGAATGAGGACCTAAACAAAAATGAGTATGAGGCTGGCGGAAAATTTGACAATAGGCCTTCAAAAACCATAAAGATGTGTATCTCTTAGCAGAAGACTTACTTATCCCTGTAGCATCCATCTCCTTCTCTGCCCTCTCTTCTTGCATTCTGTAAAGACTAATGTAGTTGGGTATCGTCCCTTCTCTTTTAAGGCCATTAACTCTGAAGCCCATCTCAGGAATAAACACTGAGTACTTTCAGCCAATCTTCATGACTCTTAATTCCCTTGCCATTGATTTGTTTGTGTGTGGACACATGATCAAGTTCTGGTCAGGGATACATGAAAAGTGCATGTTGAGCCTTGGTGATTTTATGAGAACCATAGACTGACCCACTTACTCCAGGCAGGGCCTCTGGTCTTTGGTCCCTCTGGGTGGCCTTTGAGATACAAGTTGTCTGGGCCCCAGGCGCCCTGGAACCATGGCTGGTGGTGCCCGCTTCCACCTTATCAAACTCAGCAACCAGGGCACTGACCAGGGCTGCTGGGCTTGGTACTCAGAATGTCTCCATCAGACTGGTACATCCAACTACCCCCTTGAGATTCTGCCCAAAACACCTAACACTTAACCTAACACCCGACACTTAAGATACTGAAAATCCTAACCCAAGTCTTTTCCTGGCAACTACTCCTTGCACTGCCTTCCTCATCTCAGGTGACAGCAACTCCTTCATTTGTTCAGCCCAAACACCTGCAGTCATGTCCGTTTTCCTTCTTTCTTTCACACCCCAACTCAAATTGGTTACCGAGTTCCACTGGCTTTGCCTTCAAAATAGATCCTGATTTCTCCCAGTTCCCATCACTCCATCCATCCTTGTCCGCGGTGCCATCATCTTTCAGCTGTATTACTGCCATTGCCTCTTGAATTGGTAATCCTCGCTCTACCTTTGTTCTTCTCTGGTCTATTCTCAGCCTAACAGGCAAAGCAGTCCTTAAAAACATCAGATCTTTTCTTCCACTCTTTCCCTCACTCACTAGTCATTACTCTTGGAGTGGAAGAGCCAGGCTCACCCAAGGGGTCCTTTACACCTGCGCTACGCCGCCTCATGGGCGAGCAGAGGAAGAGTTGACCCGCCTGGTGGGCAGGTGCCTTCCATCTGGTCTCCTCTCTAAAGCCTCCTTTGAACCAGACAGGCCCTTCCCACATTTCCTAAGTCCTCCCATACGGAACCCAGTTCACTGTATACTCTTGACCCGCCTTACTGTCTTCTATAGCTTTATCCCCATCACATGTACCATAAACACTATTGTCTGTTGAGCATGGGCCTCTCTCCACAGGAACGGAACTGCCACGAGTGCCAGCATTCTGTTTGTTTTGCTGCTGATTTCGTGCCTTGGACAATGCTGGACCCACAGCGCATATTTAAGTATTAGTGGAATGAGTGAAAATACATTGTTAATTTAAAGACAAAACTAATGGTAAAAAATGACATCTGTATGACCCTGAGTTTAAAAACAAGTCTATCTGAAAGCTAACATTGATTACACACTTTGTACTAGGCATTTTGTTGAGCCCTTTCATACCTCATCAAAATCGCTACTACCTCCATTTTATGTATGAGGAAACAGGGGTTTGGAAAATGTACGGAACTTGCTCCGTGTGTGAGATACCTAGAAAGGACCAAAGTAGCAGCACCTAGCTTTCTCTACTGTGAAGGCCCATGTTCCATGGTACATGCCTCCAGGTATGTGTGTATGTGTGTTTGTGTGTATGTGACACAAAAAATTGCGAAAGAAATGTCTGCAAACATGAAATGTCCATTCCCTAATTAAACAACAGATAAGCAAAAACAGCCAGCAGACATGTACAATCTGATTAATGTCATGGTTAATAAAATGGAAGAAAATTAAAATAGTGAGATATGTTTTATTACATTAGCAAAAATAATGAAGCAATAACACAATTTTCTAAAATGATCATTTATGTGTGAAAAATTTATGTGCAAGTATTTCCATCACAGAGTTGATTATAACAGGGGAAAAATAGCCGGTAATAAGAGTGGGTTAAGTAAATTATGCGCATCTTAAAGGTGGAGTATTATGTATCATTAAAATGATATAAAAGATTAGTTATGAGACATAAAAATGATGAGTGCATTATTACATGAAAATTGCAGGTTTCAAAATACCATGTTTAGTGGTCTTCCAATAATGTATCAACAAGAACAAAAATACTTTGTATATTAAAATTCTGGAAGGATGTAAGTTTTAATAACAATTATCTCTGCAAAGAGATATTATAAGTGATAATTTTTAATTTATCACCAACCATTTACACTATAAATTAAATTGCTTGTTATTTGCATTTCTGTATAAAAGCCAAGTACTGAATTAGCTATCTATTGGTACCCCAAAGTTTAGTGGCTTAAAACAGCAATGACGTCTTATTTGCCGTAATTCTGTGAATTAGCAGCCTGGGCTGTCTTCCTGCTGGACTAGCTTGGGGTCACTCACATGGCCATTGTCAGTCAGTCAGCTGACGTCTCGGCTGGGGCTGGAGGTTCCAAGATGTCTGGCAGTTAGTCTGACTATTAGTTAGCACACTCTGGCTCTCACTCGATTTACCATTATCCCGAAGGCCAGATTAGGGTTCTTCACAGAGCAGTGGCCTCAGGGGCCAAGAGGGTAGGAATGGGCCTTTCAAGTCCAGTCCTTTGCAGACCTAGCTTGTGTACTTGCCCGTCATCCCTTCTACTATAGTCTGATGGTCAAAGCAATCCACAGGGTCTGCACAGGTTACACGAGGTGGAAAAATCAGTCTACTTCTTGCTGTCCCTAATGTGGCAATGCCACACTACGAAGGGGCCTAGGTACAGGGAGATGTGATTTATTGGGAATCATTATTCAACAATCTAAGAGATGAACTATAATAAATTATTCAATTTTCTCCAAAATCGATAGGCCTTTTCAGGGTCCTCTCTTGAACCCAATTTAGACTTGCCTTTGAACTTAGATGTCTGGGACTTTCTGGGAACTGGTGAGGTAAGTCCACCAGGACTTTGTTCTGCACAAAAGGCACGGTGGGTTCATTATTGTAGCCTATTTATAACAGCAAAGACTACAACAATAACATGATATCCATGATCATAGATTAGTGTCTAGGGTGGAGTTATAGTCAGTATGATATGGTGCCTTACATTCACATTATCCCAGAGGCTTATGCCTGAGTCCTAGGATATGGGAGAAAGAGTGTTATTTTAGTTATCTTTAAATGGATTCCTGTGTTATTGATATTATTGCATCAGCAGCGCTCATCCTGGTACCATGGTTAGCTTAGTGTCAGTGCCTTCTAAGGGCCTCCAAAGATGCCCAAGACTATCCTTCAGCAACAGGAACTACAGTACCCTCAGGGGTCATCACCCACATAATTCCAGCACAAGGACAGCAACAACATGGGCTAAATACAATCCTGCAGGTCCTAGTCACCATCTTCACCACTTTTCACCCTGCCTGGGAAAAGTCATGCATTTTTCAATCAGCTGACTTACAAAATGACTTTGGCAATATCACCTTTTGTAAATTAGAGATGGCCTGTAACTTGGTTGCCTTAGCAACAAATTAGATAGAAGATTAACATGTGAATCCAGATGGTCATTCCAGGAAGACAAGAAATAGCCCCAGTCCACGTTGGAACGCACCCATCAGTACTGTGCATATCAATATCTGACATGGTCCTAAGATATCTCCTGTTGTGTCTGCCCTCATTCAGAGTCATGCGCATCACCAAGGCTGGATTGTTTTCCTTGTTATTACAGAGACAGCAATGTGGAATAAAACCGATCATTGACTTCGAAGGCAAACCCCTCTAGTATCTGATTCAGGACCACTGTTGTTAGAATCATACGGGGCTCCCATATGGCTCCTTTTCCTCTACAGAATGACTTTAGATGTTGACTGACTGACTGACTCATTTATTCAAATATTTTTTCACGATAACTCATCTTTTGCCAGGCCCTGCGATAGGTCCTGAGGGTACATGTATAGTTATTATAATTTCTGCCCTCTAGGAGCCCGAGTCTGGAGAGGAAATGGCATTTAAATCACTGTTGTGAGAAGGAATGGCCCAAAGATATTTGCAAAACTGGGGGAGCCCAGAGGAGCCCGAAGAGGATGGAACTCTTCCCCTCTGAGTGGGGCCTTCAAGGAGCCAGGGCTGGCTGGACATGGAAGTCTGAACAGTGCAGAAAAAGGGTGAAGAGAGCATTGGCAGCCACTCTGAGGAAGAGTTAAGGAAGACGCCACTGTGATGGGTGACTTCCATAGCTGTGGCCAGGGTTGGTGGGTTGTTCATGGAGGAGGATGTCCTGAGGGCTAGGTATTTGGTGGCAGGTTGGATGTGGCTGGTGGAAGAGGGTGGAATTCAGCTGTCCCCAGGTTTTTGGCTTATGGATGGTGGCTCTACTTTTTTAACAGGATGGAAATAGAGGCGCAGAAGCAGTTTCGATAAGGCAGATTTCAATTTTGGAATAACTAAAAATAGAAAGATGGTTTTAAAAAAAAATAACAACTCAATCTTAAAAAATAACTCTATCAGGGTTGACATCTTAATGTTTACTGAGCATACTATCTCAGAAGCTTATTGATTTAGTCCATTCCCTCCTCCTCAACTCTGCCTACCATCTGTCTGAGTATCTCCTAACAAAACGACATGCAAGGCAAGTTCTGCCAAATTGAGCCATTGCTTCATGTAAATCTGGACAGGTTGGTAGGGAGGAGCTGGGTAAGTAAAGTGATAATATTTATATCATATTTTGCAGTTTTCAACAAGATACTACCCAATCCATCTCACAGAAATAACAAGCTGTAAAGGAAAACACGAGTATTATTTTTAACCATGATTTTACAGACAAGGCCGGACACACACACCACAACATAGCACAAGGGCAGCCATGAAGTGCTAGGAGAAGAACGGACCGAGTCAGAGTTGGATTCAAACACCATCTCTGCAGATGATGCACAAGTGTCATTGTCCTCTCCAAGCCCCAAGCTCGACCCTGCGGAACAGGGCGGGTGCAGGGGTGAGGACAGCACCTCTCACAGCAGTGCCATTGAATGACAGGATGTTCAAATCCCAGGCATCACCGCTCCCACTCAGCCTGATCAGCAGACAGTGGAGGCAGCGCACTGGAACAAGGCCAAAGCCCTTGAAACAAACTACCTCTGTCTTCCTTCTAAAGACCATATTAAAAACATTTCCTAATGATTGCTCTTGATTGGCTGGGCAGCAAGAGTGTCTTTGCTACCCAGAGCCTGCCACCCACCCCGCTGGTCCCAATGTGGGGACACCTGGCCTATGCATCAGACCCTTTGTCCTGAGAATCTGGAATTGAGTCCCTCTGGTTCTAATCAAGCTAAGAACTGTTAAAAGGAGCTAGAATGGCCCATTCTGCCATGTGAAGGGGCAGGGATGGGTGCGGGGAGAACAGGGGCAGGTGATTAGCAGAATGAAGCAGATTTGCAGGGCGAACTGGAGGGCTGGGAAGAGAGAGGAAGAGAAGGATGGAGGAAGACATGGCCAGCTGCTGCCTCCGTTTCTGTGGAGGGTTTTGGTTCCCTGAAGCTTCACTGACGTGAGATCTGCGAGTTATCCCTGGACCTTTCCAACCAATCTTTCTTGGTTAAGCCAGGTGGAGCATGTTTCTGTTATGTGCGACCAACCAAGCCTAGGGTGAAACCAGTGAGGGTCTCTAGTCAGCTAATTGGGCCCAAGAGATGGGAGGCAAGCACACAAGCCATGTTTTTGTGCAAAACACAAAGAAATTTTCATGCTTATTCTCAGAAAGATGCCCAGTGTGTTCATGAAATATAGAGCAGTGGAAAAGGGAAAGGCTCACAACAGTATTGAGTCCGTTCTGAATGGGATGGAGTCTGACCCAACGACATATATCCAATGATACGCAGCCATTAGGGGAGAGAGGGAGAGGCGGAGAGAGACCGAGAGAACACGAGAGAAAGGAGGCCTCAACAATCCAGTTTTCAACAAAGCAAAAGAGGTAATAATGCCCAGTGTGGATTCTAACGAATTTAATCTTGTGGAACTTGCCGAGTTTGCAAGAGCATCTGCTGCTCCTGGTCTTGACTCTCTCGGGAGAATTGCGTGTATTGTGATAGACATGCAGGCATGCATGTGTGTATATCCCAGTATGTATGTGCATGTTTATATGTGTTCATGCATGAATATGTGGGTATTGCGATAACATTTGACTGCATGAATAGCTAAAATCAGCAGCTTCAACAGTGACATGATTTTAAAAAAGTGTCTGTTTCATTATTTGAAATGCAATACTTGTACTAGTTGGAAAATACATAATAGGAGGAAAAGAAAGCCTTGGTCCTATTATGGAAAACAGCACTCTAAAATTTTTCATGCGTCTCCTTCCACATTTTCTTCCTACTCATTTTTACATAGCTTTAGTTATTCTGCATATACAAGTTTGTGTTCTGCTTTTGGGATTTTTATGACCCTGCATTTTTTATTTTTGGCCTTCTTAGTAAACAGTTTAAAAATTATTATTTTTTAAAAAGATTTTATTTATTATTTTCAGAGAGAAGGGCAAGGAGGGAGGAAGAAAGGGGGAGAAGCATCAATGTATGGTTGCCTTTCACCTGCCTCCAGCTACGGACCTGGCTGGAGACCCGGCCTGTAACCTGGTTATGTGCCCTGATTGGGACTTGAACCAGCAAGCTTTGGGTTTGCAGGCTGGCACTTATCCACAGGGCTCCATTTTTAATGACTCCGTAACATTCCATCATGGAGAGTACCATCATTTATCTAAAAAAGGTCTCTTTCTTAAGTTACACTTTTCAGTAGTTTCATTTTTCTCACAATTACAAATGGTACTCCAATGATTTGTTTTGTTAGCAGTTTTTTTTAAGCCTATCCTGGGGTTGTATGGGTGAGTGTGTCCTGAGCCTCAGGGTTACTTTAACTAGCAGCATATGGGTGATAGGTGACAAGGTTTGCCAATGACCTTTTTAGGACTCGTGGAATTAAAAAGAATTGATCTCAGGGTTAAATTTTAATATCAGAGAGACTAATTCCTTTTTGCCTCAAAGATTTTCATACTTCAACTGCTCCTTTTAACATGCAAACATCTTAAATAATATCTTGGGGCACAATAGCCCTATTCAGGACAGGACCCATAAACAAAGACCTACAGAAAGGAGCCTGAAGTTAGGGAATTCTCTCTCTCAGCCCTCCCACCATCACGCCCATGTGGGCAGGGCCCCTCCCCCACCTCACTGGCTCTCAGTGCCAATGTCTTTACACTCAGGCTAGGCCACATGCACACCAGCCTGTTTGGGGCAGGTGAACCATTCTCACAATTTAAGCTGATCTGTTTGTACCTAAGGCAATACTGGCCTCTTTGGTCTCCAGTGTATGGGAGTCTATCTTCTCTCCCTTCTAGGTTCCCTGGGCTTTTGCCCCAGTTTCTCAAAAAAGCTCCGTCATCCTGATCCACAGATCAACAGAGCCTTGAGCTCAGCTGTCCTTGGGTCGAACAGGAGATCCAAATGGATATTGTGAACTACTAGAAAATAATGAATAGAAGGATAGAGGCTATTTTGCGTCAAGACATGTACCAGCAGCTAAAGCGGTGCTCAGTATAAAGTGACCCAAGAGTTTCAACTTGACAAATGAGAAAAAAGTAACAAAATAAACTAAATGAAATCAGAAGAATATGAGGGCTGCAAATAACAGAAAAAAGAAAAAAACATAAATAAGTAAAATCCAAAGCAGTCCCTTTGAAAAATGTGTGCACTTTGGGTGAGGCAAATAAAGAAAGTATAATATGAAATACTAGGAAGAAAGAAAGGTGATGGAATCATAAACAGGAGAGATTAAATACATTTATAACTGAAAGAGATTATTATGCGTAACTCTATGACAATACATTTTAAAATCTAGAGAGTGATGATATTTTTAGAAGAAAAATTAAATTCAACTAATGAGTAGAAAACCATGGAAGAATTTAAGAAAGTTACTTAAACATTTGTTATAAAAGGCATATCAGGTCCAGATCATTTTTCCAGCTGATTTAATCTAGCCTTTGAAAACGATAATTCCAGTGACCGATGGAAAGTTTTAAACAAATGGAATTAACCTGCGCCTCAAAAGGATAAACCATGACTAAGCAAGAATTATGCCAAGGATGGTTCTTGTCAAAGAATAGAGCAAAACCATGTTTTCTAACCAGAAATTAATGGGAAAAGCCATACGGCTGAATCAATCAATGCTGATGTGACATCTGTTATTATGTCACCCCGTATTTGTTTTCTCTTATATACTGGTAACTAAACCCAAAACTTTCCTCTGGGGATGCAGCTGCTCCTCTCTCTCAGCCAATGAGGACTGGATGGGATTCTTCCAGCTCAAGGGTGCAGCAATGCATTACCCTGGTTCAATGATTCTCCAATTCAGGAGCCAGTCTATGCCCCGCCCTCCCCAAAGCCACTGAGACAGAACACGATGCTTTCTCAAATCCTAAGAATACTAGCATTTATTCTATCACTGGGTTTGAAACCACATACATGAGTTTTAGGGTTGCCACACCTATCATGTGGCTGTAGAGGGAGGGTCTCTAAGAGGTACCAGACCTTGGCAGCACAGCTTGAGCCCCTCTATCAGGTGGCCTCAAGTCAGCTTTGCTGTGAAAATTTTCACTTACAAAAGCCAACACAGTCCTTTTTTGCTTGAGTAACGCTGAGTTCAGATTTCCTGGCATTTGACACAGAGTGAATGTTCATTGATATATATGCCAATAGACATTTGATAAAACCCAATAGCTATACTATGAAAACTTTAACTGGAATAGGAACTGATGGGTACCGCTTAAATATAATAAAGGCTTTGTGTGTGTGTGTAACCCTCATATTAAGGGGTAAAATACTGGAGCCATTTCCTTTAAAATCAAGAACATGACAGGCATGCTCACCATCTCCATTTCTACTTAATATGATTTTGGTGATTTAAGCCAATGCACTTAGTCCAGGAATGAAACACTCAGGAAAAAATATTTTAAAAAGGAAAAGAACAGAATTGAATCTATCTGCAGGTGATGTAACAGCAAACTTAGAAAAACTTGAGGGGCTATTTTAAAACCTATTGGAATTTGTACAGGAGTTGCTAGTTTGGCTAAAACTGATCTAAATAAATATAAATGGCAATAATCAGAAACAGAAATGCCATTCTTAATAGACTAAAATAATGAGACAAGAACATGGTTGCCAGGAATGGTTCTGGACTTACATTTTTTAAAAAATCACTTAAAGCCCTGGCTGTTAGCACAGTGGTTAAGGTGCCGGCCTGTGAACCCAAAGGTCGCAGGTTCGATTCCCCAGCCAGGGCACATAACCAGGTTGCAAACCAGGTCTCCAGCCAGGTCTGCGGCTGGAGGCAGGTGAAATGCAACCGTACATTGATGTCCCTCTCCCTCTTTGCCTCTCTCCCTTTCCCTCTTTCTAAAAAATAATGAAATAAAATCTTAAAAAAAAAAAAAAATCAATTAAACAATACAATTTACCAAAGACATAAAATGTGCCCTGAACAAATAGAAATAGCATATGAATGAATAAGTAAACTTAATAAACTAAATATGTCACTCTTTCTAAAAATAATACAATAATGCAATGCATCATTCAAAATTTTGTTGCCCTGGCTGGGAATTGAAACAGTGACCTTTGGGTTTGCAGACCAGTGCCTTATCCACTGTGCCACCAGCCAGGGCCATTTATGATTTTTAAAAAACCCCTCATTAAAATGGGTACAGGGGAAAGGTACCTCAGCACAACAAGGGCCATAGATGATAAACCCATAGCTAACAATACTCAACAGTAAAAGACTGAAACCTTTCCTCTAAAATCAGGAACAAGAAAAGGATTTCCACTCTCAACAATTTTATTCAACAAAATATTGGAATTTTTAGAACAATTATGTAAGAAAAAGAAAGGTACCCAACTTAGAAAGGAAGAAAACTTAAACTTTCCATATGACAGAATTTTATTTACATAAAACCCTTAGGATTCTGCCACAAAAAAAATCATTTAGAAATAATAAATAAAGTTGTAGGATACAAAATCAATATACAAAATATGTTTTTTCTATACCCTAATAATTAACTATCAGGAAAAGAAATGAATAATACAATCCACTTACAATCATAACAAAAATAATAAAATACCTAGAAATAAACTTAACAAAGGAGGTGAAAGACCTATACACTGAAAACTACAGAACACTGTTGAAATAAATTAAAGACATAAAGAAATGGAAAGATATATCATGCTCATGAATTGCAAGAATTAACAATGCTAAATCATCCATACTACCTAAAATAATCTAGATGTTTTACAATTCCTATCAAAATCCCAATGAAATTTTTCACAGAAATAGAACTGAATATAATCCTAAAATTTGTATGGAACCACAAAGACCCCAAATAGCTAAAGCAATGCTGAAAAAGAGGAACAAAGCTGTAGGTATCATAGTCCCTGATTTCAAACAATACTACAAAGCTATAGTAATCAAAACAGTATGGTATTGACAGAAAAACACACACACACACAGACCAAAGAAATAAAACTGTGAGAACCCAGAACTAAACCCACACGTATATATGGGCAACCAACTCACAATCAGGAGCAAAGAAAATACAATGGAGAAAGAAAAATCTCTTCAATAAATCATGTTAGAAAACCAGTCATATGGCAAAAGAATGAAACTAGGCCACTGTCTTACATGACACATAAAAATTAACTCAAAAGGGATTAGAAACTTGATTATAAGACCTGAAACAATAAAATACATGGGGAAAAAATACAGGCACTAAGCTTCTTGACATAGATCTTAGAGATGTTTTTGTAAATTAGACTCCAATAGCTAGAGAAACAAAAAACAGTGACTAAGGGACAGGAGGGAGTGGGAGAATGGTGTAAAGAAGGGGAAGGGGTTAGTCATAGAACAGGTTTAAATGACCCATGGATATGGACAACAGTGTGGGAATTGACTGTGGGAGCAGAGGTTGGAATGGGTAGAGGAGGACAAAGGGGGAAAATGGGGACAAATGTAATACAATAATAATAATAAATGATTTAAATAATAAGCAAATGAGTCTACATTAAAGTAAAAAGCTTCAGTACAGCAAAGAATTCCACCAACAAAACCAAAAGGCCATCAATTAATTGACAAAGAACAAGTGTTGATGAAGATGTGGAGAAAAAGGAACCCTTTCCACTGTTGGTGGGCATGTAGGTTGGTGCAGCCACTACAAAAAAACAGTATGAAGTGTCCTCAAAAAATTAACAATGGAACTGCCTTATGATCCAGCAATCCCTCTAAAAAACAGAATTATCTTCTGGAGGGTGGGCCTCTTGTAATACTGTCCTCTCTTGCTAGGTGAGTGTTCTAAGAACACAATTGTATCAGTGTACCAGCAGGTGTTGTTGTGAGAGGCTGCTTTCGGCTCCAGTGACTTTTTCTTTTTTAAGACTCTGTGAATGATTTTTGCCCATCTCATGATGGGTAATTTAAGAGCCCACCTGCCCACACCACACTGACTGTTCATCAATTTTTGACCAAAAACGCCATGACTCTATGCCCCACCCTCCCTATTCACCTGATCTCTCTCCAAGTGACTTTTTTTGTTTGTTTCTCTGGATGAAAAATAGTTCTCAAAGGGAATCATTTTGCCGAGTGGAAGAGGTGAAACAAACAAAACAAACAAAAATGGCAGGAGCACTAGAAGTCATCAAAACTGACGAGTTCAAGGACTGTTTAGAGCACTGGAAAAAACATCTCAATAGGTGTATTGCATCAGATGGAGAGTACTGGAAGGTGAATGAAGTTTAAACATGTAAGATTAAACACACAATTTTTAATAAGTTATTTTTGGGGATCCTTCATATTTGAAGAAACCCAACACAGTAATTCAAAAGAATACATGCACTCTATTATTCATTGCAGCATTACTTACAATTGCTGAGATACTGAAGCAGCCCACATAAACATCAATAGATGAGTGGATTAAAAAGTTGTGTTACATATATACAATGTAATAATACTTAGCCATTACAAAAATGAAACCTTATCATTTGTGACAGCTTGGATGAACCTAGAGGGTATTAAGCTAATTGAAATAAGTCGGTCAGAGAAAGACAAGCACCATATAATTTCACTTTTGTTTGGAATCTAAAGGTCAAAAATAAATAAACAAACAAAATAGAAACAGACTCAGACACAGAGAACAGACTGATGGTTATCAGAGAGGGGGGAGTGGGGGGCACTGGGTAAAAAAGGTGAGGGGATTAAAAAATGCAAGTTAGTAGTTACAAAATAGTTATGGGGCTGTAACATACCCAAAGGGAATAACCACTAGGCTGTACACCTGAAACTTATACTAAGTAATATTGAATGTAAACTGTAACTGAACAAATTTAATAATAAGTTATTTATTAAATACTTAAAAAGCAAAATAAAAAGGAAACCAATGGAATGAAAGAAGATATTTGCAAATAATATTTCTGATAGGGGTTATTATCCAAAATATATGAAGAACTCATACAACTCAGCAGCAACAAAACACTTGATTAAAAATTATGCTACGTGAAATAAACTGAAGAGAAAGACAAATACTGCATGGTATCAATCTAAAATAACAACTACATAAAGAAGGGAAAACACCATTTCCATTTTTAAACTTATAATAAAGTCACCATTAATAAAATAGTATATTAGTGTCCCAGAAAGAGATAAGTCAGTGGAACAGAATAAGATTTCAGAGTGGATCAAACCTTCTATGAGTACATAATGAGTGACAAAGGTTGACTTTTAATTCAATGAAACATATAAATGTATTTTACTTAAAGATGTTTGGTTATCACGTAAGATGATGTTTTCTTGATAAACAAAGAAAAACTAACTATTATACTGGCAACAAAATTAGGAAATGCAATTAGAGGATCAACCATGCATATCAAGAATGATTGCTCTGTAAGAATTAACTCCTAGCTGGCTGGTGGCTCAGTGGAATGGTGCCAGCCTGCAAACCTAAAGGACACTGGTTTGATTCCCAGTCAGGACACATAACCAGGTTGCAAGCCAGGTCTCCAGCCAGGTATGTAGCTGGAGGCAGGTGAAAGGCAACCATACATGGATATTTCTCTCCCTTTTTTCCTCCCTCCCTGCCCTTCCCTCTAAAAATAATGAATAAAAAAAATCTTAAAGAAAAAAAGGCATTAAAAAAAAGTATTAAGTCCTCCCTTAGCTAAGAAACTGGACCCTTTTTGTTAAACCTAACCTGAATTTTTTACGGGAAAACTATACGATGCACATACGAGGGTGACCAAAGAGTGAAATCTGATAATGGACCATTTATCTTGCAAAGCAATAATGAAATTATAGGAAAAAGGGTGATAATAGAGCCATGAAATGTAAATTGTTATTATCTTAAAATGGAAGTTATAACATTGCAAAACAGTTTTTGAAACCAAATTGGGAACAATACCAAATTTAATGTAGGTATTTGTACAAGTTGGTGAATTAATGACTTTTTATGTTATAAAAGTACCAGTAAGTTATTAGAATGCAAAATATTTGGAAGAAGCAGCAGCCTCATTTGTGACTGTACTGTTTTCTGATTTAGTTTCAGAAGAAAATGTTAAAGGAAATATAAGAAAACTAAGATAATACAAGTTAGTATTTTAATAGTCCCTTCAGGACAGGCTCATGGGCCAGACCCAGCCTTCCCTCTGTTTTTGTAAGTGTTATTGGTCTATGGATACATATATTAGTTACCTATTGTCTATGATTGCTTTCGCATCACCTACTTGGATTAAAGAAAAAAACAAAAACAAAACTTGTTTAATTCTAAAAACAGAGCAGACTACATAGTCTCTGGCAACTCAATAAATTTAGGAAGACATTACAAAAGTAGGAACAAAGAAACAAAACCCCACTTGGAAATTTTCAAAAATCTAATCAAAATTTAATTCAAGTAAAAAACCCAAACTACAATTTGTTCCATAAACTTCAGACAAGAGCAATAACTACTGTGCTTCATTCAGACTCTTAGGGAATGCCACCAAAACTACATATTTCATTGTTTCATTACATGCAGAAACAGTTGAAAATAAATTATTGAAGGCATTTAATTAAAAAACAAACAAACACCACAACATGAATATCTGAGGTAAGGAGAAGAAGGAATTAATAAAGTAAAAAGGGAAAAGTAGATTCAAAAGATATATTTAAGATTTAATTTGTTGAAAAGTAAACCAATAATAGAATATATAAACCAACAGCTAATAAAATCAACAACAAAAGAAAGGAAAATAAAAACATTAAAAGGCACCTAACAACAGAGCTATTTAAAACAAAATACAATACACCCTACATAAAAATACATAGCTCAAGTTAGAACTGGAAAGAGAAATCCACGAATCTACAATGAGAGCCTGAAACTTCAATACACCTCTCCCAGCACTTGATAAAACACTAGATAGAAAATTATTGAGACTAGAAAGTAGGAGCTAAGTGAAGATGGTTAAACTATAAACCAACTTGATGTAATTAGCATTTGTAACACATGACACCTAATAGCAAAATATATATTATTTACATGTGTACCTGACACATTCACAGGACTATATGTTGGGCTATAAAACAAAACTCAGCAAATATAAAAGACCTGTAATCACACAAAATGCATTTTCTGTTTATAAACTAAAAATCATTAAAAATCATTTTAAATATCTGAAAGTCTCTGTACATTTGTAAATCAAACAAAACACTTTAAAATAATCCATAGGTCAAATAATATATCATGAGGGACATTAATTAAATTGATTAAAAATAAAAATGATGGAAGGTAGCTGAGATAGTATTTGAAAATTTCAGGATTAAAATGCATACTAGAAAATATGAAAGCTCTCATGTCACCAATTCAAGCTGCACACTAAGAAACTAAAAACAGAAGGGCTAATTAAATATAAAGGAACAAAAGAATGGAAATAAAGACCAGAAACCAGTGAAATCAGAAAACCAATAAAATCATGATGAAATCAGAAGTTGATTTTTAAAAGTCAATAAAAGTGACAAACCTCTAGCCAGCATAATCAGAAGAGAAAAGGAAAAATATAAATTATTAATGTTAATGAGAGAGGAGACATCACTACAGGTCCCTGAGACATTCAAAAGAGGGGGAAATGTCCTTAATAACTCTATGCCAATAAATTTCATAAGATAAATTAAATCAATTGAAAGACACAAACTGCTAAGCTCACTCCAAAAACTTAGATAACCTAATTTCTCATGTTTATTCAGTAAGTTGAATTCATAACTTAAGGACCTTTTCACCCAGAAAAATCCACACCCAAATGTTTTCAATGAAGAATTCTACCAAAAATGTTAGAGAAAAAGTAATACAAGAGAAAAAGTAATATTTTAAAATAAGTGGTACTGCCATATAGACACTTATATGTAAAAAATAAACCTTGACCCATACCTCACATCATACAATAATCAACCCAAAACCAAACACAGAAGAAACATTCTGTGACCTTGGGTTAAGTGAACATTTTTTAGATATGACAGAAAGACAAAACAAAGCAAAAAAAAATTAGCTTGTTGGATTTCATCAAAATCAAAACCCACTCTTCAAAGGGCACCGTCAGGGAAATAAAAAGAGATATCAAAGACAGGTACACAATATTGTGCAAACACATACTTGATTGAGGACTTGTACCAGAATATACTATAAAGAGCTCTTGAAATGTAATAATACAAAGGTGTTTGAATTTTTTAAATAGGCAAGTGATTTGAACAAACACTTCACCAAAGAAGGTACCTAGAAAGTGGGGATCCAGTCAAGACAGCAGCATAGGCTCCCCTCTTCGCACGATCACATCAAAACTACAGCTAGAATACAGAGCAACCATCACTCAGAACCATCAGAAATCGAGCTGACAACTGCAGCATTAAAGAAACCATGTCCACTGAGACGGGAAGGAGGGTGCAGACTCAGAATGGGCTGCTCTCGCACCCACATGTGGTGGATAAAAATTCGAGAGTGGTATCCCAGGAGTGAGGAGTCCCAGCTCCACACCAGGCCCCCCAGCCCAGGGTTCCACAGTCAGGAACCCACAATTTCTGGCAGCAAAAACCAGAAGGAATTAGGTCGGTGGCAGAAAGTCCTGGAGTCCCTAAGCAGTTCCTCTTAAAGAACCCATACATGAACTCAGCCACTCAGACTCACTCCCTCTGAGCTCCAGCACCAAGCACTGGTGGCACACAGGGACACACTGACGCATCTGGCTTCAAGGCAAGCGCTGTCCCTTTTCTAAACTCTCCCACCACAGAGCTGGCAAGCTGGTGCCATATCTGAACTTCATCAACCTAGCTAACACTGTTTGATCCACCTCGGAGACCCGAGAGATCCGACTCACCCAACTCCTGGGCCCACCCAGCTGCTTTTCCATAGGAATGGCCAATCTTTGCTCAGGCTCACAGCTTCCTAAATCCTCTCAAACAAGCAAAGCTACCTTCAGTGAGGCCCCAGGCCCCGCACTACCAGCAGCCAGCCTGGATTCACAGCTTGGTTTTTCCTGGGAATCTCTAGCCCCAGTAGCAATCTCAGATTGCTTTACAGCTCAGACAGGGTGCCCCGGGCCACACACAGGTGGGGACTGACACTGGCCTTCACCACCCAAGAAACCCCAGAGTGGGTGCACCCGATGGGCAGCTACAGACCATGCTGGAGCCCCACCATCCTGCCCCTGCACAGCTGGTCCTTCACCGAGGGCAGAGGTGGGTGGTCAGTGGTCATGGCCAGCTCTCGCAGCTGAACGGCCTGGGTATGTTCTTCCTGTTAATCTGCCAACAGCAACCACGGCTCAACTACAAGAGGAGGGTGTATCAGCCCACACAAAGGGCGCACCTCGAGTACCCAGCTTGGGTGAAAGGGGAGGCTGTGTGACTGGACCCTACAGAACAACTACAACATTAGGTCACACTACCAAGTCACAGAGTCAAAGCAGCTCTACCTAATACATAGAAACAAACACAGGGAGGCTGCCCAATTGGAGGTGAAGAAATATGGCCCAAATGAAGGAACAGAACAAAACCCCAGAAAAAAAACTAAGTGAAATGGAGATAGTCAACCTATCATATTCAGAGTTCAAAACACTGGTTATCAGGATGCCCAGAGAAATGAATGAGTAAACCACAAAACAAAGGAAGAAGTGGAGGCTATACAAAGTGAAATAAAGAAAAATATATAGGAAACCAACAGTGATGGAAAAGAAGCCAGGAGTCAAACCAATGATTTGAAACAAAAGAATGATATAAACATTCACATGAAACAGAATTCAAAAAAAATGAGAAGAGGATTAGAAACCTCTGGGACAACTTAAAAATACCAACATCTAAAACATAAGGGTGTCAGAAGGAGAAGAGGAAGAGCAAGAAATTGAAAACATATTTGAAAAAATAAGGAAGGGAAACTTCCCCAATTTGGCAAAGGAAATAGATATACAAGTCCAGGAAGCACAGAGTCCCAAATATGCTAGACCCAAAGAGGACCACCCTAAGACCCATCATAATTACAATACCAAAGGGTAAAGATAAAATCTTAAAAGCAGAAAGAGAAAAGAAGATTTACCTACAAAGGGGTTCCTGTAAGACTATCGTCTAAAATCTCAAAAGAATCTTTGCAAGCAAAAAGAGACTGGCAAGAAATATTCAAAGTGATGAAAAGCAAGGATTTTCAACCTACATTACTCTATCCAGCAAAGCTATCGTGTAGAATGGAAGGGCAGAGAAAGTGCTTCCTAAACAAGGTAAAGCTAAAGGAGTTCATCATCGCCAAGCCACTGTTATATGAAATATTAAAGGGCCTTATTTAAGAAAAGGAAGGTGATCAAAACTATGAATATTAAAATGACAACAAACTCACAACTATCAACAACTGCATCTAAAAAACAAAAAACAAAAACAAAGTAAGCAAACAACCAGAACAGGAAGAGAATCATAGGAATGGGGATCATTTGGAGGGTTATCAGCTGGGATGGGGAAGGGGGAGAAAGCAGGACATGGTGTAAGGATCAAGAAGCATAACTGAAGGTACAAATCAGACCTAGGGTGATGTTAATCATAGTATAGGAAAGGATGAAGCCCTTATATGCACAATCCATGGACATGAACTAAGGTGGGGGTTGCTGGAGGGAAGGAGGGACCCATGCAGAGTGGAGGCAAAGGGATAACACCTGGGACAACTATAATAGCATAATCAATAAGATATATTAAAAAAAGAAGATACCTAGAATGCAATAACCCATGAGAAATTCTCAATACCATTAGTCAAGGAAACCCAAATTAAAACCATGATGATACCTTAGTCCTCACTCAACCTACTTGAATGGCCGAGAAAGCAAAAAGGGAGAACTACCAAAATCCTTACAGGTGAGATACTTAATCGGCTGCTGGGTATGTGAAACGGTACAGCCCCTTTGGCAAACAGAGTGATGGTTTCTCATAAAGCTATGCATATACTTTACATAATACCCATCATACCCAATCCTGGATATTTACCCAAGAGAAATAAAAATATATGTCTACTAAAAGACTGTACAAAAATATTCATAGCAGTTTTATTCATTGTAGCCAAATCTGGAAACACATAAATTACCATCTGTGAATGAATAAATTGTGTTATGTTCATACAGTGGAATATTACTGAGGAAACAGGAAACAAATGTGATATTAACTAAACTTCCTGTGGTACTCATTTTTTTTCATATATACAAATACCAAATCATTATGTGGGACATCTAAAACTAACATAGTGTTATACAATTATATCTTAAGACAACTAAAAATGATTAAAAAAATGACTAATACATACAATAATGTGGGTACATCTTGAATGTATTATGCTTAATGAAAGAAATCAGATTTCAAAAACCTGTGTGATTCTATTCATTAGATATTCTGGAACTAGCAAAAGTATAGGAACAAACATCAGATCAGTGGTTTCCAGAACTTGGGGAGAGACAGGACATGGGGATTGAGGAAACCTCTTGGGGTTATGAATATACCTCAATAGCAGTAGGGGTTATGAATTTACCTCAATATTAGTAGCGGCTATACATCTGAATGTATTTGTGAAAATTTCCTGCTGAAAAGGGTAACTTATATTATCTATAAAAATGTTTTTAAAAAAGTTTAACAGTGCACACAAAGTTATCTATAATTGAATAATCATGGACAAAGGTGATATTAAACTATGGCACAATATTGTTCTCAGCTCTACCCCTACTCTATTTGAAAATGTAATTGAATTTCCAAGTAATCAGAAACTAACAAATCTGACTAAAAATAACTCCAAATAGCTCAATAACAATAAACTAAATCACATGAGAATGCCCAAATGACCTGTGTCCCTCTCTTCTGTGTTCCCTAAAACACCAGGACAGCTTGTTTCATGAGAGTATTTTCAGTCTTTTAAGAAACAGGTAAGTCCTACATCAGTGAAATGGTACTAGGCCATAGGTAAAAGAAAGACAAGTTAAAAAATAATTTTCTAAACCAGCCTAACAGACAAAACACAACTTTACAAAGATAGGTGTAAAAACTCTCCAGACCAAACTCATGAATATGGATGCAAAAATCCTAAATTCAATACTGTCAATTTAGCAAGACTGTCTGATCATTTCTGAAAGCTCAGTTTGCTATTTCTGCTCAGGTCTCACACAGCTCACCCCACCCTGGGTTCAGATTTCCTGACATGGCCCCTCTTTCAGAACAGCTTTCTGAAACTATGTTCTTTGAAATTTCACCATCTCTTCAGCCATCACCACCACTGGTAAGGACTTCATTTATTGCCTCCAGCAGTGCCTGGAACTACTCAATCAAGACTTGTTGCATGAACATCAATAGCTACTTACAAGGCTTTTAAAGAAATTAAGCATACTTGTACATTCCTGATAAAAGGCTTGGTGAAATGGAAATACACTACTACATTTTACATGATAAAAGAGGAAGGCATCTCAAATCCAAATACTGCTTCATGTTTAAGGTTGAAATAATCTGAGCTTTTCCATTAGATTCAGAACAAGGCTGGGATATCCTCAATTGCCAAGGTGATTAAACTACACGTTGAAAGGTATGCTTGTCGTTAAAATGGAAGTAAGAATTATTATTACTTAAAAGGCAGTCTCAGCAAATCAACTGAAAAACATATTAAAAAAATAGAAAAAATGTACTAAGGTGGCTGGCTACAAAAGTTAATGTGAAAAAAGCCAATAGCTTCACAATGTACACAAACCAAAATTATGAGGGGAAGGAATGATCAATTTGAAAATGCAATACTAGAAAAACCCTATACATAAGAGTTTGCAGGGGGGAAAATCCTAGAAACAAGCTTAATCAGAAATATGAAGTACCTACATGAATAAGGCTATGAAATTCTATCCAGAAATCTAAAATATTTTATGGAGTCATAACTAGGTATTAGATAAGAAATTCAATATTGTAAGGGTATCAATTCTTCCTAAATTAATGTATAAATTCAAAACATGTACAATATAAAACCAGCAGGTAGGTTTTATATTGCAACTTTACAAAAATTCTCTGGAAAAATAATAGGTGAAAATATCCAGGATGTTTTTGAAAAGGAGAAGGGGAATAGGTGGATCAGATATTAGTAATGTGTTGTAAAGGTACAAAGTTACAACCATACAACAATAGTGCAGAACAGAAAAATAGACAGTTCTACAAACTGAAAATGAATATATATATATTTGATTAATGGTGTTAGGATAACTAATTAGACATCTTGGGCAAACTACACCAGTGGTAATGATGTATGCATGAGGATGTTCTTCTTCACCATTATTTATAATGATACATTATTAATTCATATGATTAAAAAAGGCCGCTAAGTGTCCAGATAGTGACCTGCCTGCTATGCAGTACTTGGCAGCTTATAAAAATAAACCCTGGAGAACTCTATACAATACACTGATAGGAGAAATATTTCTATTATATTGTTGACTCTGACAAGGGATTATAGTCTGACTCGTATGTAACATGAGCCTGCAATGAATAATTGCATTCATGAATTTAAATGCCTTCTCTGCCTATAACGGTTTGAATGATGCCCCTAAAAGACAGATTCACCGGGAAGGTGGACTGTGTGTGCCCTTGTTTGGAAATAAAGAGTCTGTGCAGATGTTATTAAGTTAAGGATTTCAAGATGAGGTCATCCTAGATTAGAGTGGGCTCCAAACCCAAGGACAAGAGTCCTTACAGAAGAAGAGCAGGCAGAAGGCACACGCAGGAGAAGGTCATGAGAGAACAGAGGCAGGGATTAGAGTTATGCAGATGCAGCACAGGGGACACCGAAGGTCGTGGGCAGAAGCAAGGGAAAGGCATGGAGCGGATTCTCCTTCGGAGCTTCCAGACAGAACTAGCACTGTCAGTACCTTGATCTTGGACTTCTGGGCTCCAGAACTGTGACAGAATAAATTTCTACTGCTTTTTAAGCCACCAAATTTGGGGTAATTTGTTCCAGAAGGCATAGGAAACTAATACACTGCCCAACCTTGTCAAATCCCAGGATTTATCTAGAGAAAATCCCCGCTCATTCATTGGGGGCTTCAGCTCCTTGCCCCTCCCCCCCACAACCCAAGGACCCACTAGCCATCTATTGGCTGCCCTGAAGTTAAATAGAAGCCACTGCTTGTACCCTGACTCTATGCATAATTCATAGCGGAGTCTGGCTGTATCGGCTTTGTCAGCTTTTGACGCCCTGGTTACAGAGATATAGTGTTATTTGTATTAGAGCAATACTTGTCCAATAATAGGGGAATGGGTAAGTAAATTAGGGTCCATCAACACGATGAAACATTTCATAGTCACTGAGTATGATAATGATGAAGAATGGCAATAAGGGGAAAAACGGCTTTTGACATAGCACAAAGTGGAAGGAAGTATGCTATCGGATCACATCTGCAACATAACAACTAGGAGAGAAGTTTTCCAGGATGCAGGCAAGGACCTCAACAGTTTGATTTTGGGGGCACTGGGACGATGGGTGCATTTCTTCTTCCACTTACGAGTCGTAGGGATGTAATGGTGTTCGTGCTATAGTAAAGCCGAGAACGGAAGGGTCACCAAAGACCACAGTTTACCCCAGGGGACCACCCAACTGTCAAAATGAGAAAGGGTAGCACAACTCTCAGAACGAGAAGGGGTAGCAGAACTTTGCCAAGCGAAGGGCTGTGTCTAGAGGCTTTACCAAACTTCATCCTGAAGGAGACCTGAGGATCTCATGTTACAGTATGGAGTCAGTATGGAGTCCCGTGTTTTTTTAATGAAGTTCGGGTTCTTCGGCAATTTCCTAGTAATAATATTACCAACGCTGGATATCACACAAACGGCAGGTGATGCCGTATCCCAAGCCTTTCAGGATCTACCCTCTCGTGTCTAATACCCCCCTACACACATGCACACACACATGTACCTATGCTGCTCCTTGCAAAGAAAGACTCCTCCTTGTTTTCCGTACAGCCCTTACTGTGTTCTACTTTCAAAACACAAAACAGGGCTGTCCGTTTATCTCTTCTCCTGTTTCTGAACAAACAAACCACCTGGTCATTCTTCAAGGTTGAGCTTGACTGCAAATGCATCCCTGAAGACCTCAGGGATTTCCCTGGTAAGGCCAATTCCTCTGGCGGGCTTCCAGAAGGAAGCTTTGGCTTCCTAAGATGAGGACACCGAGTTCTAGAGATGCACCCTGTCCTGGGAGGCCACATGGAACTCAGAATATGGGAGACGGACCAGCTTTCCTGGTCATTCATCTCCAATATGAATGGGAGGGAGAAGTGGCTACGGTTAATTGAGAGTGTATTATTTCCTTGGGCTGCTATAACAAATTACCATCAACCTGGGGTCTTCCACAACAGATACTTATTTTTTGACAACTCTGGGTGCTAGAGCTCTGAAATCAAGATGTGGGCAGGGCCATGCTTCCTCTGAAGGCTCTACTGGGACCATCCTTGGCCATGTCCTTGTAGGCACCACTCCAACCTCAGCCTCCACTGTTGCATGGCTGTCTCCCTGTGTTTGTCTCTGTGTCCAAATTTCCCTCTTCTTGTGGGGACACGTCAGCCACTGCATTTGACCCGCCCTCATTCAGTGTGACCTCATCTTAGCGTAATTACATCTGCAGAGGCCCTGTGTTCAAAAAAGTCACCTTCATACATACTGAAGGTCAGGACTTGAACGAATCTCTTTCTTGGAGGTGAGGGATGAATTTTAACCCAGTATAAGAGGGTTATTCTTCCTGGACATTTTAGGGTTAAAATTGAAAAATCACAGCTGGAGACCAACAAAATAGGGCAAAATGATGGATAAGTGACTATCTATCACAGTTTACAAGTTCATTTATATTCTGAGGCAAACATGGACTCCTGCCCACCGCACTCAAAATGGGTGAGTAATATAAAGGACAGTTATCAACCCCCCGCAACACCCCAGGAGTTCTCTCTCACACAGAAGCTCACTCTCTCCTCAGGGCGGCACAGAACAGGCTCTTACATTCCCATTGTACAAACGAGAAAACTAAAATTTGGCTATTGAGCACTTGAAATGCAGTTAGTATAGATTGAAATGTGCTGTAAGTGGGAAAGGCCCACTGTATTTCAAAGTCTGGGTATGAAAAAAACAAAAAGTGTAACATATCTCAATATTTTTCTATTACTTGCATGTTAAAAATGACATACTATTTTGGATATACTGGTTTAACTGTATTTACTGTTTCCTTTAAGTTTTAAAAATGTGGCTATTGGAAACTTTTACATCATACCCATGGATCATTTTTATTTTATTGGAAAGCGTTACTCTAAAGCGACAACTGAAAGTATGATAGTCTGGATAAGACCCAGGATTAGGACCCCCCAAACAGACCATCGCTCCCTCTTAGGTCTCTGCCTCCACAGTGAAGGCCACTGGTACGGAAAGTGTTTCAGAAATCATGTAGAAATGGTGACCATTCGAGGTCTGTTCCGAAAGTATTGAGCCCATGCCAATATAAATAAGTCTGCATGGCCGATACTTTCGGGACAGACCTACATACCCAGGGGGGCGGGTGGGGGCAGATCATCTAGGCAGCACGCATTAGCGTGGTTCGCAGCTGATCGATGAAACGTAAGCGGAATGTGGCCACCAGCTTGCACTCAGATTCAATGTCCCAATCGGATCAGGAGAGAAGCGCATGTGAATGGCCCTGATTATCACATGGCCCGGCCAGGTCACGGAAGCCCCTGCCACAGCACAGAGCCCAGCCCCATCCACGGGAGACGCTGTGCACGCAGGTGGACACTCCCGTGTGGTCTAGGCAGAGGCGGGCACCATTAAAAACCCTAACATGCCTCCTCTTGCCTTCGACAAAGACTCGCCGAGCCTTCACAAGGGCTGTCCTATCACAACTGAAACATCCGCTGCAGGAGGGGAGAGTTGTTTCCCACTGATGTATCCCAACAGCCTAGAAACAGCTCCCAGCACGTAGTAAGTGCTCAATGGCTACGGAACAAGTGAACGAGCGGATGATGAATGAGTCTGGCCCCCCATGGAGCCCTGCCTATAGGAAGAGGCCAGGATGGCTCTCAGGAGGCTGGTCATCATGTGACAGTACACGTGTGTGACTCTGTGCGCGGGCCCGCTGCTTCCCATTTTCCGGCATAGTGCTGCGGGATGTGGGGCCACACCAGAGGGCAAACCTGGCTCACCAGGGCTGCCGATGAGCCAGAAGTTAACACAAAGCCACGGGCCAGACTCTCCCTGAAAGCCCAGCTCTGCTGACACCTTGCTTTGGGAACCGTTGCCTCTAGATCTGTAAGAGGATAAATTCTGTTGTTTTAAGCGCCCTGAGTGTAGTACTTTGTTATGGAAGCTCCAGGTTTATGGTCCCTTTCTCTTTCAGAACCGAAGGGGAACCCATGTTTAATGTGCAGGAGGTGCCCTGCAAGCAAGAATTTGATTCAACTGCATGGACGCTAGGTTTCTACCCCACTGTGTCCACAAAGAAGGGACGGAAGCTCTTAGGTGTTGCCCAGGGTCACCTGGGTTTGGTCAAGTTGCTGATGGTGGGTTTTCAATAAAGCTACAAACGAATTATGCATGTGTTGGGTTGGGGGCTGGTATTGGAGGGCTTTGAGAGTGTACTGGCTTGCTGACACTACTATAGTTTCCTCTGATGGGCTTCAGGAAAAGACAGTGACAGGAGCGCACCGTCATTTAAAGCACCGCTCTGGTCACTCCATGATGCATGGACTGTAGCAGGTGTGGGCCAAGCACAGATTTAAGAACAGCCAGGATGTTACTGCAGTTGGGACAGGAGATGCTGGTGGTCACAACCAGGGAGATCAGAGGGAAGGCAGAGAGGCAGGCAGATTTCAGGAACACTCTGGGGGCAGCACTTTGAGCACTGCTGATGGGGTCTGTGTTGGGGGAGAGGGGCAGGGAGTGGAAAGGGATCACAGATGAGCCCATTCCATGTCAAGTACGACCAGGTGCTTTCTCACCCAAAGCACCACTTAGAAAATATCGCCCTAGGACTGAGGGCAAAGTCAGACGGGTCTCTTTTTCACGTGGTTCATAGTCCACTGTCCCTCTTCTGCCACAGCCAGAGTCCATCCTAAACTGGTGCCAGGCTTCACTGAGGCCTTTGGGCTCCCAGCGCTTTTGACCAGAGTGCGCGCTGATGCAATGCCCCGTTCCAGGGGACAGAATAAACCCAGAAAATGCCAAGTGGCTATGTTCTTTGACAGCCTAATTATAAATCTGGAACGTTAACCAAAGGAAACAATGTGAAGATTTGAAAAGAGCAAATGCACAAAGGTGTTCGTTGAAGCCTCATTTATGACGGAGAAATATCAGAGACGTGAATGCCCCATGCGGTGGTTAAATGTACCGTGGTACTGCCACTTGGTGGGACATCATGCAGTCATTAAAATGCTAGCAATGCTGTAACTAAGGTATACTTTTTAAGTAAGGAAAAAGCTTTAAAATTATAGAGATATAATCATTACAGCTGTACAGAAACTTCATGTGCAGACAGACAGGAACTAGGAAAAAACACGGAAAATGAAATAATTTGAGATTCTGAGTAATTAAAATTGTTTTCTTTTTCTGTGGCTCTCGTTCCATTTTATAAGTATGAACAACCAACTTTTTACAACAACTGTAAAGTCTGTGCTAACCTCCAACCTAGCCTCCTGTGGGTCTCCATTCATCTGGCATCTGCTGTGCTCACCAAATGTTATCAAAATGCAGACAGGACCAACCTCAGAGTGGCGTTCCGCCCCAGAAAACCTATTTGTTCCCGCCGTATCAGTGACTTTGGACACTTGGGTTTTTCCCAGCTCAACAAAGAAAACCTTGCTTTCCTCAGCTGGAGGCCAATGTCACAGGGCCACTTTCTCTGTGCAAAGAAATCCGCTCAATTTATAGAAAGAAGGTAAAAGCCAGGATTGCAGCTTTCAAGGTTATACCAAGGGCATCGCCACCCTAGGACTCCAACAGGTCAGGATCTGCGGTTCCCCCCCGGTGGATTCCTGAGCTCCTGGCAGAAAACACCGGAGTCGGTGACTGACAGCTCCTGCTTGCCTCTCGCTCCTCACCTGAGTGACCCTGGTCTGATGGAATTGGCAGGGAGGCAGAGGAGGAATTCTGCGTCTCGGAAGCCTCAGCTAACAAGCAAGATGACCTACTTAGGGCCTGCATTGGGGGTGACTTTCTCATTTACATATGTGCCTGATGTTCGGGCGTGATTAACTGGTGTCACTGGGTTCGTGTCTACAGGGATGATGTGGCAGCCATCAGACCACACCACGTGCTGTGCAATGACATCAAATGCGGGGCTCCTGGGCACGGCGGAATAGGCCTGGCCAGGGAAGCCACGGGGCTATTTCTTTCCAGGTGGAGACAAACTTATAAAACAACCCTTAGAAACATCTTTATTCTCCAGGCAAGAATGCAGGAGGAAGTCTGGGCTGGCACGAAGGTATTACATGGGGAGATGATTCCAGTAAGAATCCCAGGTGCCAGGGAGGCACATGTCTGTGAGACATGCAGAAAGAGGATGGATTTAGGGGAAGAGCCAAGGACTAGAAGAGAACTTGGCAAGAGAAAATGTGAGCGTTTTCCTTTTCCATGTTTCTTTTGATAGTCACTAACTTCATGCTCCAGTTCAAATTGGATAGGTCAATTTGGGATGGGGCAGAGGAGGTCAGATAAAGCCATCCGTTGAACTCCCACTGTGTGCTAGGCACTGTTTTAGATGTTGGGGAAACTTTGGTAAATGAGACAAAGTCTTTGCCTTGAGGTGTGGTCACCCACACACCCACGATAATGCAATGACAACACACCCCAGAATATTGCATGAGGGAGGGCACACACCAGTTGGAGGTGAGAGAAAGTCCTTGAAAAGAGGTAACAACTGAGGTGACTGAGAAGCGAGCCTTACCCCAGCACACAGGAAGTGGGGGAGGGAGGGGACCTTGAGGGCAAAGAGTGGGCACACGCAAGGCACAAGGATACACAGCAGCTTCTGCAAGGAGCTTCCAATGAGCAGGTTGGTGCTGCTGAGGCAGAGATGGAAGCAGGGGTCCAGGAAGGGAGCGTGCTGGGGGCTCCCCAGAAGAGCTCGCACTACGCTCTGCTGGTGAAAAGCTGCCCACGTTTGCTGGCCGGCCGGCCTGCTTAGTAAGTTCCTCTCCTGGTGGCGTGGCGGGTGGATCTTGGAGAAAGAGGACCAAGCACAGGTAGATCCAGCCGGTGCTGGAGGCAGGCGTCTTAGAGAACTTGAGACCCCCAACCAGGGCCAAGGCAGGGTGGTGGGGCCGTCCAGAGAGATTGGGCTCCAAGTATAAGTACTGCCTGGCCCTGCCCCTGACATTCTGCTTCAATAGCTTCACAAAGGACCCTGCCCTCAGCCCCATCTTTGCAAAACTCCCGGGTTTGAAAGCTCAACCAGGTTTGAAAACAGCTGGTTTGGACGGGCAAGTCTGTTCTCCCGCTGGCCCTCCCCTTCCCCTTACTGCCTGTCTAACGCTGTCTGGTAAGCGCTTACCACGTAGCAAGAAGCCATGAAGGTTGGGGAAGTAGCGTGAAAGTCGAGGACTAAGGAAAAGGAAAAGCTTTTCATCCTCACGGTGTTTCTCAAGCTGAAACACTCAGTTGCCTCCAAGCGTAACTGTGTGGACATCCGGGCCGCACATCTGCACCAACAGGACAGACTGTCCCTTGAGGATCATGAGGGACTGCATGGGGCTGGACTCCCTCTCCTGGGATGGAAACTGCAAGCTGAACACCGTTACTGGGCACTCCTGTCCCCGCTTTGATGATGGAAGCCATGTCATCTGGTGGCCCAGGATAGGCTTCCTTTATTTACAGATAATACTTGATTAAAAATGGTATTTCGTAAACCACCATGGCTATTCTTAGGGAGCCCTGCTTATTGGGACATGGCTGTGCAGATGTTTGTAAAGGGTTTTTTGTTTTTGTTTTTTCATTATTGATTTGATATGGGAAACTTTTTACCGGGATTGAGAAATATCTTAAAGTGCCTTCTGCAATTTTCCCCTGATGCAGACCTGCCAGCCAGTGCATATTTATGTCAGAAATTCCCGTCAGAACCCTCCCAGAGCCATCAGGTCGCTTGCGCCCTCCAGCTGCCAGAGAGGGGAGGGACAGCACTTGGAACACAGCGGTAGGAATACTCAGGTTGAATGGGATTTGCTGATAGAACCTGGACGATGGAGCCGCCCCTGCTGGGGCCCATGAAGTCTCTGCCCCCTGTCTGTCCCCACCCGCCCTCTGCCAGCCAGTCCTGTCCTGACTGAGCAGCGCCCCTCCAAATGGATTTGTCAGGTCACACTGCGGGGGCACGACAGGGCCTGGAAGAGCGTTTCCAGGCTGAGGCTGGTTCCGGAACTCCTCTGCCTGTCTCAGAGTTACATCTTTAATCCTCATCTGTGAGCTCAAGGCCACCCCGGTCAGGTGGACAGATTACAACTGGGAAATTCAGATCCGGTCCATCATCATTCATTGAGTGCCTGTGCAGAAGGCACCGTGGCTGACTGGTTAAGTGGTGGGTTTTGTAATCTAACATGGTAGAAACCCAGGTCTCACTTACAAGTTGGTTGATGTAGGCAAGTTACATCCCCCGTCTAAGCCTCGGTATTAAATGGTGACAATGATCCTCACTTGGTGGGGCTGCCGGGCTGGAGATCAAGTACATAGTGATAAGCACTCTGCAGAGTACACGGCCGTACAGGGGTCTCAATGGGGTCCAAGCAGGAAACAGACGGACAATTTAATAAAGGAACTATTTACTCTGTAGGCAGGGAGAGGAAGGGAGGTGTAGCTGGAGGGGTGGAGACTGGGTAAAGAAGATGTGGGTGAAGAAGGTAGCAGGTTCTAGAACTCGGAAGGTCCTCTCGAGAGGTGCTGGGACCTCCCCTGAGGGAGCTAAGTAGTGATGGCCCTCCCTTCCCTCTCCGCCCCACCTTCGCTCTGCTGCAGAGGACTCCTTCCGCGGAGAAGAAGGCCAGGCAGCCAGTGATGTCTGAGGTTCAGTTTCCTGAGCTCAGGAAGGAGAAGGGTGGAGAAGGGCAGGAATGCCCGAAGGATGGAAGGAAGTTGTCTGCACCGCTGCTGTTCACAAAGGACCTACGCTGGATCCTAGAAACTCAACAGGGAATGAAACATGTTCTCAGGAGCCTAAGAATTCTGAGCCTACTTGCAAATAGATGAAGAATAAGCAATCCCAGTCTAGGACAGTCAGTGCTATTGTAATAAGAAGGAAACTACTCCAGGTGGTTCAGAGGTAGTGTCTCTGAATCCCCGGGGTGCTGAGGGATGCAGAACCTTGAAGGTAAGAAAGGAAGCGCAGGGAAAGAGCATCCTAGACAGAGGGAAGATGGGAACAAGGGGAGGATGGTGTGGATGTCAAGTAAAGCCTGTGGACTTGGGGAGGTGGCTGCCAAAACACAGCGAGGATGCTGGGGAGGCCAACAAGGGCTGGGCCATCACTGAGGAACCTGCTGGTAAACTGAGAGAGGATTCAATTCTCTCTTGAGAGACATCAGAATCCGGAGCTGGATTTTAAAATTATTTTTAGAGAGAGGGGGATAGAGAGAGAGGCAGAGAGGGAGAGAGACATCAATGTAAGGTTGCCTTTCACCTGCCTCCAGCTTCAGACCTGGCTGGAGACCTGGCTTGCAACCTGGTTATGTGCCCTGGCTGGGAACCGAACCAGCGACCTTTGGGTTCACAGGCTGGCACCGTATCCACTGTGCCACCAGCCAGGGCTTTGGAGCTGGATTTTAAGGAGTGAAGCAAGGCCTCAGGGAGAAAGGTGTTGGCTCTGACCCTGACCCATAGGGAGTGGTACCTACAGATGTAATGGACCAGGGAAGGGGAATCCTGAGACAGTGCGGGGACAGCATGCTTCTACAACTGGGGCTCTCAGCATGACGGGAAGTCTTGGCCCACAGATCATTTCAGGCTGGACTTGTCAAACCTCATGGTGCAGAAGGAACAACTGGGGATCTAATAACCAGGCAGAGCCTGACCCAGCAGGAGGGATGGGGCCTGGGGCGGCCCAGTTCCAAGGAGCTCCCGGATGAGGGTGATGACAGAAGAACACACTTTGAGAGGTTTGGCTTTGGAGACCTGCTACCTCCACCTTTGCCTTTACTGAGGGATGACCAGTGATGTGTCAGAATAAGTTGGTGGCAGAGCCTACAGGAGCCTTGCTTTGAGCCCTTCAGTTCAGAGCTCCCACGTGGCCCCCAGGGCTTTGAGAGATTGTGGGAGGCCAGACACACCACGTCCTACTCCAGGGCAAAGGGGAGAGCAATTAAACAACGAGGGGCTGAGGCCAGAGTGTTTCCGTATGTCCTCGGAGGGTGTGAATGGATCTGCCCATGTGTGACAGGCTATTCACACGTCCGTCTGCTCTGAGGGTACCATGAAAGCTGACACCAATCGCTGGTGGGCTGCCGGAGGCCTGCTTCCCACGCATGGTGACTGGCGTAACAACTCAGCCCAGGACTCAGAGCACATGCTCACACTGGTGCGATCCATTTGGAGAACAATTTGTCCATAGGTATCAAGGGTCACAAAAGCAGCCATTCTAGTCAACCCTGTAATTTCACCTGGGGGAATGTCTAAAATAGAAATACACCAAATGCACCCAACAGAGCAGAAAGTAAAACAACCAAGACATTGAATGGCTAGTAGGTAGCTATGACAGCGACATAGAGCAGGTCCTCAAATAGCATGATTTTGTTCAGTGCCATTTTGTTATAATGTTGATAAAATGCTACAGGAATTGAGCTCCTGTTTGTATCAATTAGCCTAGAGTAAGATTGGTTGTATAAAATGTATTTTGATTAATGTTGCAGGATTTATCAGTGATGTTAAGCGAGGGGGGACTTACTGTATACTTAACCTTCACAATGTTCCTAAATTGTAAGCTCAGAGGTTGATTCTCCTACATAAAGTTTTAAAAATTTAAACACAGAAAATAAGTCCATTTTAGAGTGGTTAATTAACCCGGAAGTCTTCCACCAGTTAATGTTAGAACTGGGATTTGAACTCAGGTCCCCCAAGATGTGCCACCACCATATGCATAAGGCTGTTATAGTATTATCAGAAATATGGAAAACCAATGGAGAAATGGATGAGTAAATTAGAGCATATATACACACTCAGTGAAAAGTCATGCCACCATTGAAGGAGAGGCTATTTCCATGGTGGTATAAAAGCTTCCTGACTGTGGTAAAAATACTTAATGAAAAAATGGGATAGCAAATTTTATGTAATTGTAATTAGTTAGGGGAAAGATATATGCATCGTAACGAAAATAAAATATGAGGCAGAATAATTGTGCTAGGGGAAGAGATTCTAGGCGATGCTTTTCTCTGATATCTGGACTTTCTGGAATAGTGTTAAAAGAAGTGGCTGGAGAAGCCTAACATTTCAGAGCGCATGTGTTGGTGCAAAGTGCACAGTGCTGGTGATGTACATGAGCTCCATCAGGGAAGTGCCAACACTGTCTTGAAACCTCTGCACATGCTCTGGGTTCTGCGTTTTTGTCACAATCATGATAACTTTCTCGGTAGGTGACGCTAGTGTAGACTTTCCCACCTCTGCCGTTCCTCAGGAAGGCCTTCACAGAAACAGTCCCTTATTCCAAGAAACAGCACAGCCATTAAGAAAAAACTGTCTTCCAGAATTGCAGGTAGCATAGTTGTGCAGAAAGCAGGGGAGGACAAAAAGAGCAGTTAAGCATCTCTGAGGACAACATGGCTGATGCTAGGAATGCAAGGACGAAGTGTCCTGGACCATGGCTCGTGGGACCAGCTCCTGAGGGCTCCAGGAAGAACACAGGTGCATTTTGTTAAGACACAAAACACCCAAAGAGGAGGGAGTTGTATCCTCGATTCTTGACTTCCCCACACCTTCCCAGACACAATCTCCATAGGTCCTTTGAAGTTCAAACTTCACCTGGTGCCAAGGGTACAGTAACAGCTCCCACTAGTGAGGTCTTGATACTCAGGAGTCTATGGAAAATCACAGCCACCAGTGTCTAACGTGGTCCTTCCTGAGAGGCTGGTGAACTGAGCCTGCTTCCACGGGACTGTGACATTTTCTCTGCACCTGTGTATTGCCCAGGCTCTTGCTGGAAACAGGCTGACCCTCAGGAAACTAAGCCTGCTGACTGTCTTAATTTCTCACATCTCTAATCCCCTTGACTAGCCACGAGACAGACGCAAGTTCGATACAGACCTGTCTGAAGCCTGCTTTAATCTACTGGAAACTGGATGCTCAGCTGCCCAGAGGGGCTGGAGTGTCTGGGAGGGTTCCCCAGAATCTGAGGCCAGCTGTTCTGTCTTCTTATTGGCCCATCAAGCTGAGGTCCCTGTAGGCATTGCAACAGTTTGTCAAGAATATTGATACTGCAGAAAAAATTCTGAAACTGAACCCTGCTCAGAGCACAGAAAACAAATACCCAGGAAACGCTGTAAAGACAGCTCCTGTAGGACAAAGTGATGAGAGTACAGGGTTTCACCCATCCCCATCCCAGCATCCTGAACAGAGGCTCAGGGTGGCAGCTAGCCTTCATCTTGCGTATTATCCCGTCCCACTTGGCTGGAATCATTTCCAGCCTAGCAGGCTACAGAGAGGCATTTTGAGGTCCTGTCAGAGTTCAATGGAAGAAGAACATGCCCTGATTGATTATTGATCAGTCATGGGGCTGGTGTTTGGGAGGCATGGGAGTACGCACACTTTCTATCTTCATCTTCATTTATTAGCAAATCAGCACACTGAGACTTATACTTTAAAACAAGGAGGAAAACATGACCACCAGGCCTAATTTTATAGATTTCCATTCAAGTTTGGACATAGCTTTCTATTTCCCTCCCTTGGATCCATTCCTATTGAACAGAGAGCGCTATTATTTTGAGTGCATTTCTCTGATCAATGAAAGCCACGTGAACGCCTCTGCTTGCTATTGATACATCTGTAGAGAAGGAAAAGGAAGCCAAAGTCTAAACTTCGTTAACCAGCTATTTAGAGAGATCCAGACCACTCTTATCATACCCCATAATTCTGTCTCACATCTTGGAAAATCAATCAACACACTCCTACACAGAATGATTGGAAAATAAATTATGGCCTATGTGCCTGGGGACCAGAGAGCCATGAAATGGGATAGTTAAGTAGATCACATCAAAATGGGAAAATATTCAACACAGTGAAAACTCCTATTTTGCAATGTGGTCATAATCATGCGAAAGATGTAAATGCACAAGTACTGGAGGAAAAAAAAACAAAACATGGAATGGCTGATAAGTGAGGGAGCAAAACAGTGGTTATTTTTCTACTTCCTATCTTCCCAGCACCATATAATGTTGTAATGTCACCAACAATAAAGAAGAATGTTATCTTTTTAAAACTCAAGCAATTATAAGAGAGTGATATTTAAATATTATAGCTGTCACCTTAATCTTGATTCATGTTTGGAATGTAGTCTTTATTCATTAAACAAATACACACTGAGTAACTGCGTTATGCCAGGCACTCTTTTAGGTCCTTTGGGGAAAAAATATCCCTAACCTTGATAAGTTTACCTATTAGCAGTTGGGTTCTGTGAATTAAGTGTAAACTCGTTGGAGAATGGAACCTCATTAGTCTATCAAAGGCATGAGGACACGGTCGTACAAATTTATATGGTTGCATCCAATTGTATCTGTGGACAAACTGAAGCTAAGAGTTATTCCTGATGCTATTGGACCTCAGCCATCAAAGGGAACCTTTCCAATCTTCATTCATTAAATAAATAAATAAGCCTATTTTCCAGACACCGTGTAAGGCACTGGGCTCTCCAATGGTGAGTAATACATATGTGGCTCCTGCCTTCACAACACCTAAAATATAGGGAAATACACTTGTAAATAAATATAGGGTGGGGAAAAGTAGGTTCATAATAATGATAATTAATAATACAATGGTTAATATATAATACAAGAGTAAACTCAAGTGTTTCTCATACTCACAACTGTAAACCTACTTTTGCCCCACACTGTATATAAAATTTGTAATTGTGATGCGTACTATTCAAGGGGGAGGTTGCAGGCTTGTTAGTACTGGGTGCAAGAAGGAGTGGGCCATGGGAATGAAGGCGGAAGAGCTTTCAGGTACCTAAGAACTCCATGTGCTCTAAGCCTGAAGCAGGAAGGAAGCTGCCATGTGGAAGGGTATGCAAGAAGGTCACTGAGGCTAGAAGGAAACAGAAAACGCAAGATGCAAGGTCTTTTGCACCTAAATGGGCAGCTTGGATTTTATGAGAAATGCATTCTCTCTGTAAGTAAGGAAATAAAACTTTGGGAAACATTCAGGTTAACTAGAGAGATATTTAATAGTGTAAACACGTTACCTGCCCCCTCCCATGGACTTCTGTGCGTTCAATGCAATTCTAATCAAAACTGCAGCAGGGATTTTCATTGCATTTGGTAAGTGGATTCTAAAACGAAAGAGCTAAGGTCAAGAATAACAAAGATGTTTCTGGCGAGGGACGAGGAGGGGGGTATGCTCTGTTGGGAATCAGGAGTAAGTGGGAATTAAACTAACTATGACTCTGTGTGGTTGTGATACATGGTGGCAGTGAGCAACAGAGCTCAGAAACAAATGAATGCACATCAGGAATTTGGGCACATGTCAAACATGGCCTGGTAGAGCAAGGAAAAACAGGGACTATTCTTACAGGACTCAGGAAAGGTGTAGGAATTTTCACCCCATCTCACATCATCCGCGTAAATTAACTGCAGATAGGTCAAGGATGTCAAATTAGCAAAACTATATACTTGGTAGAGCTCTAGGAAGTTATCCTTCCCACCTTGGTTTGGGGAAGACCTTAAGAACACAGAATGTGTTAACTATATAAGCAAAGACTGATACAATTGACTAATTATAATTGAGGGCTTTCGTCATCAAAAGGTATTTTAAAGGAAGCGACAACAGGAGGTTACACTTCTGACGAAACAATATAAAAACATATAAAGAACTACTATGTATCAATAACAGAAGGGCAAATACTCCTGTGGAAAAATGGGCAAAACACATGAAGCGGAAATACAAATAAGGAAGAGATATACTATGATATACTCAACTTTGTTAACAATTGAGGGATACAAAGACCGTGAGATGCCATTTTATTCCTATTTAATCTAGCCAAAATGAAAAACACGGACAATACCAAATACTAAAAAGGATGTGGAATCATAGAAGCTTTTCTGCTTTGCTGGTATGAGCGTAAATTGGTGAGACTAGTTTGGAAAATAGCGCTCTCTCTCTCTCTCGCTCTCTCTCTTTGGGTAAAGTTGAACATTCTTTTACCATATGACCTAGTTTCTGGATATAAACTCAAGAGAAAGAATATATTACACATATGCAATAGGAGATGCGTCATCACTGTTGATAAAGGCAACATACTGACAGCAAACCCAAATACCTATTAAAGACTAATGGGTAAACGTGTTGTAGCATCTTCACATGTTGCGATATTATACAGCAGTCACGATGAATGCACTACAACTGCACTCCCCAGTAGGAATGACCATTAGCTCATAGTGCAGAATTAGAATTAAAGAAGAATTAGAATCTTCCAAAAGATTATATGCAACTCAAAACATTTTATTAAAGTTAAAAGATGAATAAAACTACATAATATACCCTTAAGAAATGCATGCAAGTAGTAAAACTGCATATTTTATATACAAAACTACCTATTTCATATTAAAAGGAGTTACAGGTAAGATTCAGGATAGCAGGACAAATCAGGAGGCTGGGATGGGAGGAACTCGTAAGCAGACATACTTGTCCTGGTCATTTATGTGTTGTTACAAAAAATGAAGTAATAAATAAATACAAAAGAGGGTCATGGACAAATCAATGAAGAAAGTGTTTAAGGGAGCTAGGTGTAACATTAATTTGATTTTGGGCACCTGAGTGGTAGGTCAGAGCACAAAGAATCCTTTCAATTTACCTGGCCCAATTATTTTAGGCCATAGAATTAGAAAACGAGGTCCAGGTAGAAAAAGGTAGTCACTCAAATACATTAATTGGCTGTGGCAAACTAAAAGTCAAAAGTCAATAATAAATCTCCTAATTGTGCAATTCACTATTTGACTTGTAATGACACATGTGTACTAGAATAAGCATAAAATAAAAGGGAGACCAAGAAAGCAGTGATGATTTTGAGAACATATGTTTGAAGGGGCTCTTTAGAAGACCTGGTGTATGAGGTCTGTCCCGAAAGTATCGAGCGGATGTCAATATAATTAAAAGTTCACACGATTGATAATTTGGGGACAGACCTCTATATGTATGCATGTATGCATGTATCCACCAAGTCCATAATTACGTAGGCCAACACCCTGTACTTGGCTATAAATTGACACGGCAAAGAAAAGGACCATCGGTTGAGGGTGGAGCCATCTCCTGAGCCCCATGAAAGCCTAATCTCTGAATCACAACTTTGAATTCCCGCCTCCAGAGGCTTCACAGTGAAGGCTCCACCTGTCCTGAGGACACTCACCCTCACCCTTCTTTTGGGTCCCAAACACAGAGCTGTGGCAACCAAAATACAGTCGGAGGCTCCAGCCCGTGAACAGCGGCAGAGGCCGGCCACCCTGCCAGGTCCTTCGGGAATTCCAGCAGCGCACGCAACTCAGGTAAAACATCTGAGATGAAAGGAGAGCAACCTACGCTGTTGAAAGAGCTACGTGGCAGCTCACACACAGCCTCAGGCGCAGCTTATTGGAAGGACCACCTGCGGGTGACGAGCCGCTTCCACCCAGGTGGAGAGGCCCCTCCCCTGCAGCGGCCGCTGGGTGCGGGAGGCATCCAAACAGCGGGAAGGAGCGCCCACGCTGGGCCAAACGCAGCTATCCTCTTTTCATTTCCTTCCCTCTGCCGTCCCAGGGCAAATGTACGTGCCCAGCATGAAATGGAACCTGCAGGTTGTTTTTCATGCAAGATTTTCCCTTAGCGAACGTTCCAGAGGGGCATGATGGCTGAAGTTCCTGAGAAACGGCCGAGAGCCTATGGGAAGAACAGGGAGTTCCTCCCATGGCGTTTGACTCTATGTGACAGATATGAGGTGACCTGGCTCCTCCAGCTCAGGAGAAAACAGACATAGCCCCTTGCCTCTGATAGCCCCCACAGTCCACTTCCCGCAGAAACAGAGCGATCCTGATGATGCAACTGACAAGGTGGGTGCAGCCCAAGGGTGAAGGCGTCACGCACACGTGCCCGCAAACACGTAAACCTATGTGTGCATACATGTGCCAGAGTACAACTGCAGAATCACACGCACGCACGTTATGGACCACACATACAAAGGCAAACCTACTTATCCACGTGCACACCCTGCAGAGGTGTTTTCTGTGCGGCAACCGCTACTGTTTTCCTACAGCTGAACTAAATGACTAACGCTTTAGTGCAAAGAAACTTCTCATTGCCAGGAGAAAGCGATTTGCGGTTGTTTGGGTCACAAGCTCTATGCAGGTGTTGATTCGTCCTGTTGCCTGGCTCCATCACAAGCATGTTGTTACAGAAAAAATAAAAAGGCAACAACTACAACAGAAATACCTTGAGGCAAATGAATAGGCATTGTTGATAATGCCACTGGTGGATGACGGGCAGCTCTCATGAGCTCTCGTGGTCCTGCTTACATAAATGCATCTTATTCACTTCCAACACAATTCCCCATCCTTCCAGACTCTGAGTGCCAGAAATCATTCTTTTCAACCTGGAGCCATTTCTATTGAAACACCAGTGAGCCTGCCTGTGAGCCAGACGACCTGTGTATGGCATCTACCTGGGGGTTCCTGCATTTTTCAGGTCTCTGCAAAAGACACACCTAATGGAGGTTGAGGGATAGGCTGGGGGTTAGAAAAAAATGCCTCCTAGACATCTCAAGGACTTAATGCTTAAGATTTAGGGAAAGCCTCTGGGAACATTTATCTGTTATGTCTTATGTGTGCATATGTCTTTTTTAATCTCACAAGTTACCAACGGTACTAATTTCTCTGATACAGGAGAGAGGAAGAGATTTACAAGGTCAGGTCTGTGCTGGGTTCAGCACCAGAGCTGCAAGACTATGAGCAAAATGCAAAGGAAAACTGACAGAATGAATAGGCCCCATGAGTTTTCAATCACTCCACAAACTTTGTTCAGCAACCTGAAGGGGAAAAAAGGCCAATGCTTTTTAAATTTCAACCTTAAAAAATCAGCACCCAGCACCCACGTGTGCCTGAGTGAGTTGACTGGAGCATAACATTAGATAGAGCTGGATTCCGGAGAGTGAGAATGAAGACTGGGTCCAGACTGCTTACTTAGGGGTGTCTGAGTAGGATAGCTGATGACAGTAGACTAAGTGAATCTATTTTATACCATACTTCTTCCCTATTCTGGCTGTCCGTTAGAATTCCCCCAAGGAACTTAAAAATCTCCCACAGAATAGAACCTCTCCCCCTGGAATTCTAATTCACTTGGAATACAATGAGCCCCAGGGATCCATCCATCCATCTACTCATGCGTCTATGTACTTATTTATTTATCTATCTTTTGGGTGCTCTCAAGGTGTACTTCAATCTTCAGCCAGACTTTAGAACCTAAATTTCTTGGAACCAAACTTTCACTATTACTTCTTGTTAAGATAAAGTATGAATCCACATACTCAGCCAAGGAGTGTTTACTGAGCAAATGTATAAACTCTTTCACATTCCAGGATACACTACTAAAAAGCAAAAACCAAATAGGGCTAAGTTCAAGATCAAAGGTGGTTAGGCGGGGAAACAGGGAAGGGTTAATGTCACAGTTTAAGTCTGAAGCTCCTGTGCTGGCAGAATTTCCCTCTTGCTCAGAAGAGCTCAGTCTTTGGTTTTGTTCAGACCTTCAATTGATTGGATGAGGCCCACCCACATTATGAAGGTTAATCTGCTTTACTCAAAGTCCACTTAAATGCTAATCTTTTCCAAAAACACCATCACAGAAACATTTCGAATAATGTTAACCTCATTTCTGGGCACTGTGGCCCAGCTAAGTGGACACATAAAGTAATCGTGTCACATGGTCTGTCCTAAATCAGTAGGAGACTGGATAATACTCATGCACACCAAGAAAACAAGTGCAGAGTGTGAAAATGGTAAGAAGGTGCTAGATAATTTAGAGAGTAGGGAAGAGAAAGCATCCTGGAGGTACAGAATAGGAAAGGGCTAGCCACGAGAAGTATCAAGTTAAAACTCTTATAGACAGAAGAAATGACATTCACAAAGTTACTCGGGCTACAAGGAACTGGGTGAGCTTGAAACAAATGTCAGAAGACCAGAGGGGTGGGTACCCAGAAAGCAAAGAGGAAGTGAGAGAAGTAGGCAGGGGCGAGGTTGAAGCCAAAGCAGGGAAGTGACACGTTGGGCTTATCCTTAGAACGATGGGTCAGGCTGCAGTGGGGAGAAGTGGAATAAGGGAAGTGGCCATGGGGGAGGGGCAGAGAGGTTTGGAAATATCCAGGTATTAGATGAGTGCTCAGATGGGGTCATGTGACCTAGCCCTGCGTCTATTTTGGCAGGAGAAGAAAATCGAATTTTCTAGAGCATTAGGTGTGTGGCAGGTGGTGAGGGGAATGGATAATTCCCACATTTGTAGCTTAAACAACTCAAAAGGAACAAGAGCTTTTATCCTGGTTACCAGCCTGGCTCAAGTTATACCCAATAGCAGCCTGTATTATGCAAATTGTGTATTCTAATTTATGGAGATCCAGCTTGGCTTATGCAAATTCTTGCTTTGAGCTGTATTAGTCATTTCCTGCACCTACTACCTCCTGCCCAGAAGGACCACTTCCTCCTCCCACCCCCTGCTCCTCTGTGGCCCAGAGCCATTAAGTGTGTCTGGGGTCAGTGAGCTCTGAGGGGCCCTAGTGGCCAAAGGACAGGAGGAAGGTGCGCCAGAACAGGCCACCTGAGGCAGCACCTCCCACCGGTCTCTGTTTTTGAGAGCTGGCTCTGGCCTCCCCTTCATCAGCGAGGGGCCCATGTGGCCCTCCTGTCTCAGAGCCCACACCCAGCCCTCCTGCGAAGCACTTCCAATACTCTCGCACACCATCTGCTTGCGGGGAAAACACTGACAGCACTCGGACCCTGTCGCACCTTTTCAAGGCGCCGCCACGCAGGAGTGCCGCCTCATTTTATTGAGGCCGAGAGTGTGTTTTATTCAGCCGAATGCCAGGCACCTAGAATAGCTTGCGAGATGAATGTCGATCAACTCTAGCATAATCAAGATACCCGTTCCTGACTCATTAAGGCCCTCTCATTCCCTTTAAGCGCCCCGGATTTATACACAGTAATTAGAAACTTGGTGATTTTTGACTGCTAAACAGAAAAGCTTACAGGGAAGCCTCCCATGTCTGAATTTTAAATATTTCCACACTTCGTTAACCTCGTTGCTGGTGGAACATCCTCTGGCCCAGTTCCCTCTCACAGCGTGATGTTTTATTTTGGGACAGACGAGAACAATGCCTTGAATGGAGACACATATTGATTACTGTTTTTCATGAACTGTGAACAGCTTGCCTGTGAATGATTTTATCGAGGAGTTTTTAAACAAGTGTTCGGCTGGGCTGGTTCCCTCGTGACCTCATTTGGGCTGTCTGTGCCTGTCTGCAGTGTTGATGGTCGATTTTTGGGGAACTGTGTGGTTCACAAGAGCACAGCCAGAAGGCTCCCTGACCACCTTCACACACAGGCCCTGACTGGGGAACTCTGATATCTTGTTTGAACCTAGGCAGGGCTCTGGAAGGGCCCAAGGGAATGGCCTGATATCCCATTCCTGGTGAAAACACTCAGCTCTCTGGACCCCATGTGAGCAGGGCCATCACTCAGTTCATTCCATGGCCAGATAATTCATCCGAGGACCGCTGTGTTTTCATCAGGCAGGGCTTTTCAGCGTCTCTGAGACCAGTGTTTCTCACACTTGAATGTGCACATGAATCAGTGGGAGATCTTGTTCAAACAGACTAGGATTCAGTAGGTCTGGGCCGGGGTGTGAGATACTGCCCATCTCAGGTCGATCTGTTGGTTTGTGGACTGGAGGTCTTTAACATGGCCTCATGCTGCACCACCTGTCACCCTGGGAACATAGAAGAGCATTCTGCACCTCCCACTAAAGTACAGAAACAGACAGATGTGGCCAAGCTGTCCCATCTCCATGGGGTACAAAGTCTTCCAATAAAAAGTTAAGTTCTCATTGCGGTATCACAGATAATGGAAATGTCCTCACCTCCGGGCACATTTTTCAGATGTCCCCAAGATACTTAATTAGCCAAGCCAGGTGATCTTTTAAGAATATAAACCTGATTCCTTTATTTTTCTGAAAATCCTAGGGCTTTTTATTCCTCTCAGGATAAAGCACAAAGTCTAGAAGCCCTGCCAACCCAGGGTCTTATCACTGTTCTGCATGCTCACAAAGCTTCAGTCACTCCCACCTCCTATTTGGCACATGTTAAAGTCATTCCTACCCCAGGGCCTTTGCACTAGCTGTTTTTATTTTTTAAATGTCATCACTGCTTTGCCTTTAAAGACTCTGGCCACAGGCAAGGTTTTAACAGCAGAGCAATTCTAAAATACGGTATAAACCTTTGATTTTGTAGGTCTGACATAAATTTATTTTTCTCTTGATTCTTACTCATTTGGAACCTGGAACAATCTGATGCTTTCATGTGACAAAGAGAGGACTGAAGCCCAGAGACAGATGGAGACATAATCAAAGCCACTCAGATTTTGGGGGTAAAACTGTCCAAGGACAAACCCACAGGTTGTGACTTGGAGTCATGGGGAAGAAAATTAATTTAATCTTAACATATACAGCATTTAGACCTACATTGTTTAATAATACCTACAATATCAGACAGTTATAACCTGCCTATACCCCTCCTCACTTTTGTCTTTTGACTTTGCTGAGTTCAAGGTTGTACACAGGAAAGTACAGACAATCTTGAATTTTGTCTTTCATGTGTGTTATCCTATTTTCATTTGTCACAAAATATACTTTTTGAGGCCATAGAGGGTGACTTGAAATTTATGAATCTATCTAGAATTACAACCAGAACTTAACGTTAAAAATCAAATTGGTTTCATCTAATTAAATTTGGAAATTGCCTCGTAAACACGTACTGTTATAAATGTCTTTAAAAACCAGGCCTCCTGCTTACTTTCTGCAGCAGGACTGGGTTGAGCTCAGCGTGGGGGGCGGACTCCCCACCTCCCTGCTCAAGGGGACATACTCTTTGATTCAGTGTCGGAACTTTCTGAAGAGCCGTGTGGCCTACAGCAGTGCTTCTCAGACATCAACGCCATGGGAAATGGAATCTTGTTGAAATGGAAACCCTGATTCGGAGGTCTGGTGAAGGCTCAGGTGTTGTGCTTCTAACCAGCTCCCGGGTATTGCTGATGCTGCTGGTCCATGAACCACACTGACTATGGGGCAAGAAGACACTTGCCCTTGAATTTAGGAACCATGAGTTTGCCATCTCAGCTGTGTGACCTTGATCTCTTCTTTTCACTTCTCTCAGTCTCAGCTTTCTAATTTTTCAAATGTAATAATAAGAGCTAACATTTATGAATATGTTGTAAATGCCAAACACAGTAATGAACATGTACTAATAGGTAAACATAAATGAAAGGTTTCAGGATCAACCCAAGGTTACACCGCAAGTAAGAGGCCGAGCTGGAATTCAGAATGAAGCTGGCTGACTCAAAAGTCAACATTCTCACATTCTGGGGCTTCACTGGCTGGTGACACGCACGGTCACAGCCATGCTTATGCTCGAAATACAAGGACTAAGCCCATGACTTCTTAGCTCCCTTCACAGCATCATCCCAGAACTGGGCCATATTCCCCAAGGGTAACTAACCCTCAAGGGCCCTTGAACAAGCCTGACAGCTCCGGCCTTCCAGCTCTTGGTCCTTGCCACCTGATCCTCTGTAGCATCCGAAAAAGCTACTGAACAGTGTTCTCACCACAGCTTGCAGCAGAGTCAACCACCCTGGCAACCGGTCTTTGAAAATCCTCAAGGCACCGGGTTCGCACCAAAGTGAGAAGCAGAGTGAACCCTCCCAGCGCGCGCCCACCTTTGTGCCCAGAGCTCCAGAGGGTGTGCCATCAGCTTCAGGAGCTACTGCCCAAACAAGGTGTCTCACTCACAGCTGGGTTTGCACGCCTGTTCCCTCTCCATCTGTTTCTTCTTATCCTGGGGGAGCAATACAGGGTTTTCCAGCCCAGCCCAGGGTGTAACCCCAGCAGAGGGAGTGGTAGGTGCAGACACATTCTACCTGCAACACGGCCTAAACCAGCGGTTCCCAACTGCATGTAGGTACAAGGGTCAGGGCCTTTTCGTAGCAACCCTGTCCTCAATTTAAAGCCAAATGAGAGACAAATAAGAAACCTGGCATAAGTTACGCATGACCATCTAAACTTACTCAATCTGAAGGGCTGCCTTTTGTTCTGAAATTACATCCTCTCTATATTTTTGAAATTATGTCTTCTTTTATGAAAGGATGCTGAAATGTGGTAAAACACTCCACGTTGGTCCCCCAAACCTTTGGAAATGTTAGGAGCCTGGGGATTCCAAAGATCTTGAACACCTGGCACGGACAGCGATTGATCTAACAGTGCTAAGCAACTCAACTCTCAAAGTCCCAGGTCCTTCGCCTCTGCTTTACAAAGAGCAGGTGCCATACACAACAGATCTTTACTTCTTGTGCACGCGTGCGCGCGTGTGTGTAACTCTGGTCTCTGCTTTACCAAGAACAGCATGTAGCTACGGCGCGGCTGCACTTGGTTTCAGCAGAGTCTCCAGCACCGCTCTTCCCCAAGGACGTACTGACCCCATCCGAGGCAAGGTGTTTTGATATGAGCCTCTCCTCCTCAAGCAGCTCCCCAGGAAGGCCGCTTCTCCTGACCATGTGGCCCATGACGCAGATGTTAGCTCATGTGAGGACTGCTGCATTTAGTAGGATAAAGGCCTATCTGAGTGTGTTTTCTCAAGCACCTGAGCTGCAAGGTCCTTCCTGGTCTCTCCATAGAGAGCCTGTGCCCACCAGGTCCATCCTGAACACTTCTCCCTCAAGTACTCCTTGGCTTCCCTCCCCAGGGCTAGTCCTTTCCAAGCACACTCTCGAGTGCTGAGTGCCTCAAGTCCCTCCAAGGGCCTGTTGTGCCTTTTAGCCTGGGGGTGCTGGCCCATCCTTCTCCCCTCAAGACTCCCTAGAGGAACCCAGAAGTGGCAGCCAACACCCCCTTTTACAGATGAGGAGCTGAAGCCTGGAGGAAGAACCGGCCAAATACCACTTGAGACTGGGGGTAGAGCTGGCAGGACCCCAGGCCCTACCTTTCCCTTCGGCTGGCTGTCGTGGACCACCTCTGCATCGCTGGGTTTTCCCACTGCACCCCATATCACAGGCTTCTGCTATCTCACAACACCAGGCTTTGGGGGCAGAGGCAATCTTGGTCATGTTCCAATGCTAGAGTTTGCCTACATCAGCCTTCTTCAAGTTTTCATTTGTTTTTGCTTGGCAGTGGACTTCTGTGCAATTCCTTTTAATTTTGAGAGTATTCAGAAAGCCACATTGTATTGGCTTAGGAGTCATTTCTGCTCCATCTCTGATAGAATAAGGTCCTGCTAACCCTGGAACACCACCCCCTGGATGACAATAAAATATGACTTGGCCACAGAGCAACATTAAAGCTCAAGAATCATGTACCCCCAGGGGAGAGAAAGGCATCAGGATTCTCTTGGACCCAAAGTGGCAATCGCAAGATTAGTAAGTCCTCAATTCTTTTTTTTTTTAAAAGATTTTATTATTTTTAGAAAGAGGGAAAGAAAGAGAGACAGAGAGGGGGAGAGATATCAATGTATGGTTGCCTTTCATCTGCCTCCAGCTACAGACCTGACTGGAGACCTGGTCTGCAACCTGGTTATGTGCCCTGGCTGGGAATTGAATCAGTGACCTTTGGGTTCACAGGTCAGTGCCTTATCCACTGTGCCACCAGCCAGGGCAGGATTCTCTTGGGAGCCCAGCGACTGAATGGGTAGGATAGCCACAGTATTCGTCTTGTGGTTTTCTAGATGGATTACAACTCCTATTTGCCAGGCCTGGGTGTCTGGGCTCTCCCAGGACAACCTGACTCTCCCCAAGTCTTTGTTGAAGAGATCAGGACTCACTTCAATGCATAGTATGCCCAACTTTCTATGTTTTGGGGGCCATCAAGGTAGCGCAACCATATGCCCTCGTGTTTTCTTCCCACTGTGTTGGTTAAGTTGTGTCTCACTCACCTTCACGCCCTCAGGGGAGCTCTGCACACAGTAGGTGTTAGCCAACCGCAGGCTGAAGTCAATGGAATGAAGCCACAACAAGTGGTACAACAGAAGGGGCCTCCTTACCTCGTAAAGTGTGATGACTCCGTTGGTCTCATTGGGAGGTTTCCACTGGATGTAGATCTTCTCCTCAAAGGGTCCCCCTTGGATGGACTCAAGAGGAACAGCTCCTGGAACTATGGAAAAGAAAAAGTTAGGCACTTGATGTCACCTTCCATCTCACATCCCCAACCCCACTGACTCAGAACAGGAGTTGAAGAAATCATCCCACAAAGGGTCAAAGAATACTTATTTGTGAGTCATATGGTCTTTGTTTTAACTACTCTACTTTGTACCTGTAGCACAAAACAGCCTTAGATAATCCATAAATGAACAGGCATGGCTGCATGTCAATAAAAGTTGCCTTCTGAAAACAGGCAGTGACTGGAGTTGACCCATTGACTCGTGGGCCATAGTTAGGTTCACCCTCTCCTGGAAGACCGATGGCTTTTCACCTGCAGGACTGAGCAGGTCTGGTCTTGAACCAAGCCTGACGAGGGCAGGGAGCATGTGGGATTCTGGACCTGGAATCCTGCCTTAGGACTGGTATGTGCAGGATGCAAGGCAAATCACTTTCTAAACCTGCCAAACGTTCTCCAGCTATAGGAAGTGCTTCCTCACTTGAATCCAGCAACAGAAAATACGAGCCCTGAAGGCCCAATGCAATTAGAAGATGCTACCCTCATCCCATGAAGGCAGTCAGTTCATCCTGCTGCTGCATCTCCAATGCCTGGCACACAGGAGGCACTTAATAACCATTTGCCGGTGGGGTGAGTAGGCCAATAAATGACCTATGCTTGTGTTTGTCCTATCGAGCAAAGCGTGTCCTGGGCTGCTTGTGCCACAGGTCACTCCTCCTGCCAGCATCCTCCTGCTGGATCCCACCATCAGTCTGAAGATGCTGAACCATAAAATAAAGAAGTCCCCAAACATGTCATTATAACCCCCTGGAGAATCATGAATTCATGTAAATCATTACTGGATCGATTGATATTTCGGTCTTATAAAAGCAGGTAGTTTGACTAAGCACTCAGTCTTCGGTCAAAATGTTATAGACATGATTTCATCAAGCCATAGAACAGCTCTGCCCAGTATGTGTCATCCCTCTTGCGCTGATAGGAGAACTGAGGCAAAGAGAATTAAGTAACTTGTTCAAGGTCCTGTGGCTCTGAAGTTGTGAAGAGGGAACTGAACACCTGTCTGTGAGCTTCAAAGCATATACTCTTCCTCATCATGCTATATACCTCCTTATTGTCAAATTAAAATATATTTAGTTTTTCTCACTATGGACATGATACACAGAATTTGTTGAATATTAAGTACAAAAAGATTTTAAAAAGTAAAAGAATATCACTCATAGTCTCCATAACTGAAGATATTTTTGTGTCAATGCACATATATCTTTATTTTTAATAATTTAATCCCTATGGTGCATTTTGCATTGTGATCTTCTTTTATAGCTAAACAAATCACAGATAAAATAATCCCTAAATGTTCTTTGGGACCATGTATTTTAATGGTTGCTTAGGGAAGGATATGCCTCATTATGGTCACCAATCCTTTATTATTGGGCATTAAATTTGGCTTAAATTCTTTATGATTACAAGTAATACTATTTACAAGTACATATTTATTCTTATGGATAAGTGTTTGCATGAGACCCTATTTGCATGAAACTCTACTGATGTCCCTCAGATACATTTCTGGAAATTGATTTATTGAGCTGAACCATTTTATTTGTAAGGCTTTTGACACACATCACTGGAGCACCTTCCAGAAAGTTTGGCACCACTCTGGGATTCCCAACAGGAGAAGATGCCTATTTCTACCCTTGCCATCCTATTTAAAAAAAAGTAAGTGTATCTTTTTATAGAACATTGGGGAATGCAGGTTGGTTTTTCAGTTTTATTGGCCATTTGCACTGATTCTTTCATGGACATGCTCTCTAGACCCTGCACTCGTTTCCCTGTATGGCTCTTCATTTTTGTTCATCATTGTGTTATGAGCTTGTAATTATAATCTTCTTAAGGACATGAGATTTTTTTTTGCATACACATTTTTGTCAGTTTTTCATTTGCTTTTTAAATCTTTTAGAAATGCAGATGCTTCTAAGTAGTTAGATCTTTTCTTGCTTTTCATTATCCATTTCTCTTTCCCACAAATATGTATTGACTATTTAACATGACCAAGGGATGGCAGTGGCCACCAGGAAACCATCAGTGGCAAAGAAAGATAGAATCAAATCCTTGATAAAGCGTGTATTCTGGAAATGGTGACAGACCTTAAATAAATAATTACACTCAGGAGTAAATTTTTAAAGTTGTCATCAGGACTTTGAGGTAACGCACAGGTGCTGAGAGAATTACAGCAAGCAGAGAAAAAACGGTCTGGCAAGTCAGGATATTCAGTGGAAAGTACGTTCAAGCCAATGGAGTAGCAGAAGCTACTAGGGCAAAGGTGGAGAGGGTGGGTGGGTGTTGAGTATGGTGGGACACCTTGGGGAGGATAAGAGTAGGAGAAGGACTATCCAGGGGAGGTAGCTTGGACCAGAGAGGGTGATGGTACACAGCAGAGAAGCAAACTGTGTAGGAAATATGAGCGATACCGACTAACGTGATTGGTGATGGATAAGGCAGGAGAAATGGAGAAAGGTGTCAAGGAAGATCCCAGCTCTCCTGTTTTATTCACTGGAGTGGATGGGAGTGCTGTTCATGGAGAGGAAGCTCAGAGGAGGGTTAGTTGTGGGAAGGAAGCTGTGGCCTTGCTTCATTTGGGGTGTGCGCAGGACACCCAAGTGGTCATGTTCAGTAGTAGTGCTAGGTATATGAGTCTCAAACCAATGTTTAGAAATTAAAACAGTGGGCAGAGGCTAGATATTGTAGCAAGAATGCAGAGGGGAGCAAAAAATAATTCAGGTCTAAGATTAAGCCAAGAACTGCAATATGAACACTCTGGAGGACAGAAAAGAGACTGAGAAATGGAGGCTGTGTTTAGAGAGGCAGCAGGAACACCAGGTAGATGAGTGTCATACAGCAGCCCAGAGAGGGTCCAGAGGGGCCAGTGAAGAGTGACAGATGTGGCTGAGGAGCCAAGTAGGGTGCCACCTCATGTTTTCCCATTGAGCTCAGTGTCTTCTCGTTTTCTCTGGGTGTAAGCAAGAGTAATTTAAGAGGAATGTTGGTGGCACGAGCCATCCTGCAGTACAGGAACAAGAGTGGAAGGTGGGGGGTTGTGCTGAGGCAAGTGATCAAGGAGGAGAATGCAAGAACCTGCAGGGGTGAGGTGAATGGAGAGATGCAGACATGACTCCTTAAGAAGAATCTATCTGATAGTTCGTGACTACGAATACCAAGCTCCATCCTGAGGCCAGCCAGCTGGTCCCCCCACCCACCCTGCCTTTCATTCCAATTTAAAGCAAATTCTCATTCTCACCCCAGATGAGATCAAAAGTCATCTGTGTTTTCTTCTACTTACTTTATGATTTGTTCCTATTCTTTTCTTTTTAAATCTAAAACTAATCTATCTAGAATCTGTTGACCCCAAACAAGTAGACAGCCAAATACATCTTCAGCACAACGGGTTTACTTAGAAACAATGAAGAATTGAAATTCAGGACATGCAGTCTAATGGTGACTCAAATGAAAGTCCCGAGAAACAAAAGAGAGGAAACTCTTTCATAAAGACAAGGAAGTTAGGGGAGCCATGATAAACCCCGGAGTTCTTCCTTTTGGGATCCACCATCTTTGTAGAGCAAGACAGCTTCCCTTATAGACCCAACTCCAATTTAATGAGGTTTCTGTGAATCTTCCTAGTCTCTTCCTTGTTGATTGGAGGTTCTTTGCCTAGTCTTGTTACTGATCCTTCGATTGGCTATCTGTGTTATTAAACTCTCCTGTCTGAGTCTTCCCTTTCTCATTATATTATCTTTGGATGAAGATCAATTCATCAAAGTTTATCTTTTTTTTTTTTTTGGATGGGAGAAAGAAAAAGATGCAAATAGAGTATGATAATTATTATGCAGTGTATACACGTATTAAGTCATCATGTTGTACATCTTAAATATGTACAATTTCATGTGTCAATTATACCCTTAACAATCTGGGGGAGAAAATGGATGCTGTTGGCACCCCACTCACATGCTAATGCTGACTAGGAAACCCTGGCTCTCTCCCTGAAGGCTGAGGGCAAGCGAGAAGGGCCAAAGAATTAATGTCCCCAATCATCCTTTAAGGAATGAAAGGAAGCTGAGGGATGACTATCCCAGAGGTCTCACAACTCAGTTGGGTTAACTCTGTGACATGCTCTATGAATAGTTCTTAAACTAGCTCAATACTGAAATCCTAGTGCTGCTTGTTATGATGATTTCTATTGTTTTCAACCCACTATGGACTGATACTATCATAAAATACACAGACACACACAAAGAATAGAAAAGTAAAACTAAAGAGCAAAAATGAAATTTAAAAACACAGAAGATACCAGCTTCTCCTTTTTAAAAACTTAATCTCTATTTATGCAATTATCTTGTCACGGACCAGAAAGAGTTCATGAGTCAGCGCTGGTCCCTGGATCACACCTGGACTGTCAATGTCCCAAACCTCAGTTATTTACATATGGTTATTTTCTTGATAACATGCCATGTATTGGCTTACTTCTCTGATTCAGTTCCTTTCTTCCTTACCAGCATGCCCCAGATCAACAATAAACTAGTTGCATTAGACTCCATATCTCAGGGCTGGCTAAGGCCGAACAAAAGTCTTGTGTAAAAATATTTTCTCTATGTGGAGATCTATGCAGACATTTCTCTATGTAACTCGGTATCTAGTAGAGCAAGATCTGGTAACTTTGTATGGGGCTGCCTTAGCTATTCTTGCCTTCTCTTCTTGCATATGCATTTTACAATGAGCCTGTGAATCTCCAATAAGTATCTGATTTTTGTATTAAAATTATATAAATTATACATCAATTGGGAAATTATTTATTTTTATATTATATCTTTGTAAGATTGGGTTTTCCCAGCCATAATATCTGGTATACTTTCTGCACTTACATGTACTATACATATTAAAAGCTTTTTTTGGATTTATGCCTAAATACCATATGTTTTTATTGCTATTGTAAATAGTATCTCTACGAAAGCACACTGACCAAGGTATTGGAAGGCTGATGTATTAGCCATGTGGCCTTGCCCTTGCTTTAGGTTCTTGATATTAAGATTGGGAATTATAGTATCACACTTGCTCACCTCACCACCCTCTTATCAGCAATCATCTGAAGTGCTATAAAAGTGTGAGCTAGGTACTGAATCAAAATGGAAGAGACCACTTTCTCACAATGTGACTGGTAGGAATCACAGGAACGTGAGAGGGCAGGTTGGGTCCCCACAGGAGGCAGCTGCCGAAGGGACAGGGCCGGGGGCTCCACCTGAGAAGGGTGGGCCTGGTCCCCCAGCTGGGTGTTCCAGCAGCGTCAGCCGAGAAGGGCAGAAAGCCATGCAGTTTGCTGGCATGAGAGCGCGCTGGAGACAGAACTACCAGGGTGACCACCACGAAAATACGTTGGCACCCACCTACCCTGGGCTCCAGCGGAGGGAGGGCAGAGAGGCCTGGAGACACATGGGGAGAGTTTGCAGTGGCTTGGAGGAGAGAAGTGGGGAGGCGGCTGCGGGGATCCCGGGCCTGACTCATCGCCCACACCTCGGGCAGACTGTGCTGCGCCCAGTGGCTTCCCTATGAGGGTCCTCATAGTCCCACCCAACGGCGCCTGATCACAATTCTTTGCTTTGTATCTAAATAAATCTCTCCCTCCCTGCTGTGTCTGAGCAAAGGTACAATAGTTGGCACCTGAAGAGGTATCGTCTTGCTCAGCAGCGCCTGGGCCTGGCTGCTGACTACCAACTCTCTGATTTACAGCTGGGTCAGACAGCCCCACACGTGGCAACTGAGCCTGGTGGCTGATCACAGATTCATTGATCTGCATCTGCATTTGTCCCACCAGGCTGCACCTGAGCTGGTGGCTGATCCATTGGATTACAATTGAGCCTCTCTGTCTAGTCCAGCAGTGCCTGAGTTTGGTAGCTGATTTACTGATTTACAACTGAATTGGTCTGTCACTCCAAGTTGCATCTGAGCCTGGTGGTGGATCACAGACCAACAGGATTACAACTAAATCAGTCCTTCCAGCCTAGTAGTTCCTTAGGCTGGTAGCTGATCGCAGTTTGATTTTATTACAAAAAAAACTAAAAATGGGGAGGAAAAGAACAGTCCATCACCAAAAGGAAGGCAGGAATCCCCAGAAAGATCATTAAATGAAACAGAGGCAAGCAAACTATCAGATATGGAATTCAAAATGATGATGATAGAAAAGCTCAATGAGCTCAGCCAGCTCAAAGAAAACTATAAACAACTCCAGGGGAACTACAAACAACTCCAGGGAAGCTACAAGGTACTTACTGAGAACTACATCAGCATTAAAAAGGACATAGAAACTATTAGTAAGAGCCAGGAGGAAATGAAGAATACAATTTCTGAATTGAAGAATACAGTAGAAGGAATTAACAGTAGGCAAGAGGAAGCAGAGGATTGGATCGGCGAGCTGGAGGACAACCTAGAAAAATATTCCAAGACAGCGCAACAGAATGAAAAAAGGCTGAATAAGAATGAAGAGGTTTTAAGAGAGCTGCAGGACAACATGAAACACAATAATATCCATTATCAGAGGGATACCAGAAGGAGAAGAGAAACAAGGAACGGAAAACCTGTTAAAAAAAGTAATGATAGAAAACTTCCCTAACATGATGAGTGAAAACGTTATTCAAGTTCAGAAAGCACAGAAGGTTCCAATGAGGATGAATCCAAACAGACCCACTCCAAGACACATTATAATCAAAATGGCAAATTTCAAAGACAAAGAGAGAATCCTAAAAGCATAAAGAGAGGAACAGCAAATAACATATAAGGGGGCTCCAATAAGGTTATCAAATAATTATTCAACAGAAACAATACAAGCCAGAAGGGAATGACAAAAAATATTCCAAGTAATGGGAAACAAAGGCCTGTAACCAAGAATATTCTACCCAGCAAGGCTCTCATTCAAAATGGAAGGAGAAATAAGAAGTGTCCCAGCCAAAAGAAGACTAAAGAATACATCTCTACCAAACCTGCATTGCAAGAAATGCTAAAGGGTCTGCTTTAAAAAAAAAAAAAAAAAATGAAGAAACAGAGAGAAACAAAGAGGAACGCAGGTACAAAGTGGGAAAATGACAATAAATACGTATCAATCAATAATAACCTTAAATGTAAATGGATTAAATACACCAATCAAAAGACACAGGGTAGCTGAATGGATAGGAAAATATGGCCCACATATTTGCCGTCTTCAAGAGACCCAACTCAGAACAAAAGACTGGCACAGATTGAAAATGAAGGGACAGAAAAATATATATCAAGCAAATGGACATGAAAAAAAGCTGCAGTAGCCATACTTATTTCAGACAAAATATATTTTATGATGCTGGCCATAAAAAGAGATGAAGAAGGACATTTCATAGTACTTAAGGAAACAATTCATCAAGAAGATATAACTCTAGTAAACATATATGCACCCAACATAGGAGCTCCCAAATATGTAAGGGAAATCTTGGAGAACTTCAAAAAGGGTATGGACAGCAACACACTAATAGTAGGGGATTTTAATACCTCATTATCAACAATGGACAGATCTTCCAAACAAAAAAACACCAAGAATATTGTGGCATTGAACTACACTCTAAAGGAAATGAACCTGATATATACAGAGCATTTCACCCCAAAGAAGCAAAATACACATTCTTTTTAGACACACATGGAACATTCTCTAAGATACACCACATGGTAGGTCACAAGACATGCTTCCACAAACATAGAAAAATTGAAATCATACCAAGCATCTTCTCAGATCACAATGGATTGAAACTAGAAACCAACCTCAAGGGAAAGAAACAAAAACACTCTAACTCATGGAGACTGGATAACATGCTTTGAAGTAAGGAATGGGTAAACAATGATATCAATGATGAAATAAAAAAATTTCTGGAAACAAATGACAATGAATACACACTGGCCCAGAACCTATGGGACATAGCAAAGGTGGTCCTCAGAGGGAAATTCATAGCAATAAAGGCCTACCTAGGAATGATAGAAGAAGTTTATAAAAACAACCTAACCATAAAGCTGCAAGAACTAGAGGAGCAACAACAAACAAAGCCCAGAACAAGTAGAAGGAGGGAAATCATCAAGATCAGAGCAGAATTAAATAACTTAAGAGACTAAAACTACAATTCAAAGAATCAGTAAGTCCAGGAGCTGGTTCTTTGAAAAAATAAACAAAACTGACAAAAGCCTTTAATCAGACTCATCAAGAGAGAGAGGACCTAAATAAACACAATCAGAAGCAACAGAGCAGAAATCACAACTGATAATTCAGAAATACAAAGGATTGTAAGAAATTACTACAAACAACTATATGACAAGAAATACGACAACCTGGGTGAAATGAACAAATTTCTGGAAATGTATAAACTTAATCCAGAAGAAGAAGAAATCCTGAATAGACCAATAACAACTAGTGAAATTGAAGAAGTAATCAAAAATCTCCCAGGGCACAAGAGCCCCGGACCAGATGGCTCCACAAGTGAATTCTACAAAACTTTAGAGAAGAACTAACTCCTATCCTTCTCAACCTATCCCCAAAAATCCAAGAAGATGGAAGACTCCCAATCTCTTTGTAGAATGAAGCCAGTATTATTCTAATCCCCAAACCAGGTCAAGACACACTAAGAAAGAAAACAATAGGCCAGTATTTCTGATGAACATAGACACTAATATTCTCAACAAAATATTGGCCAACCAGATCCAGCAATACATTAAAAAGATCAGCGCTGGCTGGTAGCACAGTGGACAAGGTACTGGCCTATGAACCCAAAGGTCGCTAGTTCAATTCCCTAGCTAAGGCACATAACCAGGTTGCAAGCCAGGTCTCCAGCCAAATCCATGGCTGGAGGCAGGTGAAAGGCAACCATACATTGATGTTCCTCTGTTTCTCTCCCTCTCTGCCTCTCTACCTTCCTGTCTTTCTGGAAATAATAAATAAAATCTTTAAGAATATTATTAAAATGTTCATACTACCCAAAGTAATCTATACATTCAATGCAATCCCAATTAAAATACCAATGACATACTTCAAGGATATAGAAAAAAAATACTTCAAAAATTTATATAGAGCCAAAAATGTCCATGAATAGCCACAGCAATCTTGAGAAAGAAGAACCAGGTAGGAGGAATCACAATACTACAAGGCTATGTCATCAAAAACAGTCTGGTACTTGGCATAAGAACGGACATATAGATCAATGGAACAGCACAGAGAGCCCAGAAATAAACCCAGGACTCTATGGTCAATTAGTATTCGACAAAGAGGGAAGGAACATAAAATAGAATAAAAACAGTCTCTTCAACAAGCGGCGTTGGGAAAATTGGACAGCAACATGCAAACAGATAAAACTAGACCACCAATTTACATCATATACCAGAATAAACTCAAGATGGATAAAAGACTTAAACATAAGCAGTGCCACCATAAAGGTCCTTGAGAAAAATACAGGCAGTAAAATTTTGGATATCCTATGCAGAAATATGTTTACTGATACTTCTCCAAGGGCAAAGGAAATAAAAGGACAAATAAACAAATGGGACTATAGCAAACTCAAAAGTTTCTGTTCAGCTAAAAAAAATACCAGCAAAATTAAAAGGGAACCAGCTATATGGGAAAACATATTTGCCAATGATATCTCAGACAAAGGTTTGATATCCAAAATATATAAAGAACTTATGGTGACTCAACACCAGGGAGACAGACAGCCCAGTTAAAAAATGGGCAAGGGACCTGAACAGACAACTATCTGAGGAAGACATAGAAAGGGCCCAAAGACATATGAAAGAATGCTCAACATCATTAGCCATCAGAGAGATGGACATGAACAAGTGGGATTGACTTTGGTGGGGAGTAAGTGGGTGGGGAAGGGGACAGAGGAGAGGAAAAAGGGGAAGGATGTAATACACCAACAATAAAATTAAATATAAATAAATAGATAGATAGATAGTATCTTTAAGCCCTGGCTGGTGTGGCTCAGTGGACTGAAGTGCCAGCCTGCAAACCAAAGGCTCGCTGGTTCAATTCCCACTCAGGGCACATGCCTGAGTTGTGGGCCAGGTCCCCGTTTGGGGGGGGTGCAAGGAGCAACCACATATTGATGTCTCCCTCCCTTTCTCCCTTCCTTCCCCTCTAAAAATAAATAAAATCTTTTAAAAAACAGTATCTTTAAAAATACCACATATGTGTTAGGTAAATGGAGATGCAGTAGACTTATTTAATGGTGACTTTTTTGTCACACATGTTATATTCTCTTGTTAATTCTAATAATTTGTGTGCAAATTTCATTGGGTTATCTGTGTAACTAATCAAAGCATCTGTACTTAATAAGAGTTCTGTGCTTTTTCAATCTTTTAACTCTTTAATTGTCTTGTCTCCAACCAAAGCCACCAATACAATATTTATAGGGCACAATAGTAACATATATCTGCTTTTCCAGTGTTAAAGCAATTTTATTATTTCATCCTCAAATCTGGTGTCTGTAGGTTTCTTAGAATTACCCCTTAAAGGGTAAAAGGGTCCTTCATATTCCTGGTGTATAACAATCTTTTCTTGCTAAATCCTGCTGAGCTTTTTTTCCTGTATCTACTTTAGTAATTATATACTTTTGTCCCTCTCTTAGCTTGTTAAAGTAGTGAATTACATTAATAGACTTATTAATGTTGCACCACTATGGATTTCCGGAAATGAACCATTTTTTCCCTACAGTGCTGGAATGTTTGTTAGTATTTTGCTTGGGGCATTTGCATCTCATGGCTCTTTTTCTCAAAGTAAACTTATCTGATTTAGATGTCAAAGTGACACTGCTGTTCCAAACTAAGGAGAAAAGCAATTCTTTCCCTGTTCTCTCACGGTGCAGATGTAAGGATGCTGTGCTGTGAGCCTGTCAGATGGCACTTGTGAGACCATCGGGGACAAGCATTTTCTTTGTTGTGAGGTTTAAACTCCTGATTCTCTTTCTCTTTGTGGTGAAGAACTATATACATTTTTCCTGGAGTCAAGGTTTTAAATGTATGTTTTGCTAGTTATTTTTCCCATATCCCATAAGTGTCAAATTTATTGGTATAAAAGGATATTTAGTATTCTCATTTTATCCTTTTTATTACAAAATCACCACTGCACAGGTGTATAAAACAAATACACAGCCTCATTAATTTATTAATAGTCAATTTCATACCTTCAAAAGGTAACCAGTTTCTTAATTTTACAATAATCATTACTTTGCTCTTCATTATAATTTTTATTCCTTAAACATACATCCCTAAGCATGGCAGGGTTTGTTATTAAATAAACATAATAAATAGCTCTAAACTTCTTTGTGAAGATCAGCCTGGGAGAATGAACCTCTTCCAGTCCATGAACATGTTCTCTCCCAGCATTTATCTATCTGTTCTGTTGGGAATGTGGAGTAGTGCTCTGCTCTGTTTTGAAATCTTGATCCTTGCTGGAATTGTTAAGGGACATTTGCTTGGCATTATCAGATTAATCCTCTTTACCAAGAATAAAAGTATGTTTTCATCTGTCTAGTATCCAGTAACCTTTCTTTACGCAAACTTTCAAGAGGAGGTATGGGATAAGTCTAGTTTGGTGGGTCAAGCTGTAGAGCTTATGCGAGACCCTGTTTTAAGTGTTTCTAACCCCAAGGGGAAAAAAAGGATTGAGATACACTTATCCATTACTGGGCCAGAAGAGAGGCCTGCATGCCTGGGAGTGCTGGGAGGGAGTGGAGGAGGTTAGGGAAGGACTAGAAACAGGAAGCCAGAGGCCTCATTTTGGAGAGAGTTTGTTTTTTGTTTTTATTTTCTGTTTGGGAGGATAGCCTGAAGGAACATGGAACCTTTAACTGCAGTGTCTCTTCTCAAAGACAGGGTTTATTAAATCTCTTTCCTTTCCTTTTTTGTTTTCTTATTTATTCATAGATAGGCATGGAGTGAGAGCTGTTATCCTCTGCTCTATGGACAGGCACATAAAGATGCCCAGAGAGTGTACTGCTTATTCAGCACCTCTTGTGGGTCCATATAAATTAGGATTTTAGGTCTTTGAAAAATGCCATTGGTGTTTTGATCGGCGTTGCATTGAGCCTATAGGTTGCTTTACGTAGTTTGGAAATTTTAACAATGTTGATTCTTCCCATCCATGAGCACAGTATCCAGGTATACAGTATATTCAAAGAAACCCAAAACACTAATTTGAAAATATATGAATTCCTATGTCCATTGCAGCATTATTTACAACAGCTAAGCTATGGAAGCCACCTATGTGTCCATCAATAGCTGATTAAATAAATAAAATGTGGTGCACATATACAATGGAATATTACTTGATCATAAAAAAGAGTAAAATCTTAGCCCTCGCTGGTGGCTCAGTGGATAGGTGCTGACTTGTGAACCCAAAGGTCGCTGGTTTGATTCCCAGTCAGGGCACATAACTAGGTCTCCAGCCAGGTCTGTAGCTGGAGGCAGGTGAAAGGCAACCATACGTTGATGCTTCTCTCCCTTTCTTCCTCCCTCCCTCCCTGCCCTTCTCCCTGAAAATAATGAATAAAATATTTGTTAAAAATAAAATAAAATCTTATCCTTCACAACAGCATGGATGGGCATAGAGGGTTTTATGCTATGTGACATAAGTCAGGCGGAGAAAAAAGAAATACCATACAATTTCACTTATATGTGGAATCTAAAAAACAAAATAAATAAATAAATAACCACCCAAAAACTCAGATATAGAGAACAAATGGATGAAAATAATGAAGAGATTTAGACGTACAAATAGGCAGTTACAAGATAGTCATGGGGATATAAAATAGAGCATAGGAAAAATGGTCAATAATATTGTAATAACTATGTTCAGTGCCAGGTGGGTACTAGACTTATGAGGGGGGTGGGACCACTTCCTAAGTCACATTCTAACCAACGTGCTGTACACTGGAAACTACAGTAATATTGAACACCAACCGTAATTGAGGAATTTTCAAAGGTGCCCACAACACTGGGATGCCCCACACTCATCCACCAACTCTACAGCCCCCTTGCTTCCAGCCCTGGTTAGGCCAAGTTTGGAAGGCTGCTCTTCTTGTGCCCTGGGGGCGAAGGGGTCTCTTTCAGTCCCTTTTCTTACCATTTGCATCTCTTAGGTGCGCTGGTGCGATTTGCCTCTGGGTTTAACAAGATCATTCTGGCTTCTGTGTTGAGAAGAGAAGAGAGGCCAGGCCTGAAGCCAGAAGACCATTTAGAGAATGTGACAATAAGCCAGGTTGGAAATCATGGTGGCTGGGACCAAAGAGGCTGTAAGCAATGGTCAAGGTCTTGCTATACAGTGAAGGCTGAGGAGGGAGGGAGGGGGAGAAAGAGAAGGGGGGGAGAGGGAGGGAGGGAGAGAGGGAGGGAGACGGGGCTGGTGGATGGGGTGTGGCGAGTATTTGGGGTGCAGCTTCACACACACCAGGGGGAGCCTCTCACAGCGCATACAGGGTGAAGGGTCTTCCCTGGAGTTGTGAGATGGATGTGAGATGGAGCTGTGGATGTGATAAAAAGTGAGGAGTCAAGGATTGACTTGAGCCACTAAGAAAATGGAGTTGCCATTCACTGAAATGGAGAAGATGGGGAAGAGTGAGTTTGGTGGAGGGATGGTGGTGTGGACGGCAGCTCTGGACGGGCTTAATTCCAGAGGCCGATTAGCAGCCCAGGTGGTGCAGTTGAACAGCCGGTTAAATAAATGACTCTGGAGGGCGGGGTGAGGTGTAGCCTGGAGATAACAACTGAGGAAACCATTAACATGCAGGTATTTCAGAGCCCAGAGACTGGAAGAAATAATCAGGGGGGAATGAGTGTGGATCTATGGTAAGCAAACTATGCCTGCAGCCAAGGGCTCCAGCTGCTTATTTGGTAAATACAATTTTACTGGAACGCTGCCACACCTGTTCATTTCTATGGTCAGGGTGAGGCACAGATTGCAGAGGTATGACAGGTTATTTTAAAATGGTTCTTTGCCCATGGTGAACAGAAAGGTTGCAAAGCTCCTTGGTTCAGTTTCCCCTAGTTGTATGTGTATATCAGTGATGAAAAAGCTGTCTTGCCACCCCTGGTACTGGCCACACTCCACTTAACACAGAGAGTGAGGCAGGTGGTTTGCGTATTTATTTTCTCTTGATTCAACTGGGTCTCCACCCCCTCTTCCTCCTCTCCCCACCCCCCTCTCTCCTTCTCTCCCTCTCTTGCATTGAAAGAAAAATATCGCTTCTTGGGGAAATATTCCTTCTTTGCCTTATTTTCTAACTTTTGTGCTGCAATACCCTTTTTTCTTCCTCTATAATTTTTTAATGACTCCATATAGTTCCTTTCCACAATTTCATTTCTTCCTCTACCTAACAGCATGGAATGTTCCATCCTTTTGACATAGTTCTACAACAAAGGTTAATTACTTTATAATTTCATTCTCTTTATATAAAAAAAAGCACACTAAAATAGCTAATTTTAACTGCGCTTCTTGTCAGTAGGTTCATGTAAATTCACTGCAATTAAACCAGATGTTTTCTTGTACCTAAAAAGTCAGGTGGTAATTTAAGAGAAATTTTCATTTCAACACAAAGGAAGACAGAGAGTAATCAAGGGAAGTTTCTTCTTCTCCCCTTCCCACCTCTCCCCTCCCCTCCCCTCCCCTCCCCTCTCACCTCCTCTTCTTACTTTTCTTCCATGTTCACTTTTGAAAAGTGGGGCTAATGATGGTGAACTTGAGGGTAGTGGGGAAAGTAACAAATCAGCTTATGTAAAAACACAGAGCCCTACACAGTCAACAGAAGTTTCCCTTCCTCCTTATCTTTAGGGTTTTTTAATTTTTTTTCCCTTCTTTATTACAGGTTCCATGTTTGTTGGTTCATTATAAAGAGAATCAGAACTAACTTGAGATAAGTCCAAATAATTTGAAAATGGTTCAAAGGCCACCATTACATCATTCTGTAAGTGAGCCTTCCAGAGACAGGATGGATTTAGACTATTTCAATCTACTTGTATTTTCCAGTCTTGCTGGAAGACAGATATTTTTCTGGATAAGTTTTTACATCTTAAGCTGTCAAATATATCTTTTTAATGGATCTATACAGCAGTGAGTTAGTAAATGTCTCACAATGAGCTTTCCGGGAAAAACAAAACACCAATATGTTTGCTGATTTACATGGTGTAGATATTCCCACCATGGCCCATTTCAAGCCATGGATGGATGGGATATCACGGGACTGAGAGGTGGAAAGAGAGACTAGTGATCAGCTCTAGTGAGCCGGTATGAAAACAGATTTAAAAAATTTATATGTAGCCTCACCTTCTTAAAAAGAGTAAACAGGGCTCTGTGCCATCATGAAAGAGGCATGGACTTTGATGTCAGGTATTCATTCACTCAGCAAATAGTTAATGAGCATCTACTACATGTCAGGCAAAGACTAAACTATAGAGAAATACTTTCTCTCCCGAAAGTATTGGGGCACAAACTGTTTTAATTATATTGACATTGGCTCAATACTTTCAGGATAGACCTCATCTCTCTCTTTCTCACATACACACACAGATAAAACAGAGAGAATGTTAGGGAGGTTTTGTTCAAGCATAGGATTGTATAGTGGGGGGAAAGTCAAGAATAAGATTCAAGGATCTCTTTATTGGCCCTTCCACTTGATACTTGGTAACCTCGAACAGGTTCCTTAAACTATCTGGGCTCCGCTCTGCCTTCCACACAACTGTGTGAACAGTACCTCCATCACAACGTTGGGCAGATGGGCAAATGAAGAATACCAACACAAGGCTTGGCGCACAATGAGCTTTCAGAAACCATAACTGCATTTCTTCTCACCCTTTGTAGTATTTCAAGGTCGTCTTTATAGACATCAAAAATGTTCTAAGCTCTAATTAAGTGCTGCCTTCGGGACTTAGCAAGGTGTGCATAGCTTTCCCCCCTGCACTGAATGAACTGCATTACACATTGTCTTGTTGTTAGTCCCTTTTAGGCTTCTTCCTTTTCTCCAGATTTTTACCTTGGTGTATAGGCACGATGCTCTAACCAACTAAGATATCCAGCCAGGGCTATAGTTTTGACTTTTGAAACACACTGTTATTTTGACATAAAAATATTGACACTAATATATGTATATATATATCTATATCTATATCTATACACACACACACACACACACACACACACACACACACTAAAAATAAAACTAAAACTAGGGGGTAGGGGAGCAAACCTCTAAACTGACACAAACACACCTAACTGAGTATATCAACTTGATAATATAATCATATAGAGAAAAGACTGAACTGAGCACCCTGTTTTGACGGCCTAAAGAGGAGAGAAAAACCTGAAAAGGAAATCTTTAACTTAGTAGCTTTCTTGTTTGTTAGGAGGACTGGTGGTGTAATTCTGAAACGATTTCACAGATAGCAGGATGAAGCAAATGAAAAATATCTGTGGATGCTGGAAATCAGGGTTCTCACTGTGGGGGGTGAGATATGACTAGAATAATGGCAGGTGCAGGAGACTCCTGAGAGGTTGCATTTGTATCAGTGTGAGCTCATGATTTAAAAAAGATAAATCATATCCCCCAGCTCTACCTACCTCAAGAGTCCAGAGGCAATAACACCCCACTGAGTAGAATGCACCTAACATGTACATTTTCATACAAAAATACCACTCCCCACTGAAAGCAGCTAGAAATCCTGAGATACATGGTTGACTTTAGGTCTGGGGCAGGGACGTGACTAGGACAGTTTAGAATATTTTGTTGGGCCAGAAACAAGGGAGACTATTGAGAACATCTCAGAAGGGCCTAGAAGCCAACTCGAAGGGATTTCCACGTATGAGACAATTTGAGCACTGAAAAAGAGTTATAAATAGTACAGGTTTTAATACCTTGAATCAAAAAATGATCTATGGGTCAATAGAGATGCTAAATATGGGGAAGGAAATGGGGAGAATAGAGCTCTCTATAAAGAAGAATGTTAATTAATACACATAGAGGGAAAGATAGATAAAAAATTCACCCTTTGTTGAATGCCAATGTAATAAGTATTTCAGGTGAGGATTATCAAGGAGCGCTAAAACCATTGGGTAAAAACTCTAGGGGAAGAGAATTCACAGGATCTCAAATATCACTGCACAGATTAGTTGATTTACAAGGGGAAGGGGACTGCATTTACAAGAGGGGAGACTGGGGGGTCCCCATCTCATCTAAGTGGCCAAACGCATCACCAGTGTGGCATTTTTGCGCTCAAATATCTCATATTCTGATTTGTCACATAAAATCAGGTTTAACATTGCTGGAAATGGGAACATGGCAGGTCTATTTAATTACTGTTAACTTGGTGCTAAATATTTTAGCTGTTGTACAATGCTGTGGGTATGTACGAGAATGTCCTTAACCTTAGGTCATCTACCTTAAGAGTTTGAGAGGCCAGGTGTCATGATTGCTGCCATTTCCTTTCAAGTCATTAAAAACAGTATATGTATTTTTATAAATGAGGTTTTCCTATTGTATGTATCATGTATGTATTATATGGTACATATATGAAGACCATATATATGTATGTTTATACGAAAATGTAGCAAGCGTTAACAAATGTTGAATCAAGGTGAAGGGTTTACAGGTCTCCACTGTACCAATGCCTCAGTTTTCCTAAAGCTTTGCAACACTCCACAGTGAGCTCCTGGGTACGAGTCACCGCACAGAGCTTCATGCAGTGTATGTACACAGGCAATGGCAACCGCGTGGGGCCACCACGAGGCTGCGTTGGCCGTTCAGGGACTCATATTCCACTTCCCAGCTGTGGGTGTGGTCTGGCCACAAGTGCAGCAGCAACCACCGAATAAGTGAGCTGTGTTTTTGCCCCAGACCTTGGTGGAAAAGGGGGAAAATAAAGAACCTGTCTAATCTCCTGTTAACAGCTGCTTCTCGGAGGGAGCAACGGGGCTCAGCGGTGGGCTACTCCGCAGGCCCGCAACGTCACTGGGGCACTGAAATGACAAGTTCTATGAATTCCCCAGACAATTCATCGTGCCGACGAGAGCAGTGTACAGCCAGTTGGGTCAATTCTCTTGAGTTGTTCTTTGGCTTCCGGGGAAGTTTCAGGTGAGGGCCTAGAGCCCTGCTCCAGCCTCAGCTGGTGCTCACAGGAGTGAGTTCCCAGCAGATGGAAATGGTGCCCGTGCCTGACCCTCTTTAGGAAGAATGGAACCTGATCCTGGCTACAGAGGGGACCTGCAGCCAGCGGCTCCTGAGGTGGCGGCTCCAGGCTGAGAGACTGAGGACTGGGGTCTCATGTGCTGGTGTTTTTAATATGATGATGTCCACACATCTCTGCAGGGTAGGAATCGATGCTTTATTAATGCTGCTTAATTAAAATTTAATTTCAGAGCCCTTGCTGGTGGCTCAGTGGATAAGGTGCTGGCCTGCGAACCCAAAGGTCGCTGGTTCAATTCCCAGCCAGGGCACATAACCAGGTTGCAAGCCAGGTCTCCAGCCAGGTCCTTAGCTGGAGGCAAGTGAAAGGCAAACATACATTGATACCTTTCTCCCTCTCTGCCTCTCTCCCTTCCCTCTCTCTAGAAATAATAAATAATTTTAAAAATTAAAAAAAAAAATTTAAAAACCAAGACAATGAGAAGTTCAGCAACTTCTCCTAGGTATATGTGCCTACAGAGTCCACCTTCCTCATTTTTAAAAATCCTCACCCAAGTACATTCTTTTTCATTGCTTTTAGAAAGAAAGTAATGGAGAGAGGAAAGGAGAAAAAACATCAATGTGAGAGAGAGAGAGACATCTATCAGTTGACTCCAGTACATACCTGGGCTGGGAATCAAACCCGCAACCCAGACATGTGCTCTGACCGTAAATCAAATCCTTTTGGTTATCGGACGATGCTCTAACTAACTGAGCCACACTGGCTAGGGCAGGGCTGGACATTCTTGAAACAAAGGAGCCAGATCTGGGGGAAGGTCTGAAAGCTTTACCAAAAGCCAAACTCAGGGCCACAGAATGAAGCCAAGATGATACGCCCAGCCCTCCTGCGTTGGAGGCTGGCAGCTCTGATCCTGAATGTGGAAGCAGAGTTGCATTCTCCCGCAGGCCTGGCTGCAGCCCCCTCCCCGACCAAACCCCCACCCCATCGCTGGGCGTGGCCTGAGGTTGCATCTTGGCCTCCTTCCCCTGCATTGTCCCCCCTCTCTTCCCAGTCTCCCTGGGAAGACTTCCTTAATCCATCACATGCACACAAAGCTGCACCTGAAACCTATATATTATATAAGCAATGTCACCTCCATGAATCCAATAAAAAATAAAATAATTTTTTAAAAAGCTACATCTCAGAGTCTGACTCCAGGGAACTAAGGGCCTCCCACCAGCCCACAGGCAGCCTGGCTGGGGGAAAACCGAAACAAGGCCATGGAGAGGCACTTCCTAGGTAAGTCATAGAATGAGGAAAACCTGCCCTCCCATACATAAGATAAGTTAGAGGCAAAATGTCATGGAAGCCTAGGAAGAAACACCCAAGTCAGCTTCAGGCAGTCAGGGAAAGCTTCCTGGAGGAAGGAGCATGTGAACACATACTGGGAAGTTTAATAGAGCTTGTCCCGTTAACATGGAGGGAGAGTTGTTCCAAGCAGGAGAAATGGCACCGGCAAGGTCAGAGAGGTGGGGAAGTGAGGTGCTCTAGGAACAACACGTGGCTCTCTACGCCCAGAGTCTCAGGCTAGGAGGCTTGTTGGAAGACAAGTTACAGGATGCAGACCCATCAGAGCCTTATGAGAGCAGAGGCACTGGGGTTGGGGGAAATGGAGGCGCGTAGGACTTCAGGTCCTTATCTGGATTTGCTGGATGCAGTTCACAGAGATGGGGCACACAGAGGGATGTCAGTACAGAAGAGAAGGTTAGTTCATTTGGGGGGACTTGGGGTGTGAGGCACCTATAGGACACCCTGGTGAGTATTCGGTTCTGGGTACCATCAATGTGCGTGTTCACCTCTTTACGCGTGTTTTCTGCATTTAATTCTTAGAGTCCAGGACTGTCTGACACCCAAACTCAACACTCTTCAACACCATGACACAGGGTTTCTGTTTCAGGAGGCATCGTGTGGTTAAGTGCTGGGCGTAGTAGGTGGTATGAAGTGAGAAGAGGGACAGGGTGCAGAAAGGTCAAACTTGAACGCACAGCTGTGGACGAGCCCCACTGTCCATGGGAACAGCACCTCCTGGAGCTGTGCGATGCGCAGCCTGCACAGAGGACCTGGGAGAAGAGCCCATGCAGGGGAGACTACAGAAGCAGCAAAAAGAAAAGGCTCCAGGGGCCAGGCTCGGCCCCACCGCGGGCACCTACATTCCCTGCTTCCAACGGCGCGGTTCCCCAACTCACCGTCCTCCTCCGTCTGCACCACCAGCTCCTCGCTCTCCATCCGGCCCTCGGGGTTGGACAGCAGCAGCCGCAGGCGGATGGTCATGAAGGGCCGCAGGCCCCGCAGGGTGTAGTGGGAGGAGGTCTGGATGACCTCCTCCGCCTCATACTGCTGCTGGTTGAACACGTACTGGTACTGCACCGTCAGGTTGTAGCTGTGGCAGCGGGTCACCGCGTAGCCGAAGGGCTCCCACTGCAGGGTCAGCTGCCGCGCCCGGATGTCCACTATCTCCACGTTCTGCGGGCCGTGCACGGGGTCTGCAGGCACAAGCGCAAGGCACAGAGGACACGGTCAGGGAGGTGGGGGTGGGCACCCTGCAGGGCCGCGGGAGCAGCTCTTCCAGACCATCTCAACTCGCCCGCCCCTGCCCTGAGGTCTCCCCGCCCAGTGCGTCACTTAACATGTTTCCGTGAGTCAGGCCCCTTTTCCTGACTTAAGTACGTGGACCCAAAAGAAACCGTAACTGTGTAAAAAATGGAATACTTGAATAACCTGCCATGGAGAAATGGTAGCCGTAACAATAAATGCAAAATTGTTCAATTCTTGTTTTCTAAGTCTTCACCCAAGGATATGTTTATGGGTTTTAGAAAGAGAAGAGGAGGGAGGGAGAGAGAGAGACAGAGAGAAAGAGAGGGAGAGAGAGAGGAGAGAAATATCTATCGGTTGCCTCCCATGCACCCCCTGACCAAGGATCGAACCCACAACCTAGGTATGTGCCCTGACCGGGAATTGGACCCGCAACTTTTTGGTGTACGGGACGTCACTCGAACCCACTGAACTTAGTCACCTGACTAGGGCAAAACTGTTAAATTCGTCATGGTTCATCAGGGTGCCATAGAACCCCATCTCAGGTACCACAAGCATCACACGGAACACCTTGGGGATGGACTCGTGGAGAAGGTGGCTAGAGTCTGACGTGCCTTTAACCAGGTCACAGCCTCTCCCCTCGGGAAATCGGCGCTCTCCCCGGCACCCCGCTTCAGTTAGCCGCGCAGAGGTGCGCAGGCTGGAGACAGAGCAGCCTGAGACGCGGCACCAAACTAGCCACATGGCCACGTGGTCTCGCGACTGTGCCTTGGAGTTTCCCCTCCTTTTACTCATAACACAAGTGCCCATCTCCTAGCCTTCTACTCTTCTTCCTCTCCTTTCCACGTTTCCCAAACACTCCCTCCAGGAACAACACTCTGAAAGCAGACCTGACGGTGCCTCCTCACCACTGACGGTGCTCCCAGAACCCCATTACGTAATGCTGGCTTATGTCTCATTGTGTTATGAATATTCTGTTTCTAACCTCTACAAAGGAAAGAGGTACTTTTACAGAACAGATAACAAGCGAATGCATTTTTCTTCAAGCCCCACATGTCAAGCTCATTCCGCAAGGTGTAGGCATCTGTTGCGACAGAAACATAACTTTTTTCTCTAATCAGCATCCGCGTAAGTTCCCGAGTCGGATTCTCTCTCCCCCCAGAGGAGTGAAGCACTGGTGACAGATGACATCCGTGTACGTTCTTCTATACCACCTATAGGACTTGACCAAATTAGGTAATCTCTTTGGATCCATTTTTACTTTCATTTGTAAAACGGTGATCATAAGAACAGCTAATTTCATTCGGAGGAAAAGGTGGGGGGAGGGTGGGGGGAGGCCTTGTGTGCCAAACAGAACTGCACCTGGAACTTAATAAGCACTTCATACACGGTCGGTTTTCTTTTGCAGTAATAGGAACAGTAATAAAAATAATAAGGTTTCATATGCTGCATCTCTTCGGAACGTCTTATAAGTGACAGGGGTGGGTGGCAGCAGCACCCTTGTGCAAAACGTTGGATTCCGTCACCTCCCTGGTCCCCGGAAGGCACCCGGGAAGCATGCCTCTGTTCTACAGCAGCAGCATGAAGGGGGAGGGGTGGGCCTTGAGGCCCGAGTTCCCTTACACTTCCCGATCTGTCCCGAAATGTCCTGCAATTTGTGTCAGAACGTTACCCCTCCCCTGCATAAAGGAAAACATTTCAAAGCACTCCCCTTCGGAGAATGATACCCAGAAAGATCAGGAAGCCCGGCAAGCCAGTTCAGAGGTGCGTCTGCATTGCTAGGGACAGTGGGCAGCCTGGCCCCAGGCCAACTGAGGAGTTCACATTCTACAGCCCAATTATTCATGCTCGCAGGTCCTTTGTGTAAAGGAGAGTCAGCATCCCCAAAACAAATGGGTGACTTTGAAAGTGTGACATCGAACAAGCTGTTGCTGAAGGTCCCTTGCCCTGAGCCCACCTGGGACAGAAGGAGAAAAGCATGTTCCCCACAGCTGCGGATGGGGTGGTTATGATCCAGGGAGGGGCTGCTGCTATTTGGTTTAACTACCCACAATGGCACTGGGGACAAACGGACAAGCACAGGGACAGCGGGAAACTGCCTGCCTGGGAAGTCTCAAGCATCGCCCCAGGCCTGCGCAGTGACAGCCTTTCTAGTCACCCAGACACCAGACTGCCCTGGTGGGGAGGCCGCGTCCCTGCTCAGGACTCATGGAGCACTCCTCCAGGGGTGCCCTTGGTGCACAAACACACACAACACCTCTGATGGCCAGTGGCCACCGTGCTGGGTTCTGTCACCTGCATCACCTTGTGACTCTGTAAGGGAGGGGCCGCCAACCCAGCTCTACCTACGTGTAAGCCCAGAGAGGTCCAGGAACCTGTAGGCCAGTGAGACTAGCAAGCGGCCAAGCAGGGATCTGAACTTGTATCTGACTCCGCACCTGGTTAGCAAGCGAGGCAGCCGGGCGCACCTGTGGGAGGGGTCCGCCCTCTCCCACCTCGCTCCTCCCCTCGGCTGGGCCAGCTGCCCATCTCCTCCAGTGTTTTTGCTTTTTAGAAATTGCTTCTGCTCCCTGGAAAGTGCTCTCTTTGAAAGCAGGGTGAGATCTGCTCCCCCTGAAGACCCGAGGGGTGGGGGCTCAGCAACTGTCTGACGAATGACATCCTGTTTTGTGAGCCTTGTCCCAGCCTCAGCCCACAGGAAAGCAAAGTCCTGTGGGATGAACGGGGGCTCTGAGCTACACAGCATGGTGGGAAGTGCGAGGGTCCTGCCCTTCCATGTGTGCTCCACACCGTGATATCCCTGGGAACAAGACCAGGAAGAGGGCAGAAACAGGAGGCCTGTCACAGTCATCAGAACCGAGGAAGGCCTGGGGAGAGCAGCGAAAGTGGCTTGACCTGCAGAAGCCTGGGTCACCACCGTGGGTGATGCGGGGACTCCATCACATTTAGTGTTAAGGCAACGACCGGCCTGTGTCCCCACCTGGTCTCGGGCTATCACAGAGCTCTCCCTGTAGCTTACCTGGGCAGGTGGGCATGCAAACACCTTCCTGCTTCTCTGAAAGGAAGAATATGGCAGGGGGACCTTTCCAAAGAGGACCAGAGATGCCGCAACCCGGCCGCAGAGCACAGAGGCTTCCTCCCAGAGCTGGAAGGTCAGGGCATGGGAAAAGTCACTTGTTCCCTCTGCAGCTCATGGGGACTCACTGTCATCAGACAGGCTGCAGGGACCTGAGCACAGCTTGACGCCAGCCTCTGGTGCTCACGAGCTGTGTGGCTCTGGGCAAGGGCACTTCATCTCTGAGCCTCCCCCCCTTGTCTGTCCAGTAAAACTCACTGCACGGATCTCAGGGGGCTGTTAATGAGAATCAAGTGCACTGCCAAGGGAGAGAGAAATTGCTTCCTCCTACCAGGGGCCATTCTTCTTACGGATGATGGCCTTTCTTCCAGCAATGCCTGAAGATTTCCTACAGTTTCTGGAAAGGACCAAGGTTTGCTGGACTCACTTGGGCCAAAGAAGATACCTTATGAGAACACAGTGGCCAGAGGCAAAGGGGACTTGGAGAAGGTGACCATGTGTCATTAGCACCTTGAGGATGATTTGGAGGGTTCTCTGCACTATGGAAGTGAAGAGGTTGCGGGGAAGAGGCAAGAAAGTCTTTGGTGGGTTGGATCCATGCATCAGGAAGTGTTTTGTAATGTCAAGAACTCCTTTCAGAAAGGGACAGCAGTGGCTATTTATTAAGCAGTCACCTTGGGCGAGGCGCCTGCAGGCTGCAGACAGGTTCTGGCACAGGGAATTGAGTCCAATGACTTACCCAGGGCCACACAGCCAAGTCCCCAGTGCCGACCTCCCATGGCACTCTGCCCAGCTGTCCGGCCCACTCAGAATTTGTCACGCTTTCTAGGAATGGCTTAGTTACTCATCACCCATCCCAGGTTGCCAGGGACCACATTCTGTTTGTCCAGCGACCCCAGCACATGGTGCAGGGCCTGTCGGGGACTAGATCACGTTTGTTACAAATGAGAGGAACAGGTGGTGAGCTGTTCTTGGGAACTGAGCTCAGACCCCCTGACCCCATGGTCCCTGTTCTGCCCCTCTAGCATGTCACTGAGTCTTTAAGGGGAACATGTCTATTTTTGCATTCAAGCAAGAGAATGTCCTGAAATCCTGGACAACAGACCTAGCACAACGGAGGTATCCATGCTTTCAATCTGACCCCCCAAAACCCCAGCCGCCAGATGCAGCTCCTGCTCCAGTACTTGCCAGAGATGCTGCAAACAGGCTGGAGATTGCTGACAAAGCCTGCGTGTGCAGCGGAGATTGGTTTTGTTGAATTTACTTGCTCTGTGTAAACATGTCGAAGTCCGGAGCCTGTGGTTTCTGCTTCCAGATAAGGCCACACCCACGTGACCTTCCTGAGTAACGGCCTGCAGGCCACCGAGGTGGCAAACAGCGGGAAGAGAGGGCGGCTTGTCTGGGAAGCTAGAAAATCATCCTCTGATGGAAAATCAAATTGGTTCATCCTCTCACTGGCTCCACTCCCTGTGTGCTTATGTTTGGTGATAGAGGCCCTGTCCTGAGCCCAGGGCATTAAGAAACAGGCTCCAACCCTCCCTGGACAGGAATCGGAGGTCCCATGTGTCCATCTGGCCCCTGTGCTCCCCACTTCCAGACAGGCTTTAGGTACCTAATACCCCAGAATTCCCTGCCCCGGTGGCTTCAAACTTACCTCCTAAGATTGGTTCAAACCTCGTCCCTTGGTCTTCCCCTCCAAGGTCAGACCGTTCTCCCTATGTGGGCACCCTGAGGCCCACGGCGTGCCCACAGGCTGGCTGTGTGGGGGGATGGACAAAGCATGGTGGGAGGACCATGGTCTTCAGACAAGTGTACAGGGCGTCCTTTATGGGGGCTGGGGGTGGAGCCAGGTGAAAGGAGAAGCAAGGGACGCACGCCTGCACTTGTCTTCCCGGCCCAGCCCTATCTGTGTTCTTGCACATGTTAGGGACAGGAATGGGTGTGAGCATGCGTCTGCATCTGCCTGGTTGTCGGACTTGTGTTTGCGGAAGCTTCCTCATGGGCGCAGCTGTCCCTGAAGACAGAGGGTCCTCCTGACCTCAGATCACGTCTCCCCTTTCCAGGTCAGATCTGGCTGAAGAACTGTTTCCTCCTCGGGTACCATTTTTAGCCTCATACCTGGCCCCGCCTGGCCCCGTCCTGTCTGCCAACCCCCTTGTTCATTTCTACTGCTCTCTCCTTGAAACACACACCCCTAAAGCAACGCGTTACATCCTGAGTCCTTTCCACACCTCCACACTTTTGCCTGTGCTCTTCCCTGGGCTTGAGAGGCCGCTGGGAAAACTCCTACTCAGTATATTTAAGGCCCCGCCCCAATGCCACCCTTTCCTTGCAACCTTCTCCAGACACCTGCCTTGCCCGGACAGAGTCAACTGCCTCCATCACCTGTTGGTTTTAACACGCTAGCATACCTCTCCATCGTTCTTACCAAATTGCAGACACATGTGTTGGCCTCATGTTCACCTCCCCTGCTAACTTATGAGCCCTTCGACCCCTTTGCATTTATGCCTGAAACACGGAGCTGCTTAATAAACAAACATAAGAATGAATACATGCCGAATTGAGGGCTTAATATATATCGCAGGGGAAAAGCAGTAAGTTGGCCGGAGCGGGGGATAATCAGGGTTCTCTTTATACTCCAATTAAGGGCAACTATGTGGTTAAGTCCGAATTCAAGTCCTTTTTCTGTTCCGTGTGGGCCGGGTCTCCATCCCTGCTGTCAAAAGGCAGTAGCTGTAGAACCTCCAAATGACCTTAATCAAGCCAGAACATCTTATTTAAAATGAACAGCAAAGCGGATCTCCAATGCGTGCATTCTCTCGGTATTCATCTTAGCATGTGGAGTTGGCTGTAACATATGTACTATGCAAAGTTGAACCTAAATTGAGATAATTTGGGGCATGGGGCTGAAAATGTGGAGGTGGATAGCGTGGATGTAAAATTAATTTTTTATCCATTTGGAGATGCAATTTGAGTTCCTTTCAAATTAAATTGCAATGGAGTCCTAGGCAGCTGGAAACATTATTGCCAACATAATTTGATACTCCAAGAGCAGTAATCCATTGACAGATAGTTCAATGTGACCATTAATTTGCAATTTTGGCATGGAAATGATACATGGAGGGAAAAAGAGGGAAAAGGAACAAAATTAAAATCCATCTTCTTTTCAGCATCATCCAAACCCACTCACTCGCTTGCTTGCCAACACCCCCTCTAATTTATTTCAGATGTTGGGTGGACAGCAAGTTGTTGGCTATTACCGCAAATCTCTCAGGAAGGTAGGCAAGGGCAGAAAGTCAGGGGCTTCCCTTAGGGGTGCTGGGACAGTCCCAATGCAGGGTCACTGGGTTCTACCAACTCCGACAACTACATGGAACCACCCGCAGCTGGAACATGTGGCCCTGTGAGCAATGCCATGGAGAAGGTAATTCCCTCGTGTGTCCATTGGCCTCCTTACTAAGGAAAAAAGACTTGAGCACCGAGGCGTCGTGACTGGCTGAACAGAACACTGGCTGTCATCACCGGGACCTAAAAGCACTTATCCCATCTCAGTCTGTGCCTCATTTCCCATGACTAATGCTCCCTTGCCTTTCAGGGCTACGAGGCGAATTAAAGACAGTGCCCCCACCAAGCCCCTAGGCAGAGCCACACGTACATTTCCTCAACTGCAGCTCCCACTTCCAGAAGCCAGGGAGGCAGGGGAGTCACTGAGATAGAATAGGAGTCCTGTGGGTTACTGGGACCCCCTGGCCTGGTTCTCAATCTAGCTGACTGCTGGGTTCTTTCTTTCAACCAGCTACGGCTGCGAGTTAGCAAGCATGGAGGCATGTTCAAATACTGCTGTCTCTGGTCCTTCCTTCCCACAAACCTGCCCCCGACCTGAGATGGGACAGGCACTGGGGACAGACAGACACTTCCTTGCCTACCTGAGACTCATGCTCGGGGCTGGGGTGGGGGGTGGTGCAGACACAGAGACTGGGAAGGATGGCATCAGATTTTGCAGGGGAAGCACTGGGCTTCCAGGTGACACCTGGCAGAAAGGACACAGCCTCACTCTGGAAATTCGTCCGCACCAGTTTAATCAGGGCTCATGCACAAGCCTTATGTTTTTTTCCCCACAGAAACCAGAGGCCACCAAAGGAACCTGAGGCAGGTTAAGGTTAATGATTCCCCAACAACTGCATTATTAGCTTCTCATCAAAGCAAGTGGAGGGGTAAGTTCTCCTCCACAGATGAGCATCTGTTACACAACTGTTGACTGTACGCAGACACAAAACAGCACAAAACAGCACGAAACAGCACACTCCATAAAGCTCAACGGAGTCCCAGAAATCCGTCCTTGTGGGTGACCTGGGTCCTCTTCTGCATGAAAAGGCCGTTTACAGTGCTGAGGGCAGTATTCTCAGGGAGGAGCTGATCGGTTTTCCTTTTGGGAAAAGGCCGCATACTAAATATTTCAAGCGTTGTGGGTCAGGCAGTCTCTGCTGCATCTCCTTGTCTCTGCTGCCCTCATGCAAAGGCAGACACAGCCAGTATGTGTACAAATTGGCAACACTGGGCTTCAGTAAGAGTTTATGCACACAAACAGGTAGGCAAGGCCACGGACTGCCATTTTCCTGGTTTGTTGCAGGGGCGAAATCAATGATTGTGTTGTCACATCAGACAGCCAGGAGCCCCCCTCATCCAACGGATGGCACGGGGCTGCTTAAGAATCACGACGTGGACGCCAAGTTATGAGCTAGAAGTCTTCCTGAGTTCCTCTTCTTTCCGTGCTCCTGGAAAGCATCTTAATAATCTAACCCACACCTTATAAAGACCTTCATGTTTTATCAGTGAGAGTCCATTCATCATACCTATTACTATCCTAAGCAACAGGTCCTTGATTTCAACCACCGCAACCCATTTCTGACATTTCTTGGGCTATTTAACAAAAGAAAGGTGACTGATGAAGGTACAGCATCGGAAGGAAGCATCTGGACCATGCAGAGCTGCCTGTGGAGTGAAGGCTTCGACTGGAATACCTGGGATCTTCCCTAACCAGCGGGGTGTTCATGGAAGGCGTGTAGCACTGGGTAGTAACAGCTCAACCTGCAACTTGCCCATCACCTCCCACTGTTAAATACATGAGAGTAAGTCACCAGCAGTGCCATGTGGCATACAGAGACCAGGAAGGAGGTCTTGGAAGGGGTGGCCCTCGGACTAAGGACGCGTAGGATTTAACCAGGTGAAGGTACAAGGTGCGGAGGAATGGGACAGGCACAGTAGGCAGTGGGAAGGTTGAACCCTGGGCAGAGAAGGCAGCACATTTCAAGTCCAAGGATAAAAATCAAGGAGCAGATGCCCATCAAGATCCTGACGCAGGAGTGGAGAGCCCACGGAAGAAGCAATGCCACACCCTCCACCACACATACCACCCCCTACAGTGACGACTGAGGCCAGTCTGGGTGTCACGCAGTATAATTCCTGAGAAGTCACTGAGAGCATCAGCGAAGGCGGTTGTTAACGCTGGGGTATGAGCATTCTTTGCCAAAGGTAAAGCACTGGAAAAAAGTCAATCTTTTCATAAACATTTTTGAGCCCCTGCCATGTACAGGACTACACGAGATGCAGAAGCAGACCAAACGGACACAAATCCCCTCTGCCCTTCAGGGGATATGTTCAGAAGATTACATAGCATGTCAGAGGTCGTAGTGATCTAGAGAAAAATCAAACAGGGAAAGGAGGTGGGGGGCGGGGCTCGGGGCAACTTGTGCCTAAAATTTTTTTTAATTTCAGGTCCTACCCCCAGCTCCTTGATCTTTCCTCTCTATTTACACTAAAGTTGTTACTCTTTTTCTGAGCCTGGTTTAGCTTGAAATATTTATTGGGCACCTATGGGGTGGGAAGCTGGCTGTTAGGAATACAGTGTTAGAGACAGGGGTAACTGATGGCTGTCAGGTGGGAGGGGGCGCAGGGCTGGGTGAAAACGCTAAGGCAGTAAAAGGGACAAATGGGAAGTTACAAAATAGTCACAGGGACGTAAAGTATAAAATAGGGATGACAAGTCAACAACACTGTAATCAGTATGCATGGTGCCAGGTGGGTAGTAGGCTTATCAGGGGGAGGTCCCATCATAAGTTATATAAATGTCTAACCACTACGCTGTACACCTAAGAGTAATTAATACTGAATGTCAACTGTATTGGTAAACTTTTATAAAAACATAAACTAGGTGAGATTCAAAGAAACCACATCTCTGGGTTCCCCACCAGGCTCCATGCTAAGTCCCGCCAATAGGGGGCGGTAGAGGGCACCTGCGAGGCTGCGGGGAGGAGGAGAGGCTGCCCGCCTGTGGGCATCGCTCTGCCATCTCTTCATTCTGGTCCAGCAGGTGGACCCGGCTGCACTTTCTCCATCACCTACAGAAACAGCCTCACCGCAGAACCTCAGAGACACCAGCACCAGCCAAATAGTGCTCCCTCTTCCGATCTTTCAAACGTTTGCAATTCCAGCCTGTTCTCTCCAGCCCTTGCCAATACCTGCTTCCCACGGTTGCTGCCGTCCAAGGCTAGAACACCTTCACGTTCTCTTTTCGCCTTTCCTGCTTCCTAGCCAAATTTTTTAAACCTTATTTATTGGTTTTTAAAAAGGTTTTATTCATTATTTTGAGAGAGAAGGGCAGGGAGGGAGGAAGAAAGGGAAAGAAACATCAATGTATGGTTGCCTTTCACTTGCCTCCAGCTACAGACCTGGCTGGAGACCTGCCTTGCAACCTGGTTATGTGCCCTGGCTGGGAATCGAACCAGCGACCTTTGGGTTTGCAGGCTGGCGTCTATCCACTGAGCCACCAGCCAGGGCTAATTCTTTACTTAGCTAACCAGAGGTTTTCAGACTTTCTGTGTTCACAATGCCCTTGGTATTTTGGTAATTTCCCCCCTAAGTTCCTAAGCAATGAAATACCAATAGTTACATGTGTTAGACCAAGTGACTTACGTATTTCTCACTTGACAACCGTATGCTTGAGAAAACAGTACACGCTAACCAAGGGAAAACTAGCTGACTCTCGTTCTAAATAAGCACAATTACTCACTAATGGGATGCATGTCTCTTCTGACCACTGAACAGCTTCTAGAACTGGATTCAGATTGCGCATGGCACTCTCGTGGCCGGTTCCACGTTGATTTTCGCACAGTCCTTGCTTTTCATCACAGCAACCACCTGAAGCCAGCTTTGCAGAGAGAGAACGTCACTGGAAGGAACATAGCCCAATCTAATGCTGAAACTGCGGACCACCTGACACAGGACACCGTGTGTTTCAGGAGAGCTGGAAGTTAAAGTTTTTCATGCCCTCGCATGGCGCCTTTATGAGTCATCATGGTGTCCTGGGCCACCTCGACGCGGGTTGAGAATTACGAATGTTAATTTTCCGCAGGCAATCCTCTCGGTTAAAATAAGTGGTGCGGCTTATCTCTGAACTAGACCTTGACCTAAGCAGGACCCCGCTGTCTGCAATTCACAGACATTCCGCCCCGGCACTCCCTGCCCACAGGTTTGGCCTCAATGGCCACACTCGGCTTCCCAGCTCCGGCTCCGACCCGTGTCCCCTCTCTGCCTGTTTAGGAAGCAGCTGCCCGGCTGCTGATGAGCAAGGCCTCACCTTCTCCCCCTACCTCCTACCCCATCTACCGCTCAGCTCCCCGGTGCTGGGAAGAATTAAGTGGACACGGGCACAAGATTGTAGCCTGGAAATAAAAGCTTTAGAATGTTTAAAAATTACTTTTGCGGCAGAGGAAATCAGGCTGGAGAGAGAAGCAATTTCTAAATTACATGGTTTCAGTTTCCAGAGAAAGAAAAAGGGTTTCGGTGTTGGGATGGGGAGGAGAAGGTGAGCACAGAACCTCTTCTGGGCTTCGCTTCAATTCAGGGCAAGTCTACTAGTCTATTAAAAAAAAAATGCTGGAGGAAGAATAAAACCTGAAATCTCTCTGATGGTCCAAAGCCACCTAGCGCCGGGCCCACGTGAGGCATTTAACATTCTGAGCACTTCACTTCTCTTTGGAAACCCCGGCTGTGAACAGTGTGGGCACTGGAATTAGGAGCCGTCTTCAGTGTAGCCAATTTGCCGTCACTGCGAGGCTGACGGGGAGTCACATGTAAATCAAATTATTTCCAGAGTATGTAAAACAAACAACCAGAAGTATTATCTCCTGATTGGACTCAGCGAGCCCCTCTCTCAGAACGACTCCCTTCCCTTTTGGTGAGTTGGGCATTTTGACTCAGATCTGCAGCTTTTCAAAGCTGAGGCCACGGGCAAGGGAGAACCCCGCACCCCAGGACATCCTTGATCTCCCAAGGAATCGCATTAATCTACAGACACTGTTCAGGACCGCTGGACCTTGACAAGCCCTGCTGTGTCAGCAGCCCCAGAAATGCCTACCAAGCTATTTCTTTTTCTTTCTTTCTTTTTTTTTTTGATGATGTCCAAAGCTTTATCCTTTGAAATGTACAAGAGTATCGTTAAACTGAAGGGAAATTTTCAAACAAAAACCACTGTCCATGAAAGGAGACTTACTCTTCATCGAGTCTCACTGGGGCTTTACCTAGGCAATGAGAACGGGCCTGTGACAAAGTGAAAACCATCTATTTCGGACATCCGCATCCTTCCCCGTGACTCTCACCTCTGACTTACGCTTCCAAAGCTACCCTGGAAAAATGGGAGTTTTCCCTTCAATGTCATCAGTCACGAGGCCCTCCCCGCTGTTCATCGGCAAACAGTGCGGCTCACGTGCCTCATATTTTCACACATTCTCTCTTCCCCCACCATCAAACCTTATTGATGAACGGTATGACCTGGAATGAATGCCAGTATCACAATATGGAAAGTGGAGCGCATGATACCTATCTCTGATGATTCTTGTGAGGTGGGGATGAAATGATACGTGCCCCTGTAGTAGTGGGATATGGCTGTGTGACACATCGCCCCGAAGTAGGCAGTTTACAAGGACAGGCTTTTACGCGTGAGTTCAAGCACCTGCGAGATTGAGGCTGAGGACTGGCCAGGTCTCCCCCATGTGCATTTATTCTAGAGCTCAGCTCCAAGGCCACGTTCTTCCCATCAAGGATGTACCAGAGTCAAGCTAACCAACGCAAGAGCTCTGACAGCTTCCTTCGGCCACGTCTGCTAATGACACACTGGTCAAAGCAGTCATCTGGGCAAGCCCAACCTCAGTGGGGCCACTCCACCCCCTGGAGTGAAGTAGGGGTGGGGGCGCTGAAGATGTGATTCACGAGAACCCAAAGCATCAGCTCGGCATCAGTTTATGTTTTGGTTAACGTGGCAAGCCAGCACTTTTTCACACAGCTCAGACTCAGTCCCTCCATGGGGAGCTCCCCTGCCAACCCCGGTGTATTTTTATTTAGATAAATGGGGTATTATGTTTTTGGTTTTCTGGTTTTTTACTTCTTCACTCAGTACTATTTTCCTTCCGTGAATGAAATCAGTTGCTGCTTACTGCTGTGTGTACATAAGGATGGACAGCTATCATTTCTCTCCTCTTCTCCCAGCGAAACATATACATACCCTTTTGTTTAAGAAGTCCTTGCCCAACACTCGGTTATGATGTCATTCTTCAATATTCGTTTCTAATTTTATTGATGCGTCCTTCACCTTCACCTCCTAGGTCTTCTAGAGTTAACTACCATTAGGAGGTATTAGGACTCGGTTTTATTTTCTTCCACATAGTGAAAAAGTTCTCCTTAAAAGCACTTACAAAAGAGCTCACCAGTTGATTTGTAGAGCCTCCTTTACCACACGGGAAGTTTCTATATGCACAGGTTTCATTGTGACAGCATAAACACCCCATTACTTTTGTAATTAGTCTTCATAGCATATATAATAGATTCATATCTGTTAAGATAAGTCCTCTTTTTCATTAAACCTCCTCCTCAAAGTTGACTGTTAACTATTGACTTTTATTCCTCTATGTACACTTTAGAGAAAGTTTATCAAGTTCCTTAAAAATCCAATGGGGATTTTATTGATATCGCATTAAGTTTATAGATAAATTTGGGAAGTTTTCACTTGTGTAATGATATCATCCCATCCATGAGCATGGGTTGTTCCTCCATTTATATAGACCTTCTTTCAAGTCTTTTACTAATTACAAGTTTTTTCCATTGAGATTTCATATATTATTGGGCTAGTTAAATCCTATTTTAAAGTGTGTATTAAAATGGTTTTAAATGAGATTTTCTAGTTCATTATGGCTGACATTGATTTTTTTTTTTTTTTTTTGCAAGACATGCTAAAAGGTCTGCTTTGCTCACATAGATTTTTGTAAGTTGATCTTACCTATGGCAACCTCACTGAACTTACATATTATTTCTCACAATTTTAAATTTCTTGTAAAGAGGACTAGCGTACCATATACCAAGAATGAATTTTATTTCTTCCTTTCCAATCCATATATGTCTTGTTTTTTTTTCTCTTTCAGTAAAATGTGGGCCAGTAACTACAGGACTATTACATAGCAGCTGTGACAGGGGGCATTCCTGTCCGACTGGCCTGGAAAGGAGTGCACCTAAAATTGTCTGTATTAAAGATAATGTTTGCAGTAGGGATTTGGCTTATACTCTTTGGCAATTTAAAAAAGGTTCTCTCAAAAGAAATCTTTGTACACTGCAGGAGGGAATGTGAACTGGTACAGCCACTATGGAAAATAGTATGAAGATTAATCAAAAAATTTAGAATAGAGCTCCCATTCTTAACTGGGGGACCCAGTGAACCTTCTTCTACGTATCTACCCCCCCAAAATTGAAAACATTTATGTATAAAGATATATGTATCCCTATGTTCATTGCAGCATTATTCACAGTAGCCAAGACATAGAAACAACCTAAATGCCACTCTACAAAGGACTAGATAAAGAAGATGTGGGAGATACATACAATGGAATACTACTTAGCCATAGAAAAGACAAAATACTATCACTTGAGATGACATGGATGATCTCAAGAGTGTCATATTAAGTGAAACAGGTCAGCTGGAAAAGAACAAGAACCGTATGATTTCACTCATATGTGGGATATAAAACAGAAAGCAACAAACAAACAAAACAAACTCGTAGATACAGACAGCAGTGTGGGTGTTACAGAAGGTGAAGGGTGGTGGGTCAAGGATAAGGAGGATGAGGGAGTCAGCTATATGGTGAGGGGAGGGGACTAGACTTGGGTGGTGAGGACACAGTAACAGGTGAGGTATGACAGAAATGTATGCCTCAAACTTACATAACGTTATTAACCTATGTTCCCTGATAACTTTTTAAGTTTCTTCTATTTTTCTAACAGTTTTTCAAATCATCATAAACTGATGGCAAACTATTAAATGCCTTGTGTTATCGATGGAGATGATCATTTGATTTTTATCCTTCGTTTAAGATCATTAGTTTACGGAGGATAAAACTCAGGAAGAGCCAGACAGAACGGATACAAGAAAAGAGGCCCGGAGTCTCCCCACCGTCTGGGCGGCACCACCATCTCAGCCTCTCCACGTGCTCCCACATGGAAGCTGTCTAAACCTCGCCTTTGGGGTTTTCAGGGAGGACGGATCAAGTCCCTGTAATTGTCTATCTCCTGTCTATCTCCACTCCAGTCCCCGCCCAAGAGGTTGAGGGGTGAGACTGGAAGTTCCCACCCTCTAATCACAGGGCAAAAATCCGCCCCCCCATCCTTAGGTGAGGTCCGAAGGTCACCTCATTCACATAACAAAAGACACCTTTATCACTCTTGCTACTTCAGAAATTCTAAGGGTTTTAGGAGCTGTGTACCTGAAACAGCGACACAAAACCAAATAGGTGTTTCTTATAAATCACAACATCATAAGGGTTATTATGAAGACATTTTCTATGAACATTCTTTTTTTTAATGTTAAGATTTTATTTATTAGTTTTAGAGAAAGGGGAAGGGAGAGAGAGGCAGAGATGGAGAGACACATCAATGTATGGTTGCCTTTCACCTGCCTCCAGCTATGGACCTGGCTGGAGACCTGGCTGGACACCTGGCTTGCAACCTGGTTATGTGCCCTGGCTGGGAATCGAACCAGCAACCTTGGGTTCGCAGGCCTGTGCCTTATCCATTGTGCTACCAGCCAGGGCTTGCTATGAACACTCTTATACAAGTTTCTGGGTGAGCGTAAGTTCTCCTTTCTCTGAATTAAATGTCTAAACATTATTTAAAATAAACTGACCAACATATTTCCCAGAGGGACTGGATCATTTTATATTCCTCACCAGCATTTTGTGCATTGATTAGTTTTTATTTTGCCATTCAGGTAGGTGTGTGGCGATGTTTCTTGCTTGTAATTTGCATTTCCCTAATGGCTAATGATGTTGAACATCTTTTCATGTGCATTTTGCCATCTGTATACCCAGCTCATTTGTTTTCTACTTTGGTTTCCTGGTAAATGGATTTAAAGCTCCAAAGCTTCAGATTCTCTTTTAAGTATTGTCGCAGCTCTGTTCTACAAGATATATGCTCTGCTTTCGTTACCACTCACTTCATGGTTTCTTTAAGGTTTCTTTTTTAATCCAAGTGTTATTTAGTACTATACTATTTGTCAAAGTTGTGAAATTTTTAAAGCTGCCCTTTAGTTATTAATTTCTAATGTTATTGTCTTAACAGTTGGGACACATGGTCTGTGTGATATGGAGTCGTTAGAATTTAATTGGACTGCTTGAAAGTCTAACACCTGTTTTATTTTTGTGACACGTGTGCCTTCTAAAAGAAAGAAAGAAAAGGAAGAAGGGTGTCTTCTCTGGGTGAGTTCTATAAATTAAAATCTTTTAATATTAATTGTTAAGTGTATTAACACCTTGAGTTTTTTAATTACGTTTTTAAAATCTTAAATATCTGTTCATTTTTGTCTACTTGATATTCTGTTTAAATAGACCGCTATCCTAATTTGGTCATTAAGTTGCTTCCACTCAAATGATGACCAAAACAACCCTAATTTGTGAATACTTATCCATTTGATGTGAACTTCAATATTCTGCATCCTGGGTACTTGGCTAAGCCTTATAGTTTATATGTCACATTTAATTCTCACAATTATGTATCTCAATGTCCCCATTTTACAGATGAGGAAATGGAGGCTCTAGAAGCAAAGTGACCACGTCATGCACCCAGAAAATGGCAGAGCTGACACATAAATGCAGACTTGTCTACTAAGTCCATGCTTTTAATGACTATCGTAGGACTCAGTATGTTCATTTGCAAAAGGAGGTGGTTTGGAGGGCTTGGGGGTTTCATTTTCAGGCTAGGGAAGTCTCCATTATCACCTGAGTTAACATTTATCAAGCTCTTGCTGTGGAAGCTCAAGGTTCTGCGCTAAGTACCGTATGTATGTGATCTTAAATGAGGAAAGAGAACCAGAGAAGGTTCCCAGCCAGGATGTGAACTCGTGGTGATGTGTCCCAATCCACACCCTGGCCTTCCGAGCTGACTGAGAAGTTTTACAGACATTTCTCATAGCCCCACAAGAACATTAGAGGGCAGAAGTTGTGTGCTTGACCCTCATGCCAGGTACATTCACAACGAGCTTTCTTCCTCTTTACCACCCCGTTACCTCAACTCCCTGTTTTCTACAGGGGTTCCGGTACTCCTCCATCTTACTGATCCTTCCCTGTTTTCTTCCTAAAAAGCACCTCGACAAAAAACAGACCACTAGAGCAGCTACAACTCACAGCATCTTCTCTGAGCAGAGATGCGGGCTTTTCTCCCTCATCCCAACCCTTGTACCTGCTACCTGCATTTCCTCCTTCCCCCTGGGTCCCTGGAGTGACAGAGAGAAGCAGTGAGTTATTACCACGTTAAGCCTCACTAAATGGCTTTACGTTATGGTGAGAGACCTCTGGAGAAATAACAATGAGATCACTGCAGCTTTTGTTCTTAGGGAAACAATGTTGTGAAAAAGACACCTCTAATCTTCTGTTTTAATTTGTTTTTATTGATCCGTTTCAAAATTAGGAAAACAAGTTTTCTTACTGCAACTGTTATGACGATGCCTAGGCGGGGGTGAGGTGGGGGAGCCCTTGTGACAGAGAGTAATGAGGCTGGGGCCCTGACAAGTGGGGGTGCAGGGAGGGTAGTGGGCAAGCAAGTACCCGGGAAAGAAGGGAATACAGAGAAGGAAGCCCTCCAGGTATTCACAGTTAACTCTGAGGGGTGGGTTCATGAGTCACGTGACATCAAACAGGCTCCCCTGTCCTTAGTAAAAATACTACCGCCCCATCACCATGTCACCATCACATCAATCCTCCTTTCTTTTCTTTTTTTAAATTTATCGGTGCTCTATTACAGCTTCCCGTTTCCCCCCATGGTACCTGTCACTTGCAGAAATTATCTCACTCATTCATTTATGGGATTTGCTTCTCTGATTGCCTCTACCCTAGCCTGAAAAATGCAAAAAGGCAAGGACTTTGGATATTTTGTTTTTCTGCTCTTTCCCCAGTACCTAGGATAACACTTGCCACATGATGGGTAGTCAAATATTTGGATGACTAAAAGGAGAGGTGGATAGATAAATGGATGGATATGTGGAATAAATGGGTTCTCTGTCTATAATCTTCTGTGATTTCCAAATCTCTTGTAATGAAAGGGAAAAAAACCATTCTCTAATTAGAAAAAAAAAAAATTAGGTTTAATTTAGCATCATTTCTCCCTAGAAAACTTCCTTAGGAACCAGTGGGCCTTTCTGCTCTCCCAAGAGCGTTTGTACTTCTCTTTGAATGCTGGGCTTTGCCAGTCCTAATGCTCTTATTTATGTGCATTTCTCGTTTTCCCCACTGGAATCTGAGGTCCCAGAGTGTCACACTTTTAAACTGCTACAGCCTGAAAGAACTTACCACGTTCAACTTTTCCTGTTATAGATAAGGACAGTGACACTTGGAGGTGCCATCTATTCAAACCCAACAGCGGAAGATAATCCAGGGAAATGCTCCATTCCTCATGCTATTTTTATTGCTTGTATTGCTATTGTCCAAACTGCCCTAATTCACCAGGTAAGTCTGTGGGAGGTCGCACACGTTCTACTAGGGACCCAGGCCTTTCCCCTGCGTTGTCTGGGTTACAGGGCAGTCAGTGCCTTATGCATTTATTTGCACTCATTTGCATGCTCACACTTCCTACCCTGGTGCACCACTTAGCTTCTGGAAAGCGCAGGAACAGCAGGCCATTTGAAAAGCTACCCCAAGGTCTTTTCCCCTTAGTCTGCATGTCCTTGCCTGTGACATCCTACCGTTTATGCCCCAAGAATTAACAAGAAGAAGGGAAAATGAAACCATTTTCTGAAAACTGTCAAAAGGCACAAAGACCATCCTCTGTGCTTTTCTGATGAATAAATGTGGAGCCTCTTCAAGCTTTGCTGTCAGGAAGAGGTAGGTCGCGCTTAGCTCTCAAGAGAATTTCATGGGGATGTATGTAAGGAGTATGGAAAAGTACAAGAGAAACATAGTAAACATTCCAAAACCTAGCATCATAGACAATGAATTTAGGTTTCAGTATTCCACACAGGTATTCATGCTCCCTTTCTAGACTTATGCATCCAAGAATTACAGAGCATTGATGTGCAAGGATAAAAAAAACTGTACTATTGATAAGCTACATGTATTCTTCAGCTTCTATCATTTTAGTTATATCTATGCATGTTGGTATGTGCACCTGGAGTTTATTCTGTTTTCACTGCTGTATAGTTTTCCACTTTGTGACTAACCTACTGCTTGTGCATTACTCTATTTAGATTTCTTGGGTTTTAGTTATGATTGTGAGGAGTCTTTTCATCCACTAACATGGCATGCCTCTCCATTGGTGTAGGCCTTTTAAAATTTCCTTAGCATAAATTTTATAATGCTTTAAGCCTTGCTCATTTCTTAGTTGTTTTGTTGTACCGCTCCAGTTTTTGTTGCTATTGTAAAACGCATTTCAACATTTTAAGTAAAAAACACTTCAGTACGTTGAATTTTCTCAAGTTGCACACTTACACAATCAGACACAGATCTGGAGACAAGATGCTCCCCAGATCTGGAAGGCCTTCCATGCACTATTGCAGATACCGTTCCAGCTTCTACAAAATGGTATTTGAAGTTGAGTTTTCTCGTTGTTATATAAACTGTACATGACTTTTATATTGGTCTTGTATCTAACAACTTAGATACAATATTTTACTACTTTTAATTCTCTACAGTTACAAATTTGTTCATTTATATTGTAATACGTTTTCTCTCCAGATAATCATGTTACATGGTCCGTGGCTTTTTTTTTTTCAGCTTTCTAAAATTTCTTTACCCTGACCATACTGGCAGCCTCTAAAACCATGTGAAGCAGAAATGGTGTTGGGCATTCCTTCCTCAGTTTCTCTTGGTCTTAAAGGCAATGTTTTGAAATTTCATCATTTGCTATGATGCTTGTCTGATTTTTAAAGATGCTCCTTATCAAATTAAGAAAATGATTTTCTATTCCTAGATTTATGAGACTTTAAAAAGGTTTATTATCCAAGGGTTTTTAATTTTACCAAATGGTTTTATGCATCTATTCAGCTTTGAGTCTATTTAGAATAATTAATGCGATAATCACATTAACATATTTTTAAGTGTTAGACAGCCCTTTCATTTTCTCAATGAACCCAACTTTGCTTTTATCTATTTTACTCTTTTTTTTAAAAGTTTTTTATTTATTATTTTTGGAGAGAAGGGAAGGGAGAGAGGCAGAGAGGGAGAGAAATGTCAATGTATGGTTGCCTTTCACCTGCCTCCAGCTATGGACCTGGCTGGAGACCTGGCTTGCAACCTGGTTATGTGCCCTGGCTGGGAATCAAACCAGAAACCTTTGGGTTCGCAGGCCAGCACCTTATCAACTGTGCCACCAGCCAGGGCTATTTTACTCTTTTTACTTTTAAAATGTAAACTTTTAAGTACTATATACCAAAATCTATGGATGTTTAAGTCCCTTATATAGAATGGTGCAGTATTTGTATATAACCTATGCATATCCCTAATTACTTATAATTTGTAGATTACTTATAATCCTAATATAAATGCCATGTAAATAGTTGTTACACTATTGTTTAGGGAGTAATTACAAGAAAAAAGAAGTCTGTACATGTTCAGTACAAAGGCAACCACCTTAGACCTCTCTACACAGTACGTGTGAGCAACAAAGGAACTTGTTTAAGAAGTATTTTTGATCTGTGCTTGGTTGACTACTCCAATGCACAGCTCACAGTAAGTTTTTAAAAGTGGTTGTACTTATTTATACAACAATTTTTTAAACATACGTGGCTGAACTTTATTTCCACTTATAGGAACATTAGGCTATCACTTCTCTTTTAGTTTCTGTCCAAGGGTGGTTCTGGTATAAAGGTATCCTAGCCTTATGAAGTGAATCAAGTGATAGTCCTTTATTTTCCATTCTCTGTGAGAGTTTATAAAAAGAGAGAGAAAGGAAGGAAGTTAGTTATATATGCATCACATACCCCTAAACCAGATATTTAGTTTTGCATGTTTTTAAAAATACATATGGAAGGAAAGATATTATTCCTTTTTATCTTCCATTTTCATGCAAACTGTGTTCATGGTAGTCACACGTGTTCATACTAGGTGATTCATTCTGGTGTTTGTTCACTTGTTTTCACTGTTCTATAACATGAGACTATATGAATGGATGTAGTTTACTACTCATCGGTTCTCTTGCCATGGACATTTGTATGTTGGTACCACCGCTTTCAGCAAAACTGCTTTGCATGTTCACACGTAGGTCTCCTAAGGGTACATGTGCAAGAGTTTCTCTAGCCTAGCTATGTATCTGTGAGTGAAATTACTGGGTATTATGTTATGCACAGCTTCCATTTAATAGATAATGACAAATTGTTTATCAAAGTGGCTGTAGCAAATTACATCCTCCTGAGACGTATTAAAAGGGTGCTGTTGTTTTAAATGGTTTCTAATACTTGGTAATTATGGCTGATTATTGCTAATCTTTCTTATAAGTGTATTTCTTACTTTAACATCAGCTATATTTTTTAGGTAACCTCTTTATTCCCAATATTGTATATTTGTGCCAACTTTTTTTCTTGAGAGAGAAACTGTGAATTTTTGGTGGATTTTTTAAACATCTTTTTAGAGTTTTGGCTTTGTTGATATAATACCATTTTACAGCTTTTCATTCTTATTTAATATTTACTCTAATATTTATTATTACTTTCCTTTCCTTCTATTACCCATAGGTTTAATCCACTGGTTTTATTCTTACCTTCTTAAGATGGAGCCTTAATCATTAAATATTTAAATATTCTTTACAGCTATAAAGTTCCCTCAAGGCATGGTAATACCTAGAGTCCCTGAATGTTGTGTTATTTTCACTGTCATTCAATTCTAAGTAGTTTACACAATTTCCTTTATTCTATCTTCATTGATCTATACAATTTGTAGGAGTGCTTTTACATTTCAACTATATAGATTTCCATAAAATGATATCTTTGCTTTTTATTCCTAACTTAATTTCATTGTGGTCAGAGGATGTAATTTGTGAGAAATTGAGTAGGGTTTTGAGACTTGTTTTATTGACATATTATCAATGTTTATGACTACTTTATGTGTTCTAAAGAAGAATGGGTATTCTCTCACCTTTAGATACAGCATTTTGTATTTTTTGACTGGATCGGTCTCACTGTGTCATGCAAATATTTTATATCTTTACTCTTTGCCTGCGTGGCCTTCAATTACAGAGAGGCGTTTATCTGACGTCACCTCCAGGCACTCTTCACATCAAGCTCCTGGCTGTTCTTAGATCAAACCAAAGACTCTGCCTCCTTGGAGCCAGTATACTTGTTGACTCAGCTACTTGGAACTTCTTACCAGTCTATGCCCCTGTCTTTCTCCTTCACATCACTCAGGTTTCCTGACACGGGAGCCTACCTTCAGCATAATCTAAAAAAAAAACAACTCTGTCCCATCATTTTCTGTCCCCTTACCCTCATTTATTTTTTCTGAGCCCTTATCAAAAGCTGACACATTAAATACACGTTTTTCATCATCTTTTCCACCCAGGAGGTTGTGCTTCATAAAGAGCAGAAATTCTGATGTATTCATGGTTATTTCTTCAGCAGGTAAAAGGAAGCCTGAAGTAAGGTTGATGTTCAGCAAACATTTGTGTTTAATGAGTGGGTAACTAAAACTCTCCCACCAACTGATCTGAAGTGTTCTCCCTGCAATTTTTAAAAAGGTGACTTTATGTATTTGGAGGCCATGTTAGGATGTACATGCAAATTAAGAGCCATTACAATTCCCAGAACAAAGCTTTTGTAGCTGGGAAGAAAGTCAAAGCCTTCTTTAGCAAATAAATAAACAAATAAATTATATTTTACTTTTAATCTAGTTTATCTGATCTAAATATAGTTTTGCCAGACTTTTTCTATTATTATGTTCTGATATATTGTGTCCCCATTTGACTGTTAACTCCTCTGCACCTTTATTTCAAAGTTGTATAACCTGGATTTTGGTTAACCAAAGGCAACAATTTCCTATCAAACTAGAGAGTTAAGTTCACGTACATTTGTTGAGAATATTGTTAAGAATTATTGTACTATCTCACGTTGCTTTGCTTTAGATATATCTGCGATATTTACGCATTCACATAGCATCCATTTAGCACGTCCTACATCCTGAAAGCTGGGCAGGGAGCACATGCGGAATTCAAATACCAACTCCCTTTCACTTTCCTATTGAAGGTGAGTCTTCCCTTTCTCTCCCTTGTACCTCCAACCAAATAGCTCAGTTACCAACCATACTGTTCTGTATATCAAGGGGTTATTAAGTTTCAGATACATGCTCAGTAGAGTATATTTACATGACTTTATTATTTTTAAGTGGCTATGTGACACATTGGATTCTTTAGTTATTTGTTAAGAAAGATTTTTCAGACCCTAGGTGGAGGGCGAGTTTGATACGAGCCGTATACTGCTTTAAATGTGTAAAAGGACACCTGTGCACCTATCAGTAGACTCCTGCCCTTTCAAGTGGTCTCGAGGGACCCTGGTGGCTCACAATCCTCTGTGACATTGGAAAGAGAAAAGAAACACGAGTGATATTTGCTCTCTCTGTGTTTTTCATTGGAATGTGATTAAAGAATATTTTACTGTGTTCATTGTCCTTTTAAAGACATTCAGCTCAGTGAAAGGCTGCATCAAAACAAGAAGATGAAAAGCTTTCCTGTGTTCCTTCCCCCTGGGTTCTAGAACCGTGGCAACAAAACCACTTCCAGGGAGAAAGATACAAAGCCTTTGACTCAGTAGAGGTCACCTTCATTCTAACTGATGCTCAATGGTATGTTGGAGGGTGTGGGAAAAACATGAAACCATCCTGTTTTATTACTGACTCATCCTTTTAACCTTTCCCTTTGGTGTATGTTTTATTACATATATGTGTATACAAGGCATCTATTAAATTACTCTAGTAACATATATATGCACTTATCTGTGAGTGTGCGTGTAAGTGTGTGTGTGGAGAGTGAACTCAGAAGTATTTCTCTAATGAGATCTGCCATTAAAAAACACGAGTTGACTGGCTTATGGGAAAGATCTGGAAGGCTGATGGCCCAGCCACACCCTTCTGTGACGACAGGCTTGTGGATTGTCTCAGTCATACATCCCTGCTCGTATCTGGGGCTTTATTTATGAACTCATTCCCAATGGAGATACTGACACCTTCCAATTAAATCTATTCCCAGAGTCCTTTCTTCCTACCTTCTTTTCCTTCCTATTCTTTTCATCTAAGACCTGGATTATTGCTACTCAGTTCCGATATTTCTGGAACGTTTTATGAACAAGGCAGTGAACAATATTGCACAGTTATCTTGCACAATCCCTGAATACATCTTTCCGGACTCCAGGTAAAATGAGGATCTCTTTTAGTATCAGGACTCCCTGGAGGCCAGGGGCTTTCTAAGATACATATGAAAAACTGAGATTAAGTGACTTTAGTAGGATACTGTTCTCCCAGATGCTAGGGTGTGAGCGTGCCTCATTAAATAAAAGGTCTGGGGCAGTAGAAAGAGCAAGGTCTGTGGAAGAAGATAGAACCACATTCAAATCCAAGATCTACCCAGGTTGTGAGACTTTGATCATGCGTATTAATCAGGCCAGGCTATGCTGTAGGAGAAATGAGCCCCAAATTGTAGTGGATTTAAAACGACAAGTACTCATTTCTCACGTACGCTATTATCTATGTACGGGTAGGTCAGAAGTGGGCTGAGCTCATCCTAATGACACATGGACCCAAACTAATGAAGGGTCTGGAGGAAGAGTGCATGGTGAGTCATAACCTAGCTCTTTAAACTTCTTTAAGTGACGGGAGATGAGATGTGTCACTTACACTCATGTGGATACACCCTACCCAAGATGGGAGAGAAGCATAATCTGACCCTAAGTCCAGGAGAACAGAGAAAAATATTTGAGAATGTCACCAGTGATCACTGCACCAAGTTATCTAACATCGCTGAGTCCAGGTCTTCTATGTTAAAACACGAAAGTGATAAAGATCAAGATCAGATCAATGCAAGCCATGCTCAGTGAGGTGTCTGGCCAACAGGCAGCCCTAACAAATATTATTATTTTCCTCTTTCCTTCATTTTGTTCTTTTGCCTCTGGACCTGAGAATGGAGAAAATTGGTAGGAGAATGCCAGGGGCCAGGTTTCCAATTCCACTCAGAAACAAATGAAAATGGACTGTGATGGCAGCCAGAGAGCAGGAGGCCAGGGTAGCCAGCCAGGCCCCAGGGGTCAGAGAGAATTTCATTACCCTGAGGGTTTTTTTGTTTGTTTTTTTAGCAAAAAATAACAACCCTTGAGAAAATCCAGCGAAAGTTCACAAAGGGGTCACAAAGGTAGCGTGACCCTGGCAAGGCCTGCCTGTGGTGGGCATCTGGAGGCAGTATGGCACTTTCATTAACATATTTAATCATGCTTTTATCTCTAATCATCAAATGGCTTAATAGTGTGCATTGTATTCCCAGGCCTGAAATAACCATGGTTCTGTGGTTCTGTGATAGATGTTTTTAATAAAATCAGTAATTACCCTTTGTGTTTGTGGTGTGTGTGTGTGTGTGTGTGTGTGTGTGCGTGTGTGTGCATTATCTTCCATTTTCCCTTTTAATTTTGGCCTTTAGGTATGTAAAAAAAAAAAGACTAAGGTAGAACATTCAAAATACCATTTTTGCTTGGTTTTGTTTTAGTAGTGCCTGAGCATTGGAAGGGAAGGGAAGGTCTAGGGCATGGATTCGAATGCAAGTGTCATGTACAAATAGGTGAGGGTGGAGGCAGAGTCAGGCCTGAGTTCCAACAGGGGCTGAATTCCAGCCACATGACAGGGACAGTCGCATGACCCTGTGCACTGAACTCCAAATCTGTAGAATGGCATACCATATCCCTCATAAAGTTGGGAAGAAACATGAAGATGCTTAAAAAGTGATTTATTGAAGAAGCACTTAAACAGCTTTTACTATGTACCAGGAACTAGTCTGAATGATTTAAAACACTAATTAATTTCATCCTCAATGCAACCATACCAACCTAGGTACTCCTGGCTATGCCTGGTTTATGGATGAGTAAACTAAGGCGCAGAGAGGGTAAGCAACCTGCCCCTGGTTGCACAGCTAGGAAGTGGCAGAGTTGGAATTAGAACCCAGACAATCTGCCTCTAGGACCTGCGCTTTAAGCAGTGAACTGTCACTGCTGCTTAAATGGGTTCCATATACCCATTTTACTTAACAGACTTGGCTTCTGGACTGAACACTTGGACTGTTACATGTTTAACCCCTGCTGCCCCTCACATGTTATCTAAGCTACCTTTGCCTTCATTTATGTTTCTGGTCAAACTGCCTTGTGGTATGTAACATGTTCCATAGACTCATTTCTCAGTGTCTGATATAGAATTGACCTTTATATAGATTCACCATACCTCCCTCTGCCAAAAAGGTCAGGATTTAAAAAAATAGTAAGTCTACTTTCTCTAATCATGTTTTTGAAGGCAGTTCATTGTGAACCTTCATATCCAGGGAAATGAGGCTGCACCTGTTGTTGCCCAAATTAAAGGGCCAGGAAAGCATGATCAGCTCTCATTTATTCAGCCAACATGTACCGAGCATCCACTTAGAGAAGAATCTCTGAGGACACCCAGTACTGTCTAGTGTGTAGCCTTCCATACTCCTTCCTGGGGGTCGGGGGTGGTCTTGGGAGTTTTAATCACTCCTGATGCAGCAGCTCTAGGAACCCTCCCATTGCATGTACAGCCTTGAGTAAGGAAACACCTTGGAATGCGGGGTAGGAAACCTAGCCCCTCTATGACAGCAGGACATGTCACCTTGCCTTTGAGCCCCATCTATAAAATGGGGCTGCTCTGAAAGAGCAAGAATTTGAGAATGTGGCTGTGTACAACACCATGCTGGGCACAGAGCAGGGACAAATAGGGAGGTAGTCTGCTTCTAGTTAGATTTATCCTGCCCAAGGGACAAGGACCTTTCAAGGCGAGTCGTGTGCTGGGTGCAAAAGTCTAGAATCACATGGTCCGGTGCCAACACCCACTGCCCTGACCTGGCTATTGCGCGTTCCTGGGGCCCTTCCCTCCCTAGGAACAGAGCTGTAGGCCTGAAGTCTTCTTGAATAATACGGATTTTTTAAATGCATTTCTGGGACTTTGTTGGGTTAAAATTCATCTGTATTTTTACCTTCCACGTGCAAGAAATCACACCCTATAAGCTGATAACAACCAAGCAAAAACAATTAACAAAGAAAGGAGCTCCCAGGACAGCAACATACAAGGGAGGATGGGTGCCTGTGGGCCACACAAGTTCTCTGTTGAGCAAGCAGGGGCTCAGACCCCCTCAAAGGAAGCTGATTTTTCAAGTCCAAAGGATGGAGTCCAACAGCCTTTCGCACTGTGACCTTGGGCAAGACATTGAGATACAGGGACAAAACCCAGGGGCAGCTGTCAGGAGAATAAAGAGAAGCCCCTCAGAATGCAAGGACAGAGCTTTGGGGCTGCAGGCAGGGTGGGTGGGGAGCCGTATTCCCCTAGCTTTCTGCAGCATGGATTAGGGGAAGGCCCCATCCCTCCCCAGAACTACCATTTGCAGTTTCAATGACACACTGATGATCAACAAATGGAGAGAAGCGTTCTAGGAGTTCTCTGGAGCAGCCCCTTACCTAGGGACTGCAAAAACACATCTGGAGGTCAGGATTAGATACTCCCACCTTGACTATAACTGCCATGATTTTGGTGACAAATGGCCAGAAACTGGTAAAGCGCCTATATTTTAGAGTCTAATGTCTTTGTGAGGTATGTTTCTGTCTGGAAGTTCGATATCCATTGACTTTGCAGGTCCGCCTCTTGGTTTGGAAAACCAAGCCAAGTCCCTACTAATGATAGGCGGGCACCTCCATTCCACCGTGACCTCCACCCTTTAACTTAGAACAGAATTTAATTTTATACAGTGTGTACATCACCAAAATGTGCATAGCACGCTGGACATGATACAAACTTCAGAAAATACAAAGGGTAAACAGGAAGGGGCACTGTTCCTCCCCTCTCCCCGAGCTGGGCTAACTGTCTGTCTCTCCATGGAGTCAACTACTCTTAGCACTTTTTTTTTGGTGGGGGGGACCTTCCAAAGATAGTCTGTACTTATGCATATACTCATATATGTATTTCATACATGTAATTTTAAACTTATTATATAAACATATTTCTTTTGGTGGGTTACAATTCTATGAAAATATGTATTATCAGGATACAGAACAGTTTCATCATTGCCCCAAATTCCCTTGTGCTCTCCCTCTATAGTCAGGGTGTTGCTGTCAACTCCGGTCCCCAAACCCTAAACCTACAGCAGCCACTGTTCACCTCCCATCACTATAGATTTGTCTTTTTGAGAAAGACACAGAAATAAAATCATACAATATATAACTCTTTGAGACTGTCTTTTTTCACTTAGTACAATGCCTTTGAAACTTATCCAATTGTTGGGCGTATCAATAGTTTATTCCTTTTTACTATTGAGTGATAGTCCATTAAGTGGATGTACAACAGTTTGTTTATCCATTAACCTGGTGAATGCAATCAGTTTTGGGTAATTATGACGAGTTGCTATAAACATCTGTGTGCACATTTTTGTGTAAACATAGCTTTTCATTTATTCTATGATACGCAAGTGTTGGGCTACTGGGTCATATGTAGGTATATGCCTATTTACTCAGAAATTGACAAACTACATTTACAGATTTTAAAATTTTTATTTTTTAACACAAACGGAAGCTGATTTTATACTTTGTTCTGCATTTTGATTTTGCTGTATCAGTACACTTAGCTCTGTCTTATTCTCTTAATTACGCTGTTTTGTTGTTGCTGTTATTGTTTTCCATTGATTTTTTTGGTGCTTCCTGGGTATAAAATCAATCACTGTGCCAATTACTCCCTAGACCCTTGAAGACACCAATTTATTTTTATTTTATTCATTTCTGGATATTTTCTTTCTTCTACTTCCTTTGGTTTATTATGTTGACAAATTATGATTTCTTGAGTTAGGTCCTTAATTCACACACATTAACCATGAAAGAGTATAAATGAAGTCCATGAATGCATGTTAGCAATCTCCCATCAGTTCTGATAATATATTGTTTTTATTATAATTTCTAGGAGCTCTGTAATTTTAGTATTGATTTCTTCTTTTACCTGCAAGGCATGGGAGAGGATTTCCTCGTTATTATCATTCTTTTAAATTTCCAAGTGTGGGATATATGTAGTATACATAAAGTTTAATGATACTAGAAAGAACACCCATTACAAACAACTGAAGAAACAGAACCTGTAAATATCAGAAGGTCTGTTTTCCTCTCCGGATCTATATCTTTATTTTCAACCAGAGGCACTCTTTAGAATTCTGTGCTAATTCTTCAAAATTGCTTATATGCATAAATATGCAAAATGATTTTATTTTTACCTTTATGTCAATGGACTCATAATGAATGCATTCTACTGTGATTTGCATTTACCACTCAACACTGTTTGGAACTCATCCATTTTGATACTTATAGCTATCATCGCTTGTTCATTTCACTACTGTAAATATCCTATTGAGCATAAGTATCACAACTGGTTTATTCATTTTACTACTCATGGGCCATTTGGGTTGTTGCCAATTTTTAGCTTTTACAAACCGATTTGCTAAAAATAATATGTGCATCATCCATGATGTGCATGCATGAGAATTTGTCTAGGTTAGCCAGTTCAGAATGGAATGGCTAGGATGGAGGACATGTTGATCTTTAGCTTTATAATAAAATGCCCATTCCTGGGTAAGGTGCTTTTATCAGTGCATGCCTCCCTCCAGTGGTGTATCAGCCATTGCTCCACATGCTTGCTCATGTTTGATGCCAGGTTTTGTAACATTTATTTTTACATGTTGGACGTGACATCATGTCACACAGTCCTTTTCATATCTACTTTTATGATTTTAATAAAATGGAACACTTTCAATTCTTTGTGGTTATTCTTGTTTTACGAAATGTCCGTTCTTTGTTCATTTTCCCTTTTCTTTTCAAATGCCTTTATTTTATTGATTCATCAAGAACCATTACATTCTACTTATTTTTTGTTGGCTTTTTACATTGCAAACATTTTCTCCGAGTGAGCAGCTCATCTTTTTAATTCATTTTGAGTGCCTTTTTGAGAAATATGAATTCAACCTTTTAATAAATGTGAATTTCTCAACATTACTGTTTCTATAATCTTTTGGAAATCTTCCTCTAACCTATGGTCATAAAGTATTTCTTAAAGTATAAAGATCTCCTTTCTCTATACAGAGTTCTTAACTCATCAGGAATTGATTCTACGCATGACGAGAGACAGTATTCAAATCATCTTTTCCATGTGGATAATCAATTATGCCACTGACAGACAATGGATTTTTTTCAGTACCAATTTACAAACCAGTTCCCACATATAAGGCCTTATTTCTGGACTTTCTGCCCATTTCCATTTATCTTTCCCTGTATTAATATCACATTCTTAATTTCTATAATGTATAGTATACCTTCATTACTGGGTAAGCAATGATTTTCTTCTCTTGGATAGCCTCTTCTGTATATATTGGAGAATTCCCTTGTCAAGTTGCATTGGGGTTTTTCTTTTAATTGTCATTGAATCCATAGATTAGTTTGGGAAAAAATGACATCTTAAATATATTGGTGTTTTCTATTCAATAATATCTATTTACGTTTAATGTCTCTCAATACAATGCTATGATTTTTCTTCACAAGGATCATGTACAAATGTTGTTCAATCCTAGAGAGGGATTAATTTATTATGTTCATTATAATTTTTTGAATGCCTTTTCTGTTTGAATCTGAGGTATAGAAATGAAACTGATTTTTATAAGCCTTTTATTGAAGTACAATGTACAGAAAAGTCCACAAGTCACAAGTGTAGTATCTACCACTTAATGAACTTTCAAAGAGCACACACTCATGTAACCCGCACCCAGATCAAAAATCAAAACATTGCCACGACATGAGACCTGACGCCCCAACTAGTGACTACCCCATATATAGAGATCGCCACTTTTACTATAAATCCATATGGCATCTTCTGACACTTATGGGATCATACAGAATGTCTTTTAATGTCTAGCAATTGTTTTTCTCAATATTATGCTTTTGTGAGGTGTATCTATGTTGGGAGTGATTCGGGTTGCTCACTTGCTTTTGAGTATAGATGTACAGTGAGTAAAGAGACTATAATTAATGTATCCTGATGTTGGTAGATTTTTTAAATGATTTTTATTCATCATTTTTAGAGAGATGGGGAGAGAGTGAGGCAAAGGGGGAGAGAAGCATCAATGTATGGTTGTCTTTCACCTGCCTCCAGCTACGGAGCTGGCTGGAGACCTGGCTTGCAACCTGACTATGTGCCCTGGCTGGGAATCAAACCAGCGATCTCTGGGTTCACAGGATGGCATATAACCACTGAGCCACCAGCCTGGGCTGTTGCTAGATTTTTAAATAGTTCCTATTTTGGGGAATATGGTTGCCAAAAACATTTCTGAGTGTGTCTTTCTGTGTACTTACACTCTCGTTTCTGTCTGTTTCTTCCCAGGAAGCTTTGCTGGTCATGTATATGTTTAGCTTTAGAAGATCCTGCCATATGATATTGGTTTTTCAAAGTGGTTGTAGCAATTTACAATTAATTTTCAGTGTATAAGAATTCTAGTCAGAATACAACCTATTCTTGACATTTTAATATTTATTTATAGGAACTGTGGCAAATTCTTATATTTACTTTAACCTTTTATCCATAGTAAGCTAATAATGTGAAAATGAACTTACCTTGGTCATCATGTTATTTTTGTATGTGGCTGGCTTTAACAAATTTGTACTAATATATTTTTGGCTTCTAAATTTGAACCAATTAAACTGTAATTTCTTTTCTCATGTCTTTATCTATTTTGGGCATAAAGTTTATAAATGCCATGTAAAATCATCTGGGGAAAGTTTCTGCTATTTCTCTTCTCTGTAAGGTCAGAATTTCCTATTCATTAAATGTTTGGTAAAACTTGCCTATTAAACCATTTGAACCTATTTGCGTTATGGGAAGACTGTTAACTACTGATTATAAAGTAAATTATTTCAGATTTTAAGAACTATTGAGATTTTGTTTTTTTTCAGTTTTTATATTTTTAAAAAATGTGTCCATTTCACTTAATTTTTCAGATTAATTAGCTTAAAGGTTATATTATCTGTTATATTATTGATGTAATTATATTGTCTTCTTGTTATATGTAATATGGCTTACTTGTATCTTCTATTTTTTCTCACTTAATTTGGGCAGAGGTTTATCAATTATTTCAGCTTTTATTAAAAGAATTATAGAATTTTCACTCTGTCAATCTTTTTATTGTACATTTGTATGCCATTTAATTAGTTCCTGCTTTTACTCCAATCATTTCCTCCTTTCTATATTCTTTGATTATTCTAAGTTAGAAGTGGGATGCTTAGTCCATTAAATTTCTTTGCTAACATAAACATTTTATTGCTTAAATTTTTCCCTAAGTACTGTTTTAACTATATTTCATGCAATTTGATATACTTGTATATACTTGTGTATAATATTTTCATAATCATACATCTATTTTCCAATTTTCAGTGTGATTTCTTTGACTCCTGAGTAATTTAGTGGCAATTTAAATTCCTATATAGCCCTGGCTGGTAGCACAGTGGATATGGTGCTGGCCTGAGAACTCAAAGGTCGCTGGTTCGATTCCCAAGTCAGGGCACATAACCAGGTTGCAAGCCAGGTCTCCAGCCAAATCCATAGCTGGAGGGAGGTGAAAGGCAACCATACATTGATGTCTCACTCCCTCTCTGCCTCCCTCCCTTCCCCTCTTTAAAAAAATATCTTCAAATAAATAAATAAATAAATAAATTCCTATATACTTATAATCAAAGAATGCAGTCTGTGTGATACAGATTGTGTTGAGAATTGACCCACACCCAACATTTGGTTATTTTTTAATAAATTTGTAGGAATGCTTGAAAAGAATAAGTAGACTTCATTCATAGTGCTTATAATTGTGTTGTTGAAACTTTATATTAACTTTTTATTCCGATTAAAATAGCTGATCCAAATGATGGTGTATTTGTCACATTCTCCTTGTACTTGCGACATTTGTTTTACATTTTTAAAGCCATGTTGGTAGTGACACACTCTGTCAGAACAGGTTATGTCTTTAAGATAACCAATCTTTAAAACTGGTTATATTTATCGCTGGTAATGTAAGCTTTCTTTTAAGTAGTGCTTCCACCCATTTATCTTCTTTCTTTCCATAATCTCCTGTTTTAAATTGCGACTCCTCTGAACAGTGTATAACTAGATTAAAAAGAGAGATTTAACTGGAAAAGGGATCTTTTCCTGGCTAATTTTGTATCTGTTCTGGATATATTTCTATTATTTTGTTCTATGTTTTCTATGTCTAGATTTCTTTAACGGTCGCAGTTAGTGCAATCTAGGTACTTCTTTTATGTTTTATTTCTCTTGGACATTGTCCATTTCATCTAAATTTTAAAATGTATTTGAATACGGTAATCTATAATGTCCTCATATTTTAAATTCTGCCAAATCTGCAGATTAAACATCATTTCCTTTAACATATTTTGTGAGTCTCCTTTTTCTTCCTTTTAACTTTGTTCATCTTCCTTGTGGTATTCTTTTTCTGTTTCATTAATTTCTAATCTTATGCTAATTACCTCCATTCTTTTCTTTCTTTGAATTTGTTGAATAGTTTTTCTTGCTCATTAATTTGAAAGACTAGCTTACCAATTTTCAGCCCTTTTAAAAGTAAGGATTAAAGACTACAAATCTTGCTTTTAGGCTACCCCAAATGCTTTAATCTAGCAGCAATTTTCAACCTTTTCCATCTCATGGCACACATAAACCAATTACTAAAATTCTGTAGCACACCAAAGAAATCTTAGGTTTTTTTGACAATCAGACCAAAAAAAAAAAAAAAGTTACTTGATTTCTTCACACCAGATGGCTGTTGTCTTTTCTTTCCTTTTGACAATTTAAAGGAAAAGAGGTCTGTGCGTCTGATCTACACGTTTTTGTTGTTCTATTACAGTGTCCCAGTTTTCCCCCTTTGCTCTCCACTGCCCCGCCCACCCCTGTTCCCACAGTCCATCCACACCCTACCGTCCATGTCCATGTGTCATTTATACATGTTCCTTCCATAGACCCTTCCCCTTCTTTCCTTCCTTCTTTTCCTCCTCCATCCCCTCTGGTCACTGTCAGTCTGTTCCTTGTTTCCATGCCTCTGGTGCTATTTTGCTCATTTATTTGTGTTTTTCATTAGGTTCCTCTTATGTTCTATTAAGTGTTTGAGATAATTCTAGATTTACATGCAATTTAAGAAATAATACAGGCAGATACTGGGTACCCTTTCTCCAACCCTGCCCCCAATTTAACATCATGTAAAACTTTCATGTAATATCACACCAGGTTTTTGACATGGATACAGTGAAGACGCAGTACAATTCCATCACCAATAGGAAGAATACCTCCTGCTGGGATTTGATTGCAACACTGTCTTCCTTCCCATCCTTAATCCCTTCTCAATCTCAGCAGCCACTAGTCTGTTCTCTGTTTAAGTTTTCACCTTTTGTAGAATGTTATATAAATGGAATCATATAATACGTGACCTTTTGGGATTGGAACTTTTTTCACTTCTCCTGATTCTCTGGAGATCTCCAGGTGGTTGTATCAGTAGTTCATTCCCTTTATTGCTGCACTGTATCCCATGGTGAGCAGGTACCACAATTTGTTCAACCATTTACCCATGGAAGGACATGTGGGTTATTACCAGCATTTGGCTGTTACAGAAGAAATATGCATACACAACTTTCTGTTGTGCATACACCACACAACAACCTGTAGAGAAATATTTGCAGTTTTATTTATAGCAGGTGAAGGTATTTTTAAACAACTTCAATCCTAATCCATGAATGGTTATTTGGAAATTCAAAAATGTTTATGTATGCACATTTATATAAGGTTATATTCTTCACTGTTGACTTCTCTTCCATCTTTAAATATGTGGGTTTGCATTAGGTTTGAAAATTTGTTGCATTTTTATTTGATCAGTTTTATACATCTTCCATGTGTGTTTGAAAAGAATATGTATATTACTTCCAAATGTAGGACTCTTTCTATTTCTGTTAGATCTGATTAATTTTGTTATTCAAATCTTTTAAATCCTCAGTAATGGTTTATACGCTTGATTTACCAATTACTGAGATGTGTATAACATCTCCCACAATGGTGGTTCATTCAAACATTTTCTTTGTGGTACAGTCGTTTTGTTTCATGTTTTCTGTAAGCTGCTGTATTCACTGAATACAAAGTATTATTTGCCTAGTGAATTTATCCTTTCATCATCATGTAATTGTCTTTTTTTAAAAAAAGGAATGCTTTATTATTATTATTGCTAAGGTCTGTTTTTGTCTGATTTACTATAGCTACACTGGCTTTCTTTTGGCTCATTTTTGTCCATAATATCTTATTTTATTTAAAAAATTGTGTCCATTTTCTCATCTCTACTCCTAATCTCTTTTCCTTATGTTTGGCAAGTGTCTCTTAAAGAGTATGTAGCCTAAAAAAATAACAAATATTTTTACTGTAAAATGTGTTACAAGTAAATAACTAGATAAAATAAATATAGAGTGAAAAACCTGTTTATGAAGCAAGTGTCTTTGACTTTAACACTTGGGTCAACAAATAAAGTTGGCTAGTCACCCAAGAAGCCCTGTCTAGTCAAACCCTCATCCTTTTCTCAGAAAAGTAACCAGTGTCCTGACTTTTACAATAATCAATCTCTGATTTTATTTAGACCTTTATCTTCCAAATAGTCATCCCCAGACAGCACAGTTTAGTGTCTCTGTGTGTTCACTTGTATTAGAAGATTCACCTTAAGTCTCTTCTAGCCCTGAGTTTCCCCACTTCATCCAACATACGTCCTTTTCCCGTGTAATTTATCTGTTAAAACACTGGGTCATTGTTCTGGTTTCATCGTATTTTCTCTGCTGCAGTTCTGACATCAACTGCTCATCATTGCATCTAGGTCTTCTCAGCAGACACATCTTGGAGATACATATATGTGCACATTATCTGTCTATCTAACTATCGATCGATCACCTATCTACCTGATCCTTAATTCATCTGGAGAGATCCAATCCCAATCCAACTGGGTCTGTTCTTGCCTTACCAATTCCAGCCACTTCATACAAAGTTGAGATAAACTATCTCTGGAACGCACAATAACACTTTCGATTCAAATTCAGGACTACAAGGTTTTCTGCTTTCCCTCTCCTATCTTACATCTGTATTGCCTCTCTTCACCAAGAATTTTGGTTCTCAAGGAGACAAAAGTAAAATAGAATTAGGGTATCTTATAATCTTCATATGCCTTTTTCCATATTGTACACTAAACACTCTCAGGACAGCATAATACTACCCGAACTAACTCCAGCAATTTGATTATTAAAACAATACAATTTAGCCCTGGCTGGTGGCACAGTGGATAAGGTGCCGGCCTGCAAACCCAAAGGTCGCTGGTTCGATTCCCCAGTCAGGGCACGTAACCAGGTTGCAAGCCAGGCCTCCAGCCAGGTCCATGGCCGGAGGCAGGTGAAAAGCAACCATACATACATTGATGTCTCTCTCCCTCTATCCCTTCCCCTCTCTGAAAAATAATAAGTAAAATCTTAAAAAAAAAAAAAAAAAAAAAAAAAAGGTACAATTTTCTTATCTTCTTCCTATATCTCTGCATCTTAAATAATTGCAGTGAACACACAGAGAATATATAGCCATTTAATATACTTTTTCCATTAAAGTAAATATTTATTTCATGCTCACCATCAGCTCTTAGGTTGATGTCTCTTTAATCATATTGGTTGACTTAAGCTTATTCTTGAGTTGATTCTTCAGGAAGAACCCAGAACAATATTTCTTAATTCCAGCATGTTGACAGCAATTTGTCTGTAGCCTTTATACCTGAAGGTCAGTCTGGCTATATACAAAGTGCTTGGCTCCCATTTTCTTTACTTGAGTATCATAAATACATTGTTTTATTTTCTTCTGGCACAAAATATTGCTATCAAAAAGTCTGATAATATTCTGATTATCTTTTCTTTATAAATGTCTTAGTCACTTTGCCTGGAAGCACATAAGGTTATTTTTTATTTCAAAGTAAAAACAATGACTAAAATATAGCTCAGTGCAGGCCATTCCAGTATGTAATTTTTAGTTGTTTTATTACTTCAGAAAGTTTTCTAATTTTTTTATATTTAAGTCTCTTCTTTGGGGACTCTGCGATAGCCAGGATGATCTCATCCTGTCCTCTGTCTTTTTCATTTCCTCTTTAATCCACTGTCTCTTTCTTTGGTAAAAGCGGAAACCTTAACCTGCTTTTCTCCAGGCGCTATCTGTGGTGTTGATTTACTCCCAGATCCCTTCTAGTTTATTTAGTCTTCCCTTCTGAAATACATTTTCTTACATTTCCAATTATTTCCTGAGTCCTATGGCCTCATTCTTGGCTTTTCTAATTCAGGTTTTTACTGGTCTTTCATGTCTCGTGTCATTTTCTTACCATCTGTAGCACTTCGTGAAGTAGTGTGTTACCATTTTCATCTGACTTGGAGCCACTTACCTGGCTTTCATTGTCTCGGTGAGACGCTCTTCCTTGTCTTGAGACTACTTTGTGTGTTCCGGTGACCATCACTTTCTGTCCTTTCGTTGATGTGAAATGAGTGTTCCTGCCTTTACACAAGGATGCAGGTTAACGTTTAACTTCTAACTCCACAGAGCTCTCCCTTTTGCTGCACTTGTGTACCATGTTCAAGGTTGATGGCTTTTCTTTCTGAGATTCTCTGGATCTGCTTCTCTCCCATTCTTTCATCCAGACCTTCAGTGTCCTGTCACCCCCGTCTCTGTGCCGCTCAGTTTAGATTCCTAATTCTAGTACTTATTTCTGGGAGGGAGCTTGGGTTGGTTACTTTCAAGGGTTCCTGGGTCCAATCTGCTCCAGACACTTCACACTTTACTGTCAACCTTTATTTTTCCATCCACTCACTATTGGCATGCGCAAGGTCGCTATCTGTGTTCAGCTACTATTCTCGGTTTGATTTCCAACTTTCCCAGTGGGTACCTGTTGGCTATTTTTGATTTTGAAATCCACATATTCCTCACTGCTTTCTTCTCCTTCCTCTCCTGATGCCACACAGGTTTTGCAGTTGTTGGTGTTTCCTTTATAAGTGATTCAGCTTCTTTTTGCTTGTAAGCACAAGACTTTATTTTTGCTTTGAAAGTCCAGAAATCTTACTTTGCCTACATCCTGGTTGTCAGAGGTTTGATTCTCCCTACTCATAATTTGTAATTCATGAGAATCTCTTGTCACCTAGGCAATTTGTAAATATTATCCGTGGGTTCTTGTTTTGCTATTTAAATTTCTTTTTCTGTTTGTATGAAGGATTTGGGAAAATTCAAAAACTAAGTCACCAGTGCCGTTTTCTAGCATGTTGTTTTTCCTTTTCTATACAACTTAATCTGACAATTTCTCTCCTATGTGATGACTTTAGTATTATAACATAGGCATCTCTTACAGTTACTGATAAATATGTTATTATCAGTTCTTTATCATATTTTGTATTTTAGTTTGTCCTGGAACTTCTAAACAATTTTTATCCTCTTTTTAACTCAGTTTTGGATATTTATCTGTATCTTTTGGTTAAAATTTTTATTATAATCCAAGGATGGCAGAACACCTAATAGCAATTTACATATTATGCAATAATTAGTTATATCATGTTTCAACACATGCATGCACAAAATTGAGTATTATTTTTCATGCAGTTTCCATTTAGATTTTCTATTCTATTTACCAATGTCTTTGCTCACCTTTCTTTCTTTCATGCTAACCCTTTATTATGAGTGTTCCTTCCCTCCCACTGAACTGGGCAGATTTTTTGCTCTTCTGGCTTCCGCTGATGCAACCTGCTTTAGATTGGTCATTTTACAATATAGTGATCTATTTATTCTCCTGTCTTACTTGGAGACCTTAATGGTTCTCTAAAATTTTCTCTGATAAGGCTAGATGCCTTTTTATTTTGTTTTAAAATTTTATCCTGCTAAGGATTAACTGGGCTTCTTGAAACAGAATCCTTTTCCATCCATTCTAGAAGGTCCCTACCATTTCTCTTCGAACATCACCTTTCCCTAGACTCCAGTTACAGAATACACACGTGAGACTCTCATCACGTGCCTTCACCCCTCTTTCATGCTGCCTTTTTGTCTTCCTGGGTATGTTTTGGGTAGCCTGTTTACTTCTACCTTCCAAGTCATTAATTTACCTTTCATGTATATCTTATTTCCTGTTATATGTCCACTGATTTTGTGATTTCATACCTAATTACATTTGAGTCTTTTTATATTATGCCTCATCAACATGTGGTGCTTACTTGATCTATCATCCCATCATTTATTTTTTAAGTCCTTTAAGTATTTTTCCAAATAGAATAAACATATGTTCAATAGAATAAACATATTCTATTTTGCTGTTTGCTGAGGGTATACACCATTTCAAATACATCAGCTGTATTGAAGGTAGGGCCTTACTTCTAACTCTTCCTGTGGCTATTAAACTTTAGGCTCAAGGTTGTTGTTGTTTTTGTTTGTTTTTTAACTGAGAAATTCCCATAGGGCAAGCAGTGCTTTACTTTTACTTATAACTCTGTTCTTGGCTCTCTTTTGACTTTGTCCCTGAATGTTTCCTTTAATTACACAGCATAATTATTCACTTAAAAGCACATTTGTGATTTTTCAGCAAATAGGTAATTGTTATGGGAGGATATTTTAAGAATACCTTGTTTTCAATATGGCCATTGTGTAAGTCAGTAGGGTAATTACCACATTTCCATTTCTGTAACTCTAATTGCAAGAGTTGAGGGGGGTTTTTTTGAATGAAGAAATTACAGTAAAAAGTCTAGGCAGAGAACACTGAATCCAATTATCTGTTGTTTGCTGAAGTTTATCTTCTAATAATTTAATAAGAAACATTAATGGAGACAGTGCTTCTGGAATTGTATGTTCAATATTGTCCTGTCTCTTGCATTTATATGTAAATGGAAACTTGGCTGCTTATAGATTTTGAGGACCAAACTTTGTTCCTCTGAAACATTTAAAGATATTATCTTATTGTCATTTAGCATTTAATGATTCAAGGGAAAAACCTTTTGCTTTTAGAGTCCATTTGAAATTTTTGCTTGTACAACAAATGGCTCTTTGTTCGGAATTTAAATCCATTGCTTTTACTTTGATACATCTTTGTTTTGAATAGTCTAGACAATGTTTTCCTAGAACACAGTGTAATCTTTCTTTAGATTTGAATCTTCAGTAATTCCTGGACCATGTTCTTATTTTCTATCTTTAATTTTTTTCTATTATCTTTCTTCAGTTTGCTTCCTTGGTGTCACCAATTATGTATGTATTGGATCCCCTTTCTCTTCCATGTTTGTTTTCCCTCTAATGTTATTCAATGTTTTGTTGATTTCCATTTTGTTTTCCCCATTGTTATTTTTTCTCTTTAATATTTTTAGAGCTTGAACCCAGGGGTCACTGGTTCAATTCCCAGTCAAGGCACATAACCAGGTTGTAAACCAGGTCTCCAGCCAGGTCCTTAGCTGGAGGCAGGTGAAAAGCAACCACACATTGATGTTTCTCTCTCTTTCTTCCTCCCTCCCTCCCTGCCCTTCTCTCTGAAAATAATAAAGTCTTTAAAAAATATTTTTATAGCTGCCCCTTTTCCTTTTTAATGCATCAAATAGGGCTCCTTCATTTCTGTAATGTTTTATTCTGTTCTCCCACCCCTTCCTAATGTAATCAAGATCATGCTCTATCCCCTGCTTGATCTTCCTTCGTATTGAGTTTTGGTATAAAGAGGTAATTGCTTAACTTTCCTTTGAAATTTCTGGTAATACTTTTGGTCCTAATTTTCATTTTATCTGAAAATGCTTTCTAACTGTTTGTGTGTGTATGTTTACTTGCATTCTCCCCATTCCTTTTCTCAGTTTTATTGTATAAATCTTTGTATAGAATCTGTACTGGTCCCTTTTAATGAACCATATAAATGATCCTTAAAGGTACAGTCTTTGTACTGGTCCCTTTTAAAATAATTATAATTACCAATCTTTGAGTTGTGTTTTACTTACATTAGCTATTTGTAGAAGGTTTTATTAGACATGGGGCAGGGCCATGTTCTAAGCTAGTAGAAAATCCCTAATTCATAATAAAATTCCTTACGGAGCCAAGTGTTGGGTGTGCACATCCATTCTTTTGCCTAACAAAGACCAATGTCTCCAAGTTCAGCCTCTGCTACTTGAACGCACCAACAGGCTGCTTTCCTGGTTCTTTATCCAGCTGTTCTTTCTTTGCTTCTCTGGGGTGCCAAATTGTATCCCGTGATTGCCCCACCTCTCCTGACATTGACATCATGGGGGTTATTGGTTTAATAACCCCTCTTAGGCTGCACTACTACCAACTTCATAAGCTGTTCCGCTGACGTTGTTCGAGATCTGTGGGCACAAGACAGCCTCTCTCGGCACCTGCCCGTCCCCTCGATGTGCACGCTGCAGCCCTGCCTTGCTCGTGGTGCATTCTCCCTTGCTTTACCTTAGCACTTACACTTCTCTTCCTTCTGATATTCCCTTTTTATGGAGGGGTAATCTTTTGAGAGCAGAAGGGGGCAGAGGATCTTTGTTCTGCTCTTTCAAAATCAAAACCTGCTACTCACCTTTCTTAACAATCTTTGATATGAAAAATGTTGGAGGTTTTTCACAAGTCTAAAGCAGATTATAGGCTGTCCCCTAAAATGTCACTTGTAATTAGGTTGTCTGGAATCTGGAATGCATTTTCTTGTAGAAACTAGGTTATAAATGGTAGGTGAAAGCCAAGGCCAGCTTTTCAATAGGCTGTTTAGCTGGATACATTGTGCTAATAGCATTATTCTGGCTTCACAGAACTACCATTTATTAAGTTATTTCTATGGAAAAATGAATTTCAAGTTCTAGCTAGTAGAATATAGCATATTTTGACATATAAAACTATGTCCCTCTCTTGTTTAAAATCCTTCAGTGATTTCCCTTCATCCTTAGGTTAGAAACAAAATTCTTAACATGGTACAGTAGGTCCATGATCTAGGTCTGCTGGCCCCTCTGATTTGAAACCATGACTCAATCTGGTCTTGCTACATAGTTCCTGGAATGTGTCATGCTTCTTCCAGCCCTGTGGCCTTTTTGCAGATTTAGTTCCTTCTGCCTGGAATATCTTTCCATCACATTTTGCCTCTTAATGCCTCCTCACCTTCACAACTCGGCCCAAACTGCATTTGTTTGGGCAGCACTCATGGATCTCAAAACAGATCAAATACCTCCACCGTATACACAGCATCAAGGCGTCTTTATTCATGTTCACTACTAGCCCAGCACCGTCACCATGTCTGGCATATAGCAGATATCCAGTCACCGTCACCATGTCTGGCATATAGCAAATATCCAGTAAGTAGGTGTTAGGTGAATGAACAAATGAATGGCCAACTATTTTGGGTCAAAGGCAAGAGCTCTTAAATTCAAACCCACTCTCTTGGAACCAAGGATGTCCTTGTACCCCTTACCACTTCTGATGCCCCAGGCCTGGAATATCTCAGCTCTGGGTCTCAGAGGAGTCATATGTTTGTTACGTATAAGTCCAAGTTTCATCCTCATCAGGACCAACGCTACAAGTAGCCTTTATTTCTACTACATGCAAAGTCTGTCTAGTTATTAAAACCAGTTTATTCTCTGATTTCTCATAAGATCACAGTTTTAAATCCCTAAAGTATAAACACACAGATATAAAAATCAATTGCATTTTGTGGTGGTATCGTCTTACATCTCTCTACTTCAACATTTCAGAGCTGTGGCTACATATTGTGCAATTTTCTGAGATAGTCTCACTTTTAAAACAATTGGGCTCTTACACTTAGTACACCTCACCTGTCGGCCTTGTGCCCTAATTTTTTAAATAAACATAAAACATGGCTACTATTCATTTATGGTCCTGTCATTCATGAGTTTGTTACAACTATTATTTTGAATTCTTGCATGCTTCCTGACTGACCTAGCTCTTGTAGAAAGAAGGTAAATGTATAATCTGCAGAAAAGACTAACATTTTTTATTCTAAATTTACTTGCTCCAGTTTACTTGTTTGACTCTGAACCAGTTTCTGCACCTGTGAGATGGAGTTAGATAGTATCTAGCATAGTGCATGGTACTTTGGAGGTCCCCAGTGAAGACTAATGCATTATAATACTGATTTAAAAAAAAAAAAAAAAAAAAAGAGAAGAATTCCCTCCAAAAGTGGTAGTTAAAGGATCTATCTGGCCAATGAAAAAGGGCATCTTGAGAAAAAAGCTCAGTGGGTAATACGGAATCACGCCATGTCCGATGAGCTGTCCGACAGCTGTCACACAAGAACACCCAAAACTACTGCGGAAGAATGACAGAAGGCAGAACCCACTGTTGACAGTACTTATTATGAAGCTTGGAAACACCCTCCAGGGGCCCAGCTCAAAGTAAAATTTAAACTCTTGGGGAAAAAAGGCACCTTTACTCCTGAGCAACTCTTTAGGTCCAAAAGATTTAAATGGGCTTTTCATTTGGGGAAGGAATGAACCTTCTACAGCCTGAGCTACTGTGAAATGGTTTATTTGACCCCCCCACTACCTCCTGGTTTTCATAGTCACTCCCTTCCTTCCCCTCCCATCGGCTTGAAGCTTCCATGGTCCATGAGGAAACCAAAGCTGTTTGATTTGAGCTCTGTTGATACTGGATGAGTTCTAGAAGGCTGCAGGCTAGCTGTTTCCTCCTTCTAACTAGTAACTAATTTCATCTACCTTGAGGAAAGAATGGGCTTGTACATAGGCTGATGTGGTGGTTTTCAGATCCAACAAAAAATTAGACATGGTTTGCTGATAACTAATTTTGGAGGAAGAGTACATGTTTTCAGGTCACCTTCTCTTACAGAATATGAGGGCCAACCCAGCACTCTTATCCAGCCACCCAGTCTTTCCTGAGATGCCAAATGTCTGCTGCAAGCCAGGCACTAACGCACCATGGCTCCCGTCCACAAGGAACATGGAGCTCAATGGAAGAGGCAGATGCAGGTACTCACACGTGTTAAGTGTCGTATGGAGGGAGGTGCAAACTGCTGGGCAAGCTTTGAAGAGGGACCAGTTAGCCTGGAGATCTCGAGGAAGGCTTTGAAGAGAAGGTGACTTTGGGGGTCAGACTTATGGGGAGAAGAGGAGTTAACTAGGCCAATTGCAGGGGAAGGGCAGCCCTGAGTACAGAGTTGTCTTGCCTTCCCCTTCACGTTCTCGAGAAAGCCCGTGCTGTCCATGGAGCAGCGTTTCTGTGAACCACGACGTCTTTTCTTGGCCGATGCTTTGTCTGGCCATTGCCCAGCCTATTGGCTGAGGCCAACTGTATGGGGTATGAAAGGTGGGGCTGTCACTCACATTAGCAGCAACACAAGCCCGACACCCAGAGCCTTCACTTCTGATTTGGTAGGGCTGGGGTAGGGCCCAAGTTCTTGCTTTTTAAACCAAAACACAAGGTCAGTTGGATATCCATGATCCCTGGAACTTGGAGAAACATGGCCCCAGAATCTTCCCTGTGACACAGTGCCCCACCCCTTCAACCCAACACAGAACACAGGAAACACTTGAGAAAGAAGCAAACTACTTAATTCCCTAAGACTAAAATGACCAAGTCTAACTCCCACTGCCACCTGTTGGTGGCACCTAAATTTGGCCCACCTTTGGTTTGGAACAACCATTTTGGAATCTAGGAAAGCTGGTAACTTAAAATCTGCAAGTTAGAGAGGCATTAATACAGTATGCCGAAGTAACCAGGGGTTAAGTCTTCCCTGCGTAAGCTAGGCTAAGATGTTCGGAAATGTTATTAGCATTTTGCAATTAGGCTACAAAGAGAATAGAAAGTTGAAAATTGACCTGTGGGTGAGGGTGAATAAAGTGCAGTCTATCTCCTTTAATGAAAGGATTATAAATAGTCAAAAGGGCATCACCAGACACTGGGAAGGAAGAAAGGCCTCTATAAACTGATTATCATATTACTGATCACTGTTTTTACTTTGGGATAGTGCATGGAAGCATCGGTAAGACAGCTACCAGCCATTATCAGGCACTAGTTCAGTAAATACACGTTGCATGCCTCTTGCCTACCAGGCCGTCTTGATTCCGGCTCCTGGCATGTTCATTCTAGAGAACAGTGAACCATGAGAAAAAGCAGCTGTCAGCGGAACCCAGACTATGGGTAGGCGCTCAAGAATAATGCCAAGTGAAAGAGAGAAACTGTAGAAGGATTCCCAGCACTCCGGAGTACACACTCACTCCCAGATGAGACGGTTTTCACTTCGGATAGATGCTGGCTATCTTCCAACAGTCCTACAGATGCACAGCCTCACAGTACGTCAGAGCAAAGGGCTCCCCGCCTCGGCATGCCGTCTAGCCACCTAATTTTACTGAAAGGAAAAACGAAATGGAGAAAAGGAAAAAGACTCGACCGAGCCTGTTACCTGAGAAACAGAGCTCTCTCGCTCTGCCAGGTGAGGAGGCTAGAAAGGCAGGCTGATGAGTCTTGTATCCTCACGGGAGTTTGGTGAAGGGGATGCCCAGCTGAACGATGTATTGCAGTGTGGCCAGGGGTGACAGAGTTACCGAGTGCAGAACTTGGTTTGGGGACAGGTAAAGCTGCAGGAAAGACAGGAGACCAGACTGTGCCACTCTGCCTGTCTTATGTCTGGGATGGAGATGAGCATTTGAGATGCAGACCCATGGATTTAAGTATAACTTGGGGTGCAGGGACAGCCACCATGGGTTCATGGGTCCAGACCCCAAGTTCATTAAGTTGGTTGAGCCTCAACTTCCTTTCTGCTGTCCCTACTGACAGGATTGCTCTTGAGGCTAGAAAAATGGTGCACAAGTGCTCAGCACATGGTAGGCTTTCAGTTAGTGGCATAATTCTTGGGTCCTTCAGGGACCCAGTCACACTCTTCAGGAAAAAGGCTACAGCCAATTCTGTCTTAAATGCAGGAGAAGGCCCCGAGAAAGTGTATTTGTTGCTTCGGTCACAGGCCATCTCCCCAGACCTGAGACCATCCCGCCAACTTCTGACATGAGACCCTGGGAGGTCAGCCAGGGCTCCAGGTACAAACCCAATCCTTTTAGCACAGACTTCTCCATCTAAAAGCAGACCTATAACTCAGGTGGGGGAGGGGCAGGACCCCTAACACCCCTCCCACATAAAGAGAGGCCCCCTGAGCTCCAGAGTTAGCTACCAAGTCATTCACCAGAAGCTTTCCCAATCCCGCTCTTAACACAGGAGAGGTGTGGGAACCCCAGAAGCTCCCTTTAATGCAACTGGATTAATTAGCTGCTCAGAAAACAGCTCGATTCTAAATGATCCTAAATGGCCTCTAATACCTGTAATCTTCACTCCGCCACACTGCCCTGCTGCATTGCTAACATGGGCCTGGTTCTGGCTGCTGGTTCTCTCAGCAGATAGCAGGCCGCGTTGCGGGAGGCCCTGGAAATCAGGCTCAGTTCCAAGGGAAGGCTGAGAAATTGATGAAAATGCCACTGGCTTATTCACCAGCCTAATTTGATTCCAGAAAATCAAACAGAGGAATTCAGGCTGGCCTATTCCATAGGTTCGGTGTTCCTTTGCAGGGCTGGGTAATCAAACATGGGTGGGCTGCCAGCTGACCCCTGAATCTGCTTTTACAAAGCCTCACGGGTTGCTGACGTGGCACCTGCTGCCTTTCTGTCATCCAGAGGGTCGGGGCTGGGACAGGAAGGCAGTGTGTCTGGCATTGGGCGTGCACTGCCTGGGGCACAGGTGAGCACCATGATGAAAGAGCAAGAAATGTGGATGGTATCCTGGCTCTGCTGCTCCTATGTAACCTTGGGTATCTCGGTGCCTCTGTTACCTCATTTATAAAATGAGTGATTATAACAGCAGCCACCTCAAGAGGTTACTGTGCAGGATAAATGCCTTATTGTATGTAAGGTGCTTCAAGACTACCTGGCTTCCAGACTCTCTGTGTGCTTGCTTTCATTGCCCCAGATTTCCTGCTTACATGTGGCCAGGCACGTGTCCTCCTCTGTCAGTCTCAATTCCGTCTGTAAACAGAGGACAGTAGCTTTGCAGTGGGTGAACAAAGGGACGGTGCACAGGTGACAGCTCACAGAGCTTCATGAGTGAAAGTGTGTCCGGTCGTTATATGTGGTGAAGGTGACTGGGAGGCAATCAAGGTCCCCATCCTGGGGGAATAGATGAGAAAAGTGTAGAATACAATACAAGGATTAGAAATAATCGGTGATGGAATTTTTAAAAAGATAGGGCTGAATGAAAAAAGCAGTGAAAAAGGATGAGTTATAAATGAATCACTCGTGTAAATTTAAAATACTCAAAATAATAGAGTCCATTTTCCCAGAACTCAAAGGAATGTAAATTAAACTCATTACAAAGACAGTGGAGGTGGGGAAGGAAACGGAGGAGAACAGGCATATAGGAGAGTGACTAAATAAATGAACTAAGAGAGGGGACTTTCGCAGACCAATGTGATAAGGTGTCGTAAAAGAAGGTATAGCATTAACTCAATACCAGCACCAGAGGTCCAAAGGGAAATCAGTTTCATCTTACCTCTACAAAATAAACACTGAACTAACACTGTAAAACTACCTGTGTGAAGAGACACCCACTTATTCATCTGCCTAGAACCCTGTGTGAAGACATTTTCCTCAATAACAGCTCCTCACCAGAGCCGCAGAACTGGAGGGAAAGGTTGTAGTTTATGTGACACACAATGTCCAGTAGCTAGCGGTGCCCCACTGCCTCCTCACCCATTGATCAGATATACCCAGGCACCTCAATGCCTCTGGGAAAAATTGTGGTACTGGGCTAAGGCAGGGCCGAAACCCACCCTGTTCATTTCTATCTGAAGGACCCATCTCAATAAGTCATTAAATGAATAATTTTTGACTTAGCCAGAGGAGCTTAAAGAAAGACCAGACGGCTTCGAATTTAAAAATGAGTACGAGCTGTGAATGTGTTGAGATTTTGCAATTTGGGGGGTGGAGGCCACTGTGGGATGGATCAAACTTCAGAAACCACGGGAGCCATTTGCTGAATAACTTCTATGTGACAGCCCTCCCCATTGATTATCCTGTTCACTTACACCAAGCTCACAAGATAAATCTCAAGTCCATTGTGTAGATGATGAAACCATGGTTCCATAGTAAATAATGATCTATTGTTTTGTCTTTGGCACAACCCTTGCTTTTGTGAATTGTAACTCCCTTCTCTGTGCTCTCCTGCTGGGCTGCTAATCACCTACCCTACTCTTTTGACACAGGGATCAATATGTGACCTCAGCAAGGGCCATAAGAGTCTGTCATGAAAGACCAGAGGTACCTCCTGACCATCCTCCAATTTCTTGAAGGGAGGCCCCTGACAAATGAAGATAAAGAGAATGGTAGCTGTGTAAGTGAGAACGGGAAGGGCAGAAGGCAGAGGGAGAAAAATGAAAAAGACACCTGGTCAATCATACCCCTAAACTCTCTCACTAGGTGAGTCGTAAAGTTATTATTTTGGCTCAAGTTTTTGAGTGGGGTTTCCATCAGCTAAGTCAAGAGAACAGATGGCCTGTCTGTGATCACACAGCCAGCAAATGACAGAGCCAGGTGTCTTTCTGATACAACGCCCAAACACGCCTGTCTAGCCAGGTACCACCTCCACACCAGCATGCTGAACCACCCACCCTGCAGCCGCTGGGACACAGCACTGAGCTTCACCCACTGTAAGTCGATCACGTTTTTCAAAATGGCCCGAGCTCAGCTCCATGGAATGAGAAAAGCCAGAACATAGTTTTTAAAAAGTTGGTAGGCCTAGAAGGCACTAAGAACGACACAGTGTTTAAACCCACCTCCTGGTGTGGAAGGCTTTTCTCATCGAGTCCAAGTCCGGTTAGCAATGAATGGCCTTCTCAGTGCAGCCAGTCAATTACCCTCCTGGGCGGCGTCTTTAGAGAGACAGAGCTCACGGGGTGTGAGTGGCAGAAGTGGACTCTGGTCCTCCCTCACTAGGTGTGTAAACTGGTAACCTATTTAACGCATCTCTAGATTCCAGGAGCCTCCTTTACTTTCCTCACGGGGTTACTTTTTATGGAGGAAAGGCAATAGCAATTGTAAAACACCTGGAGGAATTCTTGCACAGTGTTGGCCCTCAGTGAATTATACATCCCTCCGCATAAGGTGCATGTTATATGTATTTATGCATATTGGATGTTTTAAGGAACTAGTGCTGGAGTGTTGATTAAAACATCTGCCTTGTTACTCTATCATCATGCTGTACAAAGAGCTGGGCCACTCCCATTTCATACACTTCCCAGTGGGCTCATTCTTTCAGAAATAGTCATCAGGCACACACAAAACGCAATTTAAATGGTTCATCTTTCCTCTTTTCATCCACAGACAAATTTCAATAATTATCTTAGTCAACCCATTAATTAGTCTAAATTTGCCCAAGCATAATTGATGCTGCCTACACAATTTTCTATAAAAATTTGAAATGGATGGCTAAACAGAGATTTTTGTTTGTTTGTTTGACTAAGTGCATTTTCCCCTCATGCAAAATGTGTTAGTCAATGCTTGTCTGGTACAATAAACTAACTTTTGATGTTCTCTGCATCTGTGACACAAAGAAGTTGGCATCTCCCAGGGCATGCGATGCACTGGCTGTCTCCAATGGGGACCTAAACTCTGCTCCTTGAACTGCATGAGGAACCCTTTCTTGATGAATGGAGATCTGGTTGCTTAGGTATGCCTTCCGAAAACCCTCTCTCGCCTTGGCTTTCTTAGGTGAACATTGGTCTGACTTCTATACCCGTATCTTTGAGTCCTTTTGGGGTTTTTTGCCCTTTCAATAAGGACCCATTGGGTTTCCCAAGGTCCTGTTCTTAACCCTCTTCTATTACTTGGAAGCATGCCATTCCTGAATAACCTGGTTTCAAACCTTCATTGCCACCTGTTCATGAGGGGATGCTCCTCATATACTGATATTAATTCTGTAACTCCAGCACTGTCGTGCATAATTCTTTTCTAATGTTCTTTGCAACCAAGTCTCTGCCTCATGGAAATGATGAAGGGAGTAAACATGGGGAAGCCTGCAATAGCATAGAAATGTCATGGTTCTGCGCTGGGTCGCTCATAAAGATGAGGCCATAATGAACTACTGAAAGAAAAGAATGGTAACTTTCAAAGCAGCGTCTTGAGAGAAGTTTCAGACACCCTAGAAATCAGATACAGGGGAACAATACCTCCTTAATCCCAATGGGGAGGAGTGATGGCTGTAGCTACAGAAGAGGCATATATAAAGTAGAATGGAACTTCTAGACGCAAACACAAATATAGATAAGAATTCGGAACCTTAAGGTGGCATTTCAAAGAAGCAGAATGATGCTGCATTATTCAATGCTATTGACATAACTGGTTAAATGTATAAAAATATCCAACCTTGTCCCCAAATAAATGCCAGATGGAATAAAACTCATAGTGCAAAAATCAAACCAAAAAAGGTACCACAATTTAGATAAGTATTTATGAAATTTGTTTGTGCAGAAAGCTTGCAAAGATGAAACTCATTAACAATGGATAAATTTAATCACATAAAAGGTAGTATTTTCTCATTATCAAAACCCATTAGCATATTCAAACATACATATCCAAATGTGAAAATGTTTGCCATACACAGAACCAACCAAGATTAATGCTGTTGATATATAAAGTGTTCTTTTAAATCAGTGAGGAAAAACGTGAGCACTCTCAAAGACACAAGTTTAACGGAGATGAATTTGTAACTTGGAAGAAATGCAAGTAGCCACCAACATGAAAAACTGTTCTACTTCAAGTATCAAAGAATTAAAAATTAAAATAGCATTTTTAAAAAGATTTTATTCATTTTTTTCAGAGAGAAGGGCAGAGAAGGAGGAAGAAAGGGAGAGAAGCATCAATGTATGGTTGTCTTTCACCTGCCTCCAGCTGGGGACCTGGCTAAAGACCTGGCTTGAAACCTGGTGATGTGGTCTGACTGGGAATCGAACCAGCGACCTTTGGGTTTGCAGGCCAGTGCCAATACACTGAGCCACACCAGCCTGGGCAGTATTTTTGATATATGAGATTGTTCTGGATTACAATGAAAAATAATGCCAAGTATTAATGAGGGGGTAGGGCAATAATGAACTCCCTCAATTAGCAGTATAGTCAATTTTAAAGGTTAGATTATCCCTCTTTTGTCTATATCAGTATCTAAAACCTCAAAAATGTGAAAATTTTTCACTCAAACTATATTTCTAGGGATTCATCTGAAAGAGTCATATGCATCTGCATTGGCACATGTATAATAATGCTCTCTGAAATGGTGTAATAATGGAAATTGGAAATAAAAATTCAATGATAGGTTAGCTCAGATGAAATCTCTTCCCTCCAAAGCTCAGATAAAATCTCTTCCCTCTGAAATTCCTTAAACTTATTTCTTACTTCACCACTACATCCCATTCTGTCCCTCACCCATGCCAGTCTCTATTTAATCCCTAAATTCTAGTGAACTCACAAAGTCACCAGTGGCTCCTACCACTAAGTTCAAGGTTCAGTCCTGGACCTCAGCTCACCTGTTACCCCAGCCACATTCTATATACACGGTCCCTTCTCTCCTGAAACACTGTAGTTCCCAAAGCCAATTACTGCCAGTACTCTTGCCTTGTTATTTCTCCTCTAACTTCTCATTAATATTGGCATTTTAGACCTTTTCCTATTCTTTCTATATACCAATGCTTCTAAAACTGAGCCCCCCTGGACCAGCATAATCAGCATTACCTGGGGATTTGTTAGAAATTCAAATTCTTGGGCCCTACTTCATATCTACTGAATCAGAAACTCTGGGGGGTTGAGCCCAAAAATCTGTATTTTAACAATCCCTCCAGGAGGCCATGATGCCCATTCATGTTTGAGACCCACAATGATTCTGTGCTAGCAAGAGGAGTCAGGACACAGTAATGACAGATGCAAAGACATGGCAGACCGACCACCAGCGTTCAATAATGTCCTCTACATGCCTTATGAGCTTCCACGAATGACCTAACTGCTCCGGGCATTGATGTCTTCACCCACTAAATGGAGCAATAGGTGCCAGCCCACCAGGCTTGCTGTGGGGCTACAAGGAGGCCATCCATGCCAAGGGCCCAGGTTAGTGTGTGACTCAGAGAACGTGGCCACTAAAACAGAGCCATGCCCACTCGGAAGAGGGCCTCTTCAGGAAGAGGGCCTCTTCAGGCCAGCCCTCTCCTTTGAGCTCCTCTCTTAGAGCCACATTGCCTGTTTACCGTCTCTCCTTGGGTATTCCATAGGCACATGTCCCAAAACACACTTCTCAGCTTCTCCCCAAATTGTACACCTCGGGTGTTTCCATCTCAGCCCTGACACCTTCAAGCTCTCCATTTCTCAAGGCACAAACTCCAAAGCCACCTCTGACTGCGTCTTCCAGCTGACCTGTGTCAGGTAACCGAATGCCAAGTGCCCCAAATCTCTGGATCCATGAAACACGTGTTCACCTGTACGCCTGCTCTCACATGACAGCTCCCAACCATCCCTGCACAAGCCTCCTGGCTGGCCTCCCCACCTCGCTGTATCCATATTTGCCAATCTATTCACCCCACAACGGCCAGGGTGATGTTCCAAATGCAAGTCTTATCATGTCATGTGCCTGCCTAAAATACCCTAGAAACTTCACACTAGGTGTGTCCGTGAGGTATTTGGGGAGGAGCTTCACGTTTAAATTGATCGACCCCATAAAGCAGATTGCCAACCTTAGGGTGGGTGGGCCTCATCCAACCAGTTGAAGCTTTGCATAGAATGAAGACTGATCTTGCTCTGAAGAAAAGGAATTCCTCCTGCCTGACTGGATTTAAGGTGGAATGTTGGTTTTATGCTGCTTTTGGACTGGGACGGAAACATCAGCTCTTCCTAGGTTTCAAACCTGTAGGTCTTCCAACTGGGACTGTACCATCAGCTTTCCTGGTTCCAACCCGCTGACTATAAACCTTAATGAGTATCGGTTTCTATCTCTTCTTTTGCTGTTTCTGTATCTATCTATAGCTACATCTATCTCCATCATCTCTCTATATCTATAACTATCTCTAATACTGTTGGCCACGTTTCTCTGGAGAACATGGACTAATAATCTTCTTCATAACTTCCCATGACTCCCAAGAGGATGTCTGTTGGCCTTTTATACATCTGCTCCCAGTGTGTTTCTCCTTTGTAACACCCAGCTCCTGCGTCCTTCCTTATCAGACCACAGAGAATGTGGGGATTTTGTTCTCAGCTGTAGGCCTAGCAGCAAGCACAGTGTTTAGCAATTAGTGGACTATGATGTTTGTGAAACGAAGACCTATGTAGATTATCCTATTCGGTTATAAAAATTATTGTAACAGAATATTTGCTATCATTATGAAATATACTCATAAAGCTCCAGAAATGTATATTGAGTATAATACCACATTTGCATAATATGAAAAATATTGAATATAAAGACAAAATTGCTTAGCTCTGGTTGGTTTTTCTGCCTTTTTGCATTTCTATTTAGTTCTAACTTCTCTGGCTTGAATATGTATTTACTTTTGTAATTAGAATACTTAGTAATAATCATTATGATTATATTCCTCTGCATGTCTAAAATGCAGTAAAAGAAAAATGAAACGTAGAAATATTTGCAACATGTGACATGACATGTTTCTATTTTATATGTAAAGATCTCTATAAATCAACAAGTAAGAGACAATCAGGGAAGTATTTAAAAATGGGAAAAGGACATAAACAGATTATGAACATTTAGAAAAGACATTAAAATGACTGATGGGCATACATGCCACATGACTATTAACTAGGAAAGAAAAACTATACACAAAGGATTATTGTTCTTGTTATTGGCCAACCTGAAAAAAAAAAAAAAAAAAAAAAGGATAAAATCTAGTGGTAGCTTGATTCTAAATAATTTGACTCAATATTCAATTTCTTATAATTATTCTAAATAATAAATTAATCTTAGGAGACAGATGCCTTTGATCGCATATTTAATGATAATACAAAGTTTGGGAAATCATAAAAAGTATTTGGGAATTAATTGGGTCAATTATAGGCTTACCCATTAAAAAGAATACTATTTCACTCAGTACTAAATAGGATGCTTTGGAAGAACAGTCACAATATAAAGATATTTTTTGGTTTACTTTGACTTTAAAAATACCGTACTGATAACTCTACACACCATGATCTCATTGTATGGAAAATATGTACATTGCAGAAAATATGTATATAAGAAGTATAATTAACCCCAAATGGTGGAACTGCTCATGAGTTGTGCTCCTTTAAACCTTTCCCAAGGTTCCACGGAAAATACCTTATTTTTATAAACCTAGAGGAAATTATATTCCGGCTTCAGAACGTAAAAAATGGGTGGGACGAGCAGAGAGTAGGGGAGGAAAGTGCGTTAGGAGTCTGTGCCTAAATTAAGAGCAAGGGGGTAACCGGTGGAAAGAGTGGGGGGATGGTGCCAATGCTGACCAACTAGTCCAGGATATTTCGGGGGGAATCTGAGAATGTAAGACGCAACTGGACACATCTCCATCTAGTAAGATGGCCTTGCCTGTCATGGTTTCAACAAACCAGAAATAAGGCCTAAACGCAGATAGTTGAGGATGTGTGACTGTAGGGATATTTCAGAATCTCTCACTAGCCTGTGCACACATGAAAGCAAGGATCACGTGGACTAATGATGTCTGTTTTCCTATGCCCGGCATTCAGCTGCTGGACAGTAAGTCCTGAGAAAGTGTGTGTCAAAGGGAGAAATGAGGCACTGGGAAAATTCCTGACTGGAACACAATTTGAAATTGAAACACTACCACACACACAACCTAGGCATGTGCTCTGACCAGGGGTCCGACCTTCAACCTTTTGGTGAATGGGAGGATGCGTCAACCAACTGGGCTACCCAGCCTGGGCAATCCGGCTCTTTTTCAACAAACTGTCTTCTCAAGGACTGACAAGCCTGAACGGCCAAATAACATTTTTCTTAAAAATCCTCAAAACTATTGTGCATTAAATGTATGTAACACGTTCTATTTCGGCATTCAATTCTAAGTCCAGTCTGACGTAGTTTCTTTCTGTGGCACACATTTCAATACTGTACTTTTGCTCTGACATGTGTACTAGCCTTCGTCCCTAGAGAATGGCTTTCCCTCGCATTCCACCTTCAGTCTGAAGCCAACTGATAGCAATCGAAGACGAACAACAGTAAAATCACATGTACGTTCATGTGTACATTTTGCATTTCTGCTCACGCCAGGGTCTCCTGTACCAGACTTCAACCATCGATACTATGGGTACGAGAAGCTTAACTGGAGCAGGGGTGACACAGAAACCTAACTGGTGTCCCTGGCTTAGGACAGGTGGGTTGCAAGTCCCAGGTGGTTTGGCTGGTACCCTTCTCCTTATTTTCCTCCAGGGTAACACATCTTGGTACCTTCCAACAGCCCGCATTCCCTTACAGAGGGACTGGGGTACCGACACTGGAGAAAGCTCCTTGCAGAGGTGATGGGCAGCATGAGGTAACTCCTCCATATATAACACCCCTCACCTCTGTCTCCAAATCCTAAGTTGTGGAGGCTTTAACTGGGACCTGCCAAGCGTCTCCGTGTCCTAAAAGTCCGGTGCCCACACACCCTGCTTCTTTAGGATACTGTGCCAGTTGGGTCTCCTGGGACCCCAGCAAGAGAAACCTGGAAAGAAACCAGGTGACATTCCAAAGGAGACCTACTTCCTTCGCCAGAAACGTTGGAAAGTGCTCCAGGCGCATGTGCACTGGGAGGGGGTGCCTGTCCCCTGTTCCCTCTTTCCACTCGCTCTGCCTCATGTCCTCGCCTTTCCAGCGGCAACTTCCCCCAGGTTTTCATGCTTGCTGTCGCCCCACTTCCTCTGACCTTGCTCTCCCTCCCTCCACTCAATTTTCCTTTCTCTCTAGCCCACGTGCTCCTTCTCTGTCTCTCCACCCAACTTCTTTTCTTTCTCCTACACACTTCTGTCACTTACCCTCGCTGTATCCTTTCTCCTTCTCTCCCCAACAGGCACCTTTCTTTCGCTCCCTTTCACTTCCTTGCCGTTTGCTTCCGTTCCCTCACTTGGCGTTTCTTTTTCTCTCACCCTTTACTTTCTCTCCCGTGACTTTGCTTTCCCTCCCCTCCTGCAACAGGTTTTCTTTGCCACAAGCTTTTCTTTTTACTTTCCTACACACTTTTCACTTTTCCCTCCCCGCTCACCCCCCGGTGCCTCTCTGACTCGCAGGATCTGAAGCAGAGTGAAGGGACCAGATCAGAGTTTTGCAGAACTGCCTGGAAGCCAGGGCTGGGGTGAGAGCTCACCAAGGAGGACTCTTCCAGGACGGAGCTGAGTGATTTCCACTAAGCAGGGCGCCCATGGGCTAGAGGGGTAGCTGTGGACACAGGAGATACTTCGGATAGAAGTAATGGTCCTGAATAACTATATTGGTGTGGGGTGACTGGAGGGCAGAACTCAGGCTGACATCAAGGTTTCTGGCTGGGGCAACAGAGTAGAAAATGTCATCAAGAGCCACAGAAAGTGGCAGAAGAAGCAGGTCTGGGCATTCCTTGATGCTGGGGGTCAGGGAAAGAAAAGACTTGTGGCATTTTTAGACATAAAAGGCTGGTAAAAGAATGGGAAAGAATTCATAATTACACACAGGAAGCTCTTGTGTCTTATTGGTTCAACGTGGAATAATTCTTCCTCTGGCGGACACTTCGGGGACACCCTTCAGAAACTCTTCCTCTGTAAAACTTAGGCTTTGTGCATTAACATTTGAAAAAACAGAGAGCACTATTACCTCATGTCAACTTCTGCCATCCACCCACTAAGTGCTGGCTGCGTTGCTCCTTTGCACAATATTAGTGACTCAACTGTTACCCCGAAGGGCTCCCAGGCTCCAAGAGGCCTGAGAGGTGTGCCCACTGCTCACTAGGATGATAAACACTTAGTAGGTATGCAGGAAACAGATTTGCAATGAAAGAATATTTGAAATCTCCTTTTGATGTTTGTCATTCATTATGATTCCATGAAAAGAGAAAACTGGAATGAAATTACGGAAGCACTTTCATATGTGATGACAAGCGGTTCCCTCAACCCCAGGCGATGGTGAGAATCATTAAGCAGCATCTAAAAGCCGAGACTGGATGCTTGTTGGACTTCCCCTGGTCAAATCTGCGCACGATCGTCAATGAAAGAACAAAATTAAAGGTATTTTAAAGGCAAGAAATAGAGCATCAAAGCTTTTATGTTGAAAGTGAGAGTTGTTGGAGGATTATTATTTTTAAGGTTTCTTGAAAGAGGCCTCCTCACTTTCCTAGGGGCAAAAGAAAACACCCTACTGTTCTTAACTTTTGCCTTTCAGGCACGTGTGTAGGAAGGCATTGTTTCCTGAGGGGGGGACGGTCCTTCCCAAGCACTTATCCTAATATGTCATCTACAGAGGGAGGTAAGGACTTGACAGCAGACCAGTTTGTGGGGGTTGCATGACAGAGAAGCCCTCAGGTGTGACCTGCACCTGGGGACAGAGGCCTGGAAGGGAGGACTTCATGCTAAAATGGCTTGCTACCATCCTCCAAGGTCATCTTCACACAACAGATGGAGCCACTAATCAGTTCAAAGTATTTATGTGACTGCTCCAGGCTCTGAGGATACATCTAGGGAAACGGACAATAACTCAGGCCCTCAGGGAGCTGGCACTCTGGAGTGGTCAGATACAAATGGCAATATAACCTATATAAGCAAATTAGACAGGATGAGAGAGTGCCATGAAACATACAAGTAACACAGATCACGGTAAGCATGCTGCTGTGGCAGACAACTGCAACATTAAAGCTGGCAGTCGGGGAGGTTGAGGTACCCTTGCATTATTGCTCAGAATCCATTACTTAGCACCCCCCTATTATCCATCCTGCTCCTGTCATGAGGCCTGTACTCCCTTCCCTGTGGGTGGGGACACCTGTCTGACCCAAGACATGAGGCTTCTGTCATGTGACTTGTCTTGGCCAAATGTAAAAGTGAGCAGATGTGACACATCCCACACCCAATAGCAAACTTCGAATGCACTTGCATGCTTAGCTCAGTTTCGTGTTTTTAACTTCTGCCATCAAAGTGGAATGTCCCAGGCTAGGGCTGGCCCTCCCGCCAGGTTCCAGAATGATAAAGCAGGGGCGGCAGAGTCACAGCCTCCAGCAGGTCACATCTATGTGGAACGTGAGCAAGAACATGTCTGTTGTGTAAGTTGATGACACTCGGTTACTGTAATAAAACTGATTCATATTTTTGTCAATGCCTGTTGAAAAGGTACCACTGAAGCAAAGATCAGAAGGAGACGAGATGACAGAACTCAGGCTCAGAGAAAGGAGGACTATTGGAAACCCTTCCATCTCAGTTTGTTCGCACCATCCTCTGAAGTAGGGACCTGCCTGGCTCAGATCACAGAGGACACACTGTCACATTTCTCCATCCCCATCAGTTGCATATCCTACCTCTCGCAGGATCCGAAAGCAACAGGCCTCCAACAGTCAAACCCGCCTCAACTTACGAGAGGCACCTGGGCTCCTTCTACAGCCGCAGGCCAAGTCCCACCCAGCCTGCAGCTGACTGCTTCCATCTCCCCCCCATCATTCCCTCTCCCTCCAACCTTCCCACAGCCTACGAGACGTGAAAGGACAGTGACTAAATCTCACCACCTCCCATTTACAGGTGAGAAAGCCAAGGCTTGGAGCGTAGCCATTTCCTTAAAATCACGCAGGAAGAGAATGTGGATGATGTAAACCCTGCTTTTCCAAATCTAGGAACATCACTGCATCACCAGAATCTTTATCTAGTTGACTATTTAAGCCTGGTTACAGTGACTTGAGCTGGTTTGTTATTCCTAGTACGTAGATGGGGGGACAGACACTCTGAGGCATGAAGCAACTCTCGGGTGGTCGCACAGGTTAGAAGAGAAAGGTGAGACCAAAGATTTTTTTCTCACCCCGGAACCTGTGCGCAGCATGTAGCCCTCCCACTACGTAGGTTTCTATAAAGACACAGACCAATGGCTGGTGGCTATCAAATATGTTGCTCGCTGTGATTAAAGAAACTCGGTGAAATTATTGCTTAAATCAATTCGTCCCTAACTTGGTGACAGGAAAAGAAGCTGATAATGCCCAGGTAAGCACTTAGCATCATGCCTGGCACCCACTAGTTGAGCAGCAAACCTGTTTCCTTATCCCCGTGTCAATCTTTAAAAAAAAAAAAAAAAATACATTCATTTAATAATTTCCAAAATATCGTTATTTTTGGCCTCCTGGTATCTCAAGGCACGCAGCTACTGTAAAGGAAGGACAGTGTGGAACCAGGAAGAGAATGGAATGATACCTAGAGGCTGGAGGGCATGGCCTGACGTCACAGTCCCTTCCGCTGCTGCCCTTTGACCCTGGACTTGAAGAAACTGCGGGGGGAGAACCACTTGGTCTCTCCAACATCCCTGCTGCTGCTCTTCTAAATGCAAAGAAACGTCAAAGCTGAAATAACCGTAATGCAACTGTATTTCGCCTGTTTATGAAAATATCAGCCATTGCTTCACACAGCAATTCCGTTTCTAAAGTTCATTGTGCTAGGAAAATGCGGCAGCTCCTTAATTCCTACTTTCGCATCCAAGCCTGGTGGGAGGTGAGAAGTTTCTGAACTGCACAAAGATCCGCAGGAGGCATTTCAGAAGCATCTGGGAGCTCCCTCCCCGCCGTGCACACACAGCTCCCGCTCGCCAGGCCTGCCCTCATTCTGCAAGCAAACGCTAAAAGAGCATCAGCAGAAGCAAAGGCAGAAGAGGGGGATAGCACAGGGACGCCGAGAACCTGTCCTGATCTCTGAGGGGTCCAGGGCTCACCTGGAACTAAGGGCTGAGCCTGTCCCCTTGTCTTATTACGTTGGCCCTCTTGCCGTGATAACAGGTACTGACATCAACAACCAGTATGAGGAAACTGAATTGCCACGGACTGGCCCGCTAGATCCCCACTGAGGTGAGACGTGAGCAGGGGAATGAGAGGCAGGATGAAGGAGAAGATGGAGCAATCCTTCTCTCACTCCCTCCGGGGTTGGCCAGTGGCCACCTTCTTCAACAGCAGGGTTCTCAGTACCATGGGCGTTTGGGCTGAGTAATCCCTTGGCATGCGGGGTTGCCTGGTGCCTTGCCGGCTAGTCCACAGCATGCCTGGTCTTTATCACTAGATGACAGCTGTGATCAGACTGTGACCAAATACATCTCCAGACATTGCCAGGGTCCCCTGGGAGGCAAAACTGCGCCCAGCTGAGAATCGCTGCTTTCGTCTTTGCAGACGGCCCTTCCTTAAACGCCCTTTGCCAACCCACTGAGCGTGTCACCTGCCTGTACCTGGGACACAGGACATGCGCACGTTCGAGTTTGTGCACCTCAACCTGGACGCTCCCTGTGAGCAACTGAGGACGTGACGTGTCTCCCGGTCGATTGTTGGCTTCCGGAGGGCAGGGAGGGGAGTGCTCCCATCTGAGACGCCCCCACCCCGGAGTGTTTCTAGCTGTCTAACCGAACCCAGGGGCTTTCGGGACAGCCTCCTTCTCCGCTTCCTCTTCAGTGGAACACGGGCGCGCTGCCCCACCAGTGCCACAGCTTCTCTTCCTCACGCCTCTTCACAATTGTGGGCAATTTCCCCTGGGCAGCCAGAGGTCTAGCTGGCTTCCCAATTGGCACAAGTACCCTGTGGTTAACCTGCTGCTGGTCCCCGGGATGCCGCAATCACTTCTAAATGAGGGCTGCCTTTGCTTTCATTTCAGGACTGTTACCAATTGCCTTTGCTTCCCCAAAAATATAACCTGGGAGATGAAGTGCTCTTGTATCAGTCAACACGCATGCTAGTTTCCTGAGCAAGTTCTCTGAAAAGGTACCAGCCTCTGCCAACACAGCCCCGAGGTCACTGCCCGCATGCCTAAGTCCCTGCAAAGGGCTGGGCTGGGGCCCTGGCGGGCAGCAGGAGGGGGCATCTGGTGCGATTTGCTTGGGGTGTGGTATCATCAGTGGGTATTTAGATCCTATCAGGCTGTCCCAGTGTCACCGTCGGTATGCCATGCATGCCATGGGGACATCTGAAGACAAAATCTGCCACGCATGATCCTACAGGTATCCAGCAGGGAAGCCAGCTTCCAATTCTCTAGGGTATATTTAGACATTCACAGGGCTGACGTTCTGGCACTGTGTCCACTTCTGCCTTTTGTTTCCTGCCAAGATGGTTTCTCACCAATGTAGGGTGAGGTCAGGATGCTGGTCTTCACACTTCTGGGCGCTGCCGCCTTGGCCAACCTCCCGGTGCCGTGGGAGCGGGGAGGTCAGGCAAACTCTGCTTCTAGTGACTCCCTGTGAGTCCGACAGGTGTGTGCTTACAGCTCATGCCGACCTGCACGCTTGCCTCAGTCTCCCCACTTACCACACCAGATTTCTGTTGGGACCACAGCCTCGCTGACTGAGGGGCTGATACGGGCTGCGGCCCCCCTGGGACACTCTCCCCCTGAAGCCTGCCCCTCCGTCATGGCTGCCTGAGGAAATCACGATTCGATCACCACTTGGCTCCAGCCTTGAGATCAGCTCACTGGCAAATCACATTACTTCTCTGGGCTACGGTTGCTTCATGTCTAAAATGGGGTTGAACAAAAATCCGTTCCTGGGGATTTATTTTTGAGTTGTAATAATTTATATTCAGTAAAATACACAAATCTTACGTGAGCAACTTCGTGAATTTCTACATATGGCTACAGCCACATAAGTGCCACCCAAACTGACATAAAAAACATTTATTGCCATCACACCAGAAGTGCCCTTGTTCTCCATTCTGGGTAATAATACACCCCAATGGGTAACTATGTTGCCTTTTATCAGCATTCGAGTAGTTTTGCCTATTCTTGGATGTCATATAACTAATCCTATAGCAGACACTCTTTTGTGCCTAGCTTTGTTCAACATAAATGTTTCTCGAGTAATCCACATTATTGAGTGTCCAATAACTTATCCCTTTCTATTGCTAAGTAGCATTTCATTGTATAGATAAAATACCACAATTTATCTATCCATTCTCCTGCTGATGGCCATTTGGGTTGTCTCCAGTGAGGGGCCATTGTGAATAATGCTATACTGAACATTTTTATGCAGGAATGTTTGTGCATAAAACTGTTCTTTCGTACTCATTTCTCTGGAGATTCAGAAATTTGACCGCCTGTGTCATCCCACACCATGTCCCCCACCAGCACAGGCACCAGGATCAGCATGATGCACACCGTGTCCAGCACCCACAGACCTGGCCCTAATGATGCGCAGCCTCAGTGCCCCAAGTTAGCCAGCCCTCACTTCCATCAGTACTTGGAGCATGCCTGGTTCTATCTCCCTACCTGGCCTGCAGAGCAAATTCAAGCCAGACACTACATCACTTCTGTATGAAAATACATTCTAGAAAGAGTAAAGGCTGAGAGGCAAAAACCATAAAAATGTTAGAAAAACTACCAACTGATTTTCATATTCTGACATTAGTTCCCAAAATGTATGATAATGCCACAAAGAAAAACTGAAATTACAATTAAAACCACCTCTATCGAAAGAGTGTAAGGAACATAAATATGTTTTAAACTAAATAAAACTGAAAGACTTAGTGATGTATTATCCGTAGCAGGCAAAGCGTTCTTACAAAATATTAAGAATCATGTAAAGCCACAACAGAAAAAAAGTGCATGAAGAAGAGGCAATGGGTAAAATAAAGGCCTAATAAACAACAAAGGACAACATATTAAAACAAGCTATTATTTTTCATTTATCAGCTCAGTATTCAGGCAGCTGACAGTTGGGGAAATGAGATCTCTCCTATAATCCTGATGGAGTTATAAATCAATGCCTCTTTGCCAAGAAACTATTCCTGTGATGAGCAAAAACCACTTAAATATAATCAAGTAATGAAATTTCTAGGAATATGTCCTAAGGAAACATTTGGAAATGTGCACAAAGACATGTCCCAGCCTGTTCACAGAAGTGCTTATAAAATGTAAAAGCTGGGAGCAGCCTGAATGTCCAGAAAGGGGGCAGTAGTTAAATCAATTACACTGTATGCCTAGAGTGAGCTAACATGCAGCCACTGGGTAAATCCATCTTTATCACCCATGGATGTTCACACCCTATTTGAGAGACTAAAGCAAACTGCAAGAACATGATTAAAGGTAGAACTTCATTGTCCCATGCGTGTGCGCGCCCACTGCTAGTGTTTAGAAGGTGTTTTGTCCAGGGTGGGTTCACATCGGAAACCTGGGAGTGAATATAAGAAAGATTTGTTTTTTCCTGCAATCACAATCAAATACAGGTCTGGAGGGAGCCCCAGATCCTTCTGTCAGTGGCTCCACTGTCCCCCCAGAGTCCTGAAGTCCTCTACTGAGTCCTCTGCACTTGGCCGGCAGACATGGGGAGAGAGAGTGGGTGGAGAGCATTTAAAGGGCCAGGTCTGGAGGTGAGGCACCTATTTCTGCTCATACACCACAGGCTGAACGCAAGCACCTGCCCACCCTGTCTGCAAGGGGCAGCCAGGCTGTGCGCCCACCACCAGGCCCATCTTTTTCATATAAGGTAATGTGAAAAAGGGACACGTGTGTCCTGGGGCCCCGCGTCAGGGCTGGCGGTGGCTGGTACCTGGCACCTCCCTAGGCTGTCCCCCAGTCTCAGGACCGACAGCAGCTCTGAGCCCACCCTCCTGGGACTGTTGTGTGTCCCCCCTCCCGCCTGCCTGCGAGGCATCAAGCGGAGGAGCAAACCCCCTGTTGCTTTCTCCAGGGCTTGCTTTTGTCAGGTGCGCAAGCCCATCCCGTCACTCAGAGGCGTGTACTCCCCGCACCACCATTTGTCACTGTCAGCCCAGCGAGCAATTATATTCCATCCAGCCAGAAATAAACAGACACCGGCATCACGTGACAACAGGCAGACACACTGTCACTAGCGCATCAATTCGGGGCCGCAAATGCCTCTCCGATCCGCTCTCATCACTTGCTCTTTTTAGGGGGAATGAAGGAATCTGGGGGAAAGCCATCCGCCTGCATGGAACAGCTGCAGAACTTCAGATAAATTGCCTGTACAGAAACGTAGGAGGTAGAAGCACGTCTCTGTGCTCATCTGGCCAACAGGCCTGGGGATCAGGAATGAGCATGTCAGTCTGGGGGAGGGGGGCTGGGGCTGAGGTCAGGCAGCTCTGCCTAACGGTGGTGCTGTGTGGGCTCAGCCCTTAAGCTTCCTGCCTGTAAGTGGCAGTGAGAGCACCTGCCCCTCCCTCCCCACCCGTGCAATTGCTCCGGCTTCAAGTACTGCCCTGGATCCTCCCGTGGCACAGCCACTGGCTCTCCACCGAGTTTATGCTCCCCTGCCCGGCACCCAGCTGTGGCTGGGAACCACCTACTGGGTTACAGAACGTATTTCATAGCCTCTGTTTTGGCTGGGACTGGCCTCAAGACTAGTTTGTTTATTTTTAACAGACTTCAATTTTTTTTTGAGCAGTTTTAAGGTCACAGCAAAATTAAGCAGAAGGTGCAGAACCTCAAGACTAATTTTCACCAATAAGATGAGAGCAAAAGGGACGAACACAACAGGGTGTCACTAAGCCATCAAGCACTTCACAGGCACCCTCCCGGCCCCGCCTTGCGGGGGTGAAGATGACCAGGACAACCTACGAAGCCATGGGCTGAGGCTCTCGGGGCCTCTGTCCACCTCAGTCCCCGACGGACCAAGCACAGGACTTTGCACCCTGCCGCCCCACAAAGAGCGAGCAAAAAGAAACATGACCAAATGCAGCGTGGCATCCTGGACTGCATCCTGGAATAGCGGAAGCCCATTAGAAGAAACAACTGGGGAAATCCAAGTAAGATCTGGGGTTCAGTTCATAGCCTACCAATGTCAATGTCTTCATTTTGACAAATGTGTCATGGAAATGTGAAATAGTAACATTAGAAAGAATTGGGTGCAGAGCAGATGAGAACTCTACACCACCTTTGCTACTTCACATAAACTAAAAGTATCCCAACATTAAATGTTCATTCCAAACAATTTTTAAAAAACCTTCGAATGCATTAATCCATTGTATGTTTGGGTATATTACTGCAGTCTAGCCTATTCTGCCCAATATCACCCTCTTTACCTATCAAACTCCTAGTCATATTTCAAGACTTACACTTGACTTTTTTTTACCCTAAGAAGCTTTCTGAGATCCCCAGGGGGTGAGGCACCTTCCCCTGTCACTTCCTTCTTCTATCACACTCAAGGGAGCAACTAAGAGACCCTGTCCCTGTCACAGCTGCAACGTTCCTCACAGTGCTCAGCGATACTTGCCAACCTCACCGATTTGCTGTGACCGCTGACTGCGCCAACCAGAGGGCAATGGCCTCATTAACTCTCAGATCCTAGCCAGACACAGGGAAGAAGTGATTAGCTGCAGAGCATTACTGAACGCCAGGGCTGCTTTCCGGTTGTGATCTATTTTTCTGGGGGCCTACAGCGTCTGCACGGACACGCGGTACTTGGGTCTCATTACTGTGATCGTCTTCATTAGCATCTATGTGGCAAAAGGGCTTCAACAGTCAGTTCAACGCCTTCCGTGGACAACCCCAAGGCAGTAAGGCGGGCGCCTCCATTCACTGAGGGCCGTTGGATGTCAGGCGGCTATGGGCTGGGGGCTGTCACACCTGTTATTTCATTGAGTCTCCGCAGAACCCTGGGAGGCTGGTATTATTATCCTCTACTTCACAGGGGACGAACTTGAGGAGCAGAGAGAACAAGTGATGCATTTACCACTGCTCACTCTGTAAGCAGAGCTTGGCTCCAAAGCCCACCTACAACCCACTTGCTTTAGAAACAGATCTTGACATACGATCTGTCTCCACTCAGACCTGTCATAAAAATAAATCCGATTTCTTCCATGCCCCCCTGGGCTGGACCTCAAATAAAGCTGAATGCCAGAGCTCAAACAAATTGCCGTAAACTGAAGTACAGTCATTGAAACGGGGCTTTGGGGTCACAGGGGCTCCACCCACCTCACAGAGTGATGTCTGAGCTCCTAAACCCAGGGTCCTTCAAGTGTCCTGGAATAATCTGGGAATGAAAAGATGTCAGGGTATCACTCATCAGACCCTTAGGGCCACCTGAGGAGGAGATGAGAAAAGTGAGTCTCAGGTATGTAAGCTAACAATTACTGTGAATAAGTAACTTATTTATTCATCCACAGCAATTACATCTCCAATGCCTTCTTTTCCGGTAGATGACAAGCCCCTGCCTTGCACACCTTTGTATCGCAGTGCCGCATAGGGTTGTTGAATAAAGGTAGGAAATGGTCAGAGTCACAGGACATCCGGGAAACCATAACATTTTTAAAGGGGCCTAAGTGCAACACCTATTGATTTAGGCCGTCACGTGAAGAGCAGCAAATGCCTAAGCTTGCACGCATCCACCAATGCCCTCTGCCTCCTCCTCTCCATGGGGCCTCATCTTATCCTGTGCCTCTCAGAGCCCCGCGGAGACAGATGGCTGCGATGCCAAATGGTGGCACGTTCTCTTTGGGCCTCCTGATGTTCCTTCACACCTTATCACTTGGCCCTGAGTATGACCTGACCCAAGATCTCCCAAGTCCCCTTTAAAGGCAATCGCCATGACCCAGGAGCCATTACCTAGGGTGCTCTGTCTTCCCCACAGGTGTCCCCCCTTCTTCCTTCCGTTTCAAGACCCCTTGCCTCAGTATCAGCTTCTGACATCAGATGCCTGGGACAGTGGGGCACAAGACAATGGGTTCAGTGGACCATTCAGATTCTGAATTCTAGTTTCAGCTATTATGAGACATAAAACATCTGCCCATTGTAAGCTTCCTACAAATAATGCACCATTAACTTGGTGAGATGTTTGGGGCTAGGCAGCAGGGCTGTCTCACAGCCACACACCCGCAGGCAAGCTCTGTGAGTAGGGCACCGGCTCAACCCCCCGCCGTGGCTGGTGGCTGGGAGTCTCTTTGCAATGCCTGCCCTGCGCAGCTGTCCTCAGGGGTCTGGCTTGACTGAGTACCTGCCCTGCGCCAGAGCCCCTTACTTTAAGGGATTAGCATCCCTTCCACGCCCTTTGTAATGTTTATGACAACTGCCGTTAATTAATTGTGGATGTACACTGATCCGCTTGATGTCTGACAACCTCACTAATCTCTAAACTGCTGAAGGTGCCTTGTTCAGAACTCTTGTGTCCGGCATGCGTAAAACATGCCCCTTCCCATGAAAACAGAAGTTGTAGAGAAGAAGTATGTGCTAGATTACACTGTCATTCTTAAAATTGTACCCTCCCTTCATCGGGGCCCTTTGCCTGTTGACTTTCCAGTTGTCCCCATGGAAGGATGGCACAGTCCTGCAGCTGGGTCTCGGGACTTGACTTAGCTGCTGGAAAACGGCAGAAGTGATGGTGCCTCAGTTTTTACTCGAGTCTCCAGAGGCCCTGGATGCTTCCCCTCACCTGCTGTGTTTCCTCCATGAGAAGATGAGCCCTGACCCCCTCACTAGTCCAGGGAAGAGAAAGGGAGATGGGGGAGCAGATGCAGATCAATGGAAGTACCTCAAAAAGAAAAAAAAAGAGCCAGCCAAGCCCTCTATGCCAGCTGGCCCCAAGTCTACCTGCACATGTGTAGACACACTCAGTTGGGATCATCCAACCTGCACATACATGAGCTACATAAATGCCCGTGGTAATTAGACATTCATGAAGTAATCACCCAGCATGTCTAGTACCCATCTGACACCTTACCTAGTCATTATAGTATTATTGGCTACAGGCCCTAGATTGTACACCTGGCACGAATACGTACAATATTGCATGTCAACTGTAATTGAAAAATAAAATAAAGTTGAAAAAACTCCAATAAAGAATGGCTCACAGTTACACGCCACCGCTATTTTGTGCTTGATTTCTCACACAGGAATAGCTAACAGTTAACACGTCCATATTAAAGAAGAGAAAACTGAAGATCAGGGAGATGAAGTGACTAGCCCAGCATTTCACAGCAAGAGCAGACGCTCATCTTTAGAGCAGTCTGTCTTTAAAACTGATGTGCCCTTTAGCCTTTGCAAGGCTCACATACACCTGGCAGGACAGCCAGCTTGTGTCACGCATGTCTGCGGCATCTCCTCCATCCACACCTCCCAGAAGTGGCGCAAAGGCAGCAGATGCTACACTGAGTCATAATATTACACCTAGAAGCCCGCTTGTCCTTGCTGACTAGCTATCCTTGACTCTCTCAGCAAGTACAGAGATTCCTCACTTTAATGTGTAAATGCCATTCCAGATAAGCAACCAAATCCACCAGGTAGGGAAGCTCCAGGTGATTAATGCGTCTCTCAGGTGGTGAAAGTCACTTAATCTTCAGCTGCAAATCTCCGGCTCCACCAAATACAGCTCTAATCACCCACAAATTCACTGCCTGATGGGCTTTTATTGCTTAATTGCCAAGGTGAGAGCCTCATAATTAATACACCATTTACGCCCGACATTTAGATTTTTCCAGGAACTGTCGCCCCAGATTTTCCAAGGAAATTCACAGTATTTGTCATCTTACTCCGTACCTCCTACTGCCTGCGTCGGTCACAGATCCCATGGTTCCCAGCCTTCTGCCTGCAGCTACCTTGAACAAGCAGGCAAAGACCTCCCAGTGTCTCTCTTCCTCCCTGTCTCACTTTCCAGCTGGCAATGAATTTGGTGATGTGCTACCATTGGCTGTGGACAGAGTGATCAAAATGATAACAATGCAGCACTAACAAAGAACAAAAATAAAACCTAACTGTAGTTCTACACTTACAGTACCACAAGAGAAAGAGTTACTGAAAATGACAACTGATTTCAAGACCACACTTAGGACATGTAACAAAATGTCCTTCATGAAAATGGGAGAGAGGGCCACAATTTGGAAGGTGCCTGTCCAGTTATCCTTTTTCAAAGGTGTCTGAGCCTTCACTTCAAGAACACAGCGTTTCATTTCCCTTCCAAACAAAGTGAAGTTGTGGGTTACTCAGTAAGTAGCTTTGACAGCATGTAGAAATGAACAATAATGGAACTGAGTTACTATACACTAAGGATGCTCAGTTTTAATTAAACATGCCCATTGTATCTACTGCTCTGTCACTCTTGCTGGGAGCCTCGAGGTGAGGCTGGATGTGCCGGGTGGGCAGGCAAGCCCGTCACCAGGGAGCCTCCTGCAGGTCTCCGACCACACCTGGGTGAACACTACCAGCTTTGAGTAGAAATGTGATCACACCACTGAGGAACGCCACCTTCAGTACGGAGTATGCAAAACAGTGTCCTTTATTATTTTACATCCACCCTCCCACCTCACACAGTGACAGGTGCCTATCACCTTGGCCTCAACAGAGAATGGGGAATTAAGACCATCGGAGCACTGGGTCAACCATCCATTTGGGTCCTGAGAGTCATGAGCAACTTTCCTAATTCTTTCCAATCCCTGCCCACTTCAGGCTGGCTCCTCTCCTTTCCTTTCCCTTCCTTCCTTCCGTCCTTTCTTCCTTTCCTTCCTTCCATTTACATATTATTTATCCAGGGCTGAGAGATGTTTTTCCTTTCATCAATGTGTTTCTTATAGAAAAATTAGGCAAATGCAGAACGTTAGAAACTAACAAATGCACATGATTTGACCACCAGGTATAACGAATGTGAACCATTATTTCCTGGCAATTCTATTTGCTAATAATGATTCAACTTTTTTACACATTATGCAAAACACATGACAATAAAAAACAAAACAAAACAAAACTGAGATATTCTAAATGAAAACTACAGCAGCCAGAGGGTGAGACAAAGAGACAAGCAGCCCACTAATGGCCGCGGGCCACTTCTGACAAAGGGCTGCCCATGTTCCTGCGGATCTTTAGAGATTCAGGATTCATTTCCAGGTGGCTATTTCCATGATTATCCGAGAGAGGGGAGCCAGGAGCGTCAGCTCCTCCTGTGCACATGAACTTGCCCATCGCCTGCCCTCAGCACAGACACTTGTCGCTTGCAGACTTGGGGCTCCTGTCCCAGAGCAGGCCCGGTGCACATTCTCCGTCCCACTTTGTCTACAGCGCGTGTAAATCCTTTCAGGCAGCTTACACACTCACCCCTCACCCCTGCCACAACCCAATCAACTCCAGGATGATGGACGTGTTGTCTCTGCTACCTAGCCAGGCTGACGGGATTTTCTGTTTAGAGTGGCTCGGTGCCCAAGACTATTTGGTTTGTTTGTTTGTTTGCTAACCACGGCCTAGATAAACCCTTCTTGTAAAAAATGACTTTCAGTCATGGAAGTGAATTTTTTTTTTTTTTTGCCTAGCACATAATACTTGAATTCAAATTTGCCATTTCTACTGAACATTACAGCATCAACAGGGCCCATGTTAGAAGCAGTTCTTCACAGACATGCAGAAGTGATGAGAGGAAGGATAGTACCAGCCCGCCTTGGTCTATGGAGCACTTAGGTTGTCACACAAAAGGAATTCTATCATTATAGCAATGCTGTGATGGTGACTGTGGCAAAAAGAACAGTGACCCCCCACATCCCCCTCCTGCAACAGTGTCCACATTCCTGTCTGATTCCCCAGAATCCTATAAATAAGCTACCTTACACTGCCAAAAGGATTTTATATTTAAGTCAATTAGTTAAGTTAATTAAGTGGTTAAATTAAGGGTCATGAGATGGGGAGGTTAGCCTGGATTATAGAGGGGGACCCAGTGTAATCATGAAGGAGAGGGAGAGAACTAAAGAGGGAGAGGAAGAAGGATAAAGGAATAATGGGAAGGGAGAGGAAGAGGAGGAGGGGAGGGGAGGGGAGCAGAAGAAAGGGAGGGGGAAGAAGGAGAGGGAAAGGAGGAGAAGAGCGGGGAAGGGGAGAGAAGGGAGAAAGAGAAAGTTGGTGATTCTACACTTAGTTTTGAAAATGCGGCCACAAGCCAAGGAACTCAGGGGCTGGAAAAGGCAAAGAAACTGATTCTCCCCTAGAACAACCTGAAGGAATGCATCTGTGCTGACAGCTTAATTTCATCCCTGTAGAATACATTTCAAACTTCTGACCTCCAGAACTACAAGGTAATAAATCTGTGTTGCTTGAAGCCACTAAATTTGCAGTAATTAAGTACAGCAGCAATAGATAACTTTTGGAAACATCCTTGTAAATAAAATGGTTCAGAGAGTTCAGGTCTCTCTTTGGACAGATTTCCAGAAGTGGAAAATTTCCGGGGTCAAGGGACGTGACTGTTTGGAAAACTCCTGACAGATTTGCCAAATGGTTTCCCTAGGGGCTGCGACACATTTGGGGTAGATGTCCCCAAGCTGTGGAAGGTTGCCCTCTTCCTTCCATCTCAGCTGCACCCTGCCCTCTCTCCTCTCCCCTCTGAAGAAGAATGCCTGGCTCCCTTACTGCTCCCCTGCCTCTCTTTTTGGCAGCCACAGGAGCCAGAGGGTCTCATTAGAATATAAACTAGAATGTGAGTTGCTCCTCTTCAATGACTTCCGTTGCTTTTAGTGAAATGGCAACAATCCCAGCCTTGGTTTCCTGGCCCCGTCTCTTCCAGATGCCCTCTGACCCCAGCTCCCCCAGGTTCCCCTCACCCTTTTGCTCTTCTCTGCTGTGACCAAGAAGGTCCCCCAGGTTCTGCCAATGGGCCCTGCTCCTGCCCATACCTCAGGGCATTTGTACATGCTGGCGCCTCTGCCCTAAAGTTCTCCCCACTTTTCTGTGATCCTAAATGACACCCCCTTGTCCTTCAGAGTTCATGTCAAATGCTACTTTTCCAGGAAAGCCCCACTTTCCACACCCTGCTCTCCTCCTTCACAGCACTTGCCAGGATTTTAATTAATTTGTAATTAGTTATTGAACCTTTAATCAAAGTTTAATATTTATGCAAAAACATGCACATAATATAATCTCTGTGAATTTTCACAAACTGAATACACCTTTGTCAACCGCACCTAAGAACAGAAAACTGTCTGCATTCTACGGCATCTGCCCATGCCCGTTCCAGTTAGTAAGCACCAGTCCCCTGCCCCCCTGAAATAATGTCTACCTATAATAGAGATTAGTTTTTTATATGAACAAAACCTTTACTGAATGGGTCTAAATAGCCATCTTCCTCTTTAGAACAGAGGTCTGTCCTGGAAGCATTGAGCCAACGTCGATGTAATGAACATTGACGTTGGCTCAATACTGTTGGAACAGATCTTGTATAACCTCTATGAGGGCATGTCCCCAGTGCCAGCATCTTTGCTCAACAAATGTTTGCCAAAGCAAAGGATGAACTGTTGAATGAACAACTGATGAATGCTGCAGGAGCTGGGCAACAAGGGGCAGGAGGCTTGCAGGACAGGGCATCCACAAGAAAAGAGGAATAAGGAACAACGGGGCTGTCCTGACACGTGACACACATTCAGAGGAGGAGATGGAGGCCTCCGGCCACACTGGAGTGGGACTCGGGCCGTTTACACTGGGGAGGAGAGAGGTTTCCGACTAAGGAGCCCCGTGCGAGTGTGGGGGTGGGAAGACGGGAGGAATGACCCGGCTGTAAAACCCGCCTGCCTGGGCCAGGCAAGCACCCTGGCTGCTAGGGGCTCTCTCCCCTGTTGGGTGGAGCACCCCCAACTGCCCTGCATGGTGGTTAGAACGAAATGCCTTTCCTTAGCGTAAAAAGGGACTTTTCTAGGAGCTGCCAGGCCCCAGAGAGGCATTCCAATAAAGAGGGCATTTGACAGCAGTGTGGTGAGAATTAAGCCAGACTCTGTCCATCTCAGGTTCTAGGAGAAATTCTAGCCTACAGCCCAGGGGTGGAATGGGAGGCAAGTACCAGGTGACTACATCACGATCCAAGTTCTGGCTTCACCAGACCCTGTTTCCTGCTTTCTGTCCTTCTGTCCTTCTATTCAAACACCTGTTTACACAGTTATCAGAGCAGACCTGACGCAAATTCCGCCATGCCTGTCACTCAGGGCTGAGGAAATCCCTGGGCTTGCAGCGGGGGGCTGGGGACAGCCTATTCCAGGCAGAGTCTGACAGTCCCGTGTCAGTGCACGGCTGTGCCAGCCGGTATCTCGTTGAGGACATTTGGGGCTCATGGTGAAAAACCGGTTTGTCCGCACAACTTCTTTAACTGGCAATGACTTGCAAAGGGCTCTGTGGTTCACAACATTCCCATCAAGCGTTCAGTCAAAAGGACACGGGGGACATAACTGCATGATCACTATTGACCTTTTCCAGCCCATTCCTCTCTGGTTAAAAAGTGGGTGCCCGAAGATGCCACTTAGTAGCTTCGGGCATCATGACAATGTCACTTTGGCAAGTTGAAAAGTGGATTACACAGCCACCAAAGGTGACCTGCCTTAGAGAAGGACGGTCCCAGCCCATGTCGTTGCAGGTGCCACTGCTAGAGCCAGGGAGTGCACAAGGGAAGCACAGCTCGGGGGCTCCGGGTTCACGGGCACAGTGGGCAGACAGGCTGCTGGGCCTTGGGCAGCACAGGAGGGAATGGGTCCAGTGCTGGTCCCGGGCGGGGTTACAAGTGCATGGAAAATCCCAGAAATGTGGGCACGGGCCCAGAGGCCCAGCCATGAGGTCCAGGTGGATGGGAGCAGCAGGTCATCTCGTGGTCAGGTGAAGCCAAGGTCATGGCTTTGGAAGAACTGCCAACCCTAAACTGAGGGCCAGCTAGACAGAGAACGGACAATAGAGCCCCGCTGTCCTGGGGAGGAGGCTGGGAAGGGCGAGGCCCAGTCAGGACCCAGCTGAGCAAGGCTGAAGCCTAGCTGCGAAGACTAAGTCTCCTTTCCACTGCCAGGTCTCCTCTCCACCATGACACTGACCCATAAAACCTGGTGTCACCCTCAGATCCTTCTCTCCCTGCCTCACATCCAATTCAGGCATTGACAAATATTTTCTATGAAGAACCAGAGAGTAAATATCTTAGGTTCTGTAGGCCAGGGGGCTCTGTCACCACTCCTTAACTCTGCCTTTGTGTGAATGTGCTCCAATAATAGTTTCCAAACCAGACACGAGGCCAGATTTGTGTGCCAGTCCCTACCTAACAGATTGCCTGTCCATTTTACCTCCTCAAAGTCTCTGGGACCTGCCCACTGTTTTCAGCTCCCTCCTCAGCCCTGCTAGTGCAGACACCTCTGCTTTCCTGGACCACCACATAGCCTCCTCCCTGAACACTGTGATTTGTGCGGCTTGTCACGACAGCAGCAGATGAGCGTCCTAAGATGCAGTTCTGATCACGTCCTTCTCTGCTTACCACTCCTCAGAGCCCCTGTTACTTTGACCATGGGATCCACACACCTAACTGGCCCGCCAGCCAGCCCTTCTACAGATCAGCTCCCATTCACATCTGGAACCGCCGGTGGGAGCCTTCGGGGCACGAGGTGATCCACCCTCTGGGCCAGGCAGGGGCCAAGTGTCTCTCCACCACCCTGTGTCTGTTCCGTCCTCACTTGGACTGGCTCTGCTTTAGATGTCACTGCCCCTGGGCAGCCCTCCCCGTGTCCTGCGTCGGTGCTGAGGGCCTCCTCTGGGCCTTCCGTTTGCTCGTCTGTGGGCCCAGCATCCGGAAGGGAATTCCGCAGCTGAGCGGAATGCAGCAGCACCTGATCCCAAAGCCAGTGCTCAGCGAGTCAATCGATGAACTCCCTCGGGACAGGAGGATGGAAGCCTGAGAACGTCCGATGGGCCATCCCTATCCAAGGGTCTGGAGGAGTTGTGCATGGGCTCCCACCGCTCTGCATGCCCGGGTCAGGGTGTCTTTGTGCCCCTCTGATGGCATTGGTGTGCTTTTCTGACTCAAAAGGCATCTCAGTCAGGAAAATCATCTGGCTTCCAGAACTTTCTGTGCTTTTATAAGACAGACTAAGGTTTGGAGAGACATAAATATGTTTATATGTTTTCCTGGGTAGGAGCATAAGTGAGCTGGTGATCCTTTCCCCTCTCTGACGATTAACTTATTAATTCCTTCATCCATTTATTCATTCTGCAAAGGTTCCTGGTGCTGCCGCAGGTCCCTGCCCCTGGACTGGCTGCTGTACCCACACACAGTTCTTCCTTCACCACGGGTGGGGGGAAGTGGCCGTTCTGACAGAGTGCAGTAAATGCTATGATACATGGTATGATACATGGGTAGTCCGGGACGATGCTGGGGAGTGAGACAAGGAAGGATAAAACTGACAATAAAGAATGTTCGGATCAAGTCATGTTTTACAAACAAGTAGACTTGATAGTCTGAAGAAAAACGACCTAAAAAGGGGGGAAAAAAGAGGACCAATAGCCAATATAGAGACAGTTAAGACAAATAAAGCTAGACAGGCCAGTGGAACACTGATGACTGTTAGAACAGGACAGAATGGGAACATAAGCTCTCTACAAACTTAGACCACAGAAGCATAACGTGCCTTGCAAGGAAATCAACTAACTTCCAGGTGATTCAGCCCCACAAAAGCCCATGCAGGTGCCAATCACGGCCACCCTCTGAGAGGAGGTGAGTAGAACAAGACTAATAGAATTCATGGAAGGAGGCAGCCTGGAGGGACCCCCAGGTGGTGGTGCAGGTGCCCCAGGAAAGGGACAGGGAGGAGGGAAAGTCAAGCAAGCTGGTCTGAGAATATGGGAAGAAACCCAAGCCTGCTTTTTGTTTCCAGATCTGGGTACCTTTCGGAGTAAATAAAATGGTGCTACAGGTTGTGCTGTTTACCTTCCCTGTGATGGAACTGCTGGGTTCTTCCAAGTGTACCCAGCAGTCCGAGTTACTTGTTAAGAACTAAGTGACGATCACAGTAACAGTGGCTTTGCTGGGAGAATGTCAGCTGAGCCCTCCCTGCTCCAGTCCCCATAGATGCACATAAATGTGGTCTATTCTGTAGACAGAAGAGAGGTGAGGCAGAGGGCCCTTGCTGCGGGGTGCAGAGGCTCTGACAGACTTGGTGTGGAGGGTTGGGGACTCCCGTGGTAAAAACAGACAATTAGTCTCAAACCCAGTGTCATCCAGATGGAGCCCCCAGGCTAGAGACGGACTCACAGGTTGGACCACGTTGTCTAGAGTTCACGTGAGCAGAAACAGTATCAGAGCAAGTCGCAGAATTGACAAGGACCCAAGGCACCTGGACTGCCACCCACACAATGCACAAAGCCTCGGGCCACCCAGGCTGCCATTAGATTAGCCTCGGGGCCGTGATCCCCACCACGGCTTGGCGAGTCCAAAGGGAGGGACATCTTCTCCACTTTGTTTAGCAAGAGGGACTGCCTTTTAAAAATTTGCACAGGGACCCCAAAAATGCTTGTAAAAGATAGGAACGCTGGCTTGCTCAAAAACCTAGACATACAGATGGAGGAGGAACCTGCAGAACATTCCAGACTGCATGTTCAGCTTCCTGATTTGAACTATGCATCTGACTCCTTACCCTCCCACATTTACTCCAAAAGGGCTGTGCATGCACTCACTCAATCCTCCAAACATGTGTCCCCTTCCTGACCTTGACCGGAAAGATGAAACTTCTTATAACTTCCCCAGAACAACAGGCCCACAGAGATGACCTTGAACCTGACCTTGACAAATGGAAACATTTTCTTAAGAGACTTGGTAGTCTCTAAACATAGCTTTAGAACAAGTGTCCTTAAAAACAAAAAATGCGCTTGGTTGAGGGTCGTGGAAAGGCATCCGGTCCACTCAGCCACTTGAATGGCCTGCTGGCCTCCTGAACTCTGGGGTCTCTGATTCACCGTCAGTGTCAGACTTTAAAGGAGCCTGCATTCAGGGGGGATTCTGGCCAAACAGCCATACAAGGGGGTCTGGAGATCCCCAGCCCCTGTCATGGCTAAACAATGACCTGCCCCCGCCTGACAGCTCTGCAAAAAGTGTGTACTTTTCAGAAAGTGGACACACAAGCCTACACATGCACCACACACACACACACAGGTGCTGTCTCCCTCCCTCCCTCCCTTTCTCTCTCTCTCTCACACACACACACACACACACACACACACATACATACATGCACGCACAGCCTGCATTACCTTTCCTCATCTGTCAATATTCCCTGAAAATGCAATTTTATTGGTTGACAAATACTCCATCATATGGATATAAGTATATTTGAAATCTATTTTGCCACCTTCCTCACCCGGAAATTGTGGGTATTTCCACATTGTTTTGAATAATACTAACACAAGCTGCTGAGCCCTGGACTCCGCTCTGCCTTCTTTCACGTAGTAGACAACACGTAGCTCTGATTCTGTTTCTCCCATGGACGGGTGAGGTGTGTTCCTCACCCACTGAATCCAGGCTGGCGCCATGGCTATGCGGTCATCACAACTCCACAGAAGTGACCCGATGCCAATTTCTACAAGGGACTTCCACTTCTGTATTCTGCCTTTTGAAATGCTCTCTGGAAGCTCTAAGCTGCCATTTGACAGGTCCAACTATCCAGAGAGCACCACGCCGGACAGATCATAGGCAGGAGCTGTGGCGGACTGGTCCAGCTGAGCCCTGCCTTCCAACCATCCCTGCCAAGGTGCCAAAGTTAATGAAACCATCTTGCACCCTGCAGACCAGTTGATCTTCCAGCTGAGTAACTGAGTGATGCCTGTCTGACAATGCCACGTAGTGCAGAACAATCTCCTATGAGGCCTGCCCACCTTCCCAACCCACCAAATCATGAAACGGTAAACAAGTGCCTGTTGTTTTAAGCTTCAGCCAGTCTTCTTGATGTACTTATACTCATCAGAATGGCCCACAAATCTCTGCGTGATCTCACTGTCTGAGGTAATCCTTGATGTTCCCCTGGCTCACTCTGCTCCAGCAGACTGGCCTCCCTATTCCTCCCTGAACACACCAAACTTGCTCCTTCCATGGCAGGACATTTGCACTTGCCGTCCCCTCTGTGAGGGTGCCCCTCCCCCACCTATCAGCATGGCATGGTCCTTCGCTTCATAGAGATCTTCACACAAATGTTAATTAATCAGAGAGGACTGCTGTGATGCCATATCTAAAATAGGAATTTTTCCCCTCCATTTCATCGCCCTTGGGGAACTAGGGGACACACTTTGCCTCCTTACCCTAATTTATTTTCCTTCACAGTATTGTTGAAATCTGACCTACAGGGTGGGCAAAAGTAGCTTGACAGCTGTGAGTGTGTGAAAGTTATTATTTTTAAATTATCGTATTTTTAATTAAATATGCATAGCTTTCAGCTAGTGCTGTGGGGGGGTGCTCATTGTCTGCACCCCATCTTCTTCCCATGAAAATGCATGTACTATAGTGTAAACTAGCTAAGAATGCAAACTTCCTCTGCTTTTATTATGGCTGTTTCCCCAAGACCCGGAAGGAACAGTAACCAGCTTGTACTAAAGTGATCAATAAAAATTTATAAATGGATGAATCAATCAATGAATATATACATTTCATGTAAACCTCTCTTGAACACATTTCATGTATAAGACATCTTTCTATGCTTTTCTGATTATTCCTCATAATAACTAGCTGTAAGTTAAATTGTTGAACTGCAGGAATCACACTATTTACAATCATTTAGCACTTATTGACAAAACTCCCTGCAGACTACTGTACTGAACTGATTTGTGCGGTAAGAATGCTAATTTCTTTGCATTGTCACTGATAAATGATAAAATCACTCAAAAATATTTGCTATTTCAGTACATGAAGAAAAAAATAAAAGGCTCTCTGTTCAGCTCTTTGAGTCCTTATGTGCTGGGCTCTTGTTCCTATGTTTCAAGGCCACTATCATGTTAAGGTCCTTGACAGCAATGGTCTACTTCTGCCCCACACTGTACCCCGGCTTCCCGAGGGGCCCAGTGCACAGCAGGCACGTGGTAAATACTTGTGGAAAGAATGAATCATTACAAATGTCTTCTTTTATGATTGGCCTCTTGAAGCCTTGGTTCGTGCTTCCTTTAAGAAGTCTTGCTTCTTCTACTGACTTGAAATAACCATGCGTACAGGATATTTTCCCCTGTTCTGTCTTCTAGGTTGAATTTCAATGTGCCATTTGCATTCTATTTTGTGTGTGCTATTTTTTGACATTCAGAAATTCTGAACTTTTATGTAGTCGCATCTATTATTTTATTTTAGTCCCTCTATTTGGTATCACATTTAGAAATAGTCATAATAGTTAATACTTATATAGCACCTAACCACATGCCAGGGACTTTTCTAAAGACTTTATACATATTACTTCATCCTCACAAAAATCTTATAAAATAGACACTATTATTATCTCATTGTACAGATAAAGAAACTGAAGCAGGGGCTATGAAATAATGTTTCTGTACAAGACTATTTATATAAATATACCTATACATTGCTCTAACTGCTTTTTTATTTCAGTTTAAATATTTGTGATTACTATTAAGTAACAGTAATGCATGAAGATTATGTTTTTGGAGTTTTTTATAATAAGGTGAGGTCATATTTTTCTCCAATAATTTCCAAGTGCTGCAAAAGTGTTTGTTGAATAATGTATCTCTCACCGACTGAATGAAAATTATTTTTTTAACCTATCTTGCCCTGGCCGGGTAGCTCAGTTGGTTAGAGCATCATCCCATATGTCAAGGGGCAGGTTCAATCCCCAGTGAGGGCGCATATGAAAACCTGCCAATGAATGCATAAGTAGAGTAACAAAATTGATCTCTCTCTCCCTCCCTCCCTCCCTCCCTCTCTCCATCCTTCCTTTTCTTTCTTTCCCTAAAAATCAATCAATAAAAACTTTGAAAAATCTATCTTCAAGACCCTGGCTGGTGGCACAGAGGATAAGGCATTGGTCTGTGAACCCAAAGGTCGCTGGTTCGATTCCCAGCCAGGGCACATAACCAGGTTGCAAGCCAGGTCTCCAGCCAGGTCCATAGCTGGAGGCAGGTGAAAGACAACCATACATTGATGTCTCTCTCCCTCTCTGCCTCTCTTCCTTCCCCTCTCTCTAAAAAATAACATATTTTTAAAAATAAAAGCTATCTTCAACATATTCTTTTTTTTTTTTTTAATTTTCTCCCCATCCCCCCATTCTCTTCAACATATTCTTAATACACAACACACCTGAACACATACAACCACATTGTTATATATATGGTGTTTGCTGATACTTAGCTCAATTGCACTGCCAACCCTTTCAGTTATTTAATCATTCTGTGGTATGTGCAGTGAAGCAAATTTATAATCTAGAAATATAAAGAAGAAACATAAAAGGATTACAAGTGATTCCCTACAAATCCTGATTAAATACACGTTCACTGTTGTTCTTATGAAATATGTACCTGTCAAACAAAAACATAAAGGCTCCTGAACTGCATCATGAGTGAGTGCTCAATAGGTTTTCAAAACAGTTTGCTCCGGACCTTTTGCAGCCGCCACACTACCCAGCCTCTTCTAGCCCAGAGGGAACGGATGTTTAGTTCTGTCCCTTTTCACTGCGTTAGTTTCCTTGCAAAGTTCTTCTGATTTCAGCTCAAACTAATAAGCAAGCTGTTTACGGTCAGTTCCATAAGGCTTATTTCTATCCTGCTGTGGGGAGGAAAGCACAAGGCAACTGCCTCTAGTGGGTCACCTGGCTCCAAAGGCTGGCGGGGGGTGGGGCTTCCCCACGTGATTCTCCGCTCCTGACTCCCCCCCACATTCAGCTGAGGATGTGGACTTCAAGATGTGGCTGCCAGCAATGAAGGGTCTTGCCCCCGGGTCTTGAAGTACAGGAAGCCACCCAAGACCCCATCCTTTGGTCCCTGGTCAGAGGTCCGTTCCTGGTCAACGTCTATAAAATGGAAACTTCTTTTTTTAGCATCTCATGCATACTTTGACATTCGCATTTATGTTTTTAATTCCACATTTTCTTACACAAAAGAGACCGTGCTACACATCCTGTTCCTACTTTGCTTTTATCCTAAAAGTTTACTTGAAAGCTGTTCTTCATTCATTTCTATAGCTGAGTGAGTAGTATTTCACCAGATGGCTCTTACCATCACTTACTGGACCTGTGCCAAAGGTGACCTCTGTGGCCTACTTCCTAACACGTGACTTGTCCTAACAAACAGAACCTTCCAGGTTCCCACTGGTGGTGCCTCAGTTCCACCCTCTGGAGTGAGGGGCATGCAAAGTCCTAGGCTCCCCGAGTGCCCTGACCCACCCCACACCCCAGCCACCTGGGCTGAGCGAGTCCCTGTAGGCATTGCCTGGTGGGGGCTCACTGTGACCACTCCCTCTATGTAACAAGGCTGCTAGAATCCAGTTTCACAGATCCTGATCCCAGCCAGGGTGGCCGTGATGGTGGTGTCTGGCCACTGTGTGCTCCTAACATTCCCCAGGGAAGTGACCAATCCCGCCAATCCCTCCCCTCACCGCAGCCACACCCACAAACAAGCACTTGCATGGCTCCCAGGTGGCCCTGGTCAATGGCTTCCACAAAAGGGTGGAGGAAGGACAACCTCCTGGCATTTCCAAAGGCATGGCCCAGCATGTGGTCAGTCCCACAGGGTCAACCTTAACGGTGTGAACTCATGTGAGTTTGCTACCACTCGACGCCTCGGGCACAAATGAGCTTAGACCTTGAGTCGAAGCAGAGCTGTGACCTCAGTTGCTGATGAAACATCCAACTTCAGCCCAGCCATGAACCGAATCCTGAACCTGCACGTACACTCAGCTCTGGCCCCTGCACAGGACCCGACCTCAGCCTCACACCGAGTCATGACCCGAGTCACAGACACAGCCCTGAGCCCCAAACGCATCCTGAGCACTTACCTGAGCTCAGACTCAGCCTTCAGCCTGGCTGTGGCTCTGGACAACACTCTCGCCCTTGCTACTATTAAAGTCAAGCCTCTAGTCACTCCCTGACCCTGGGACAGGAGTCTCAGTCTCACAGACCTGATTTCAAACCTCTACACAACTGCAGCTCCGACCCTGAGAAATGCACCTGTGAACTGGGGCCGACATGGCTGCTGGCAACACGGTTGTAAGGATTGCATTATATGGCGCATGTCAAGTGCCTGGCACATAGTAGCTGCTCAATAAAATTCATCTTTGACCTTAAAGGCCTCTTGTCAGCTGTAGCTGAACTTACAGTGGTTGCCAGCCATGCAGGGCTACCAAGCCCTTGAAATGTGACTGGCCTGGATTAAGATGTGCTTAAGAAGCACCCCGTATTTCAAAGACCAAAGGCCGAGTCCAGAAAAAGAAACATAAACTATATTCATCATTTTCTATTGGTTGTATGATGAAGTGATACTATTTGGAAATACCGGGTTATATTAAATACATAGCAAATTAATGTCACCCATTTTCCTTTCATAATGTGGCTACTGGAAATTTCAGAATTATATACATGGTCTACAGGCCTAGAGGCCTAGGAGGACCAGTGTGTGAGTAACGGTGATAATAAAAACATTAACGGCAGCTGTGAAAATAAGAGGTAACATTTACTGAGTGTTCATTACATGCTGGGCGCTGTTCTCAACATTTCACGGAAACCCTCACACCAACTTCTAAAAGTAGGTGCTGCCATCGTCCCTGCTATTGCGCTGGGAGAGTGGAGGCACTGAGGAGTGAAGTGACACACTGTAGACCGTAGCACCAGGAAATGACAGAACTGAAATTTTGGCCCAGAACGCGGATCCAGAACCTGTGTTCTAGGACAGGCAGCCTCAGCCTCCCTCATGTGCGCGGCCTTCCTTGCAGGGCAGAAATGTGTGCTAGACAGTGAGAGGCTGCCACTAAGATACAGGCAGCAGCGGTCCCCTCCCTTGTCCCCTCCCCTCAATGCCAGGTGTCTCGAGGTCCATCTGACTAATCCAGGCCCAGCAGGGGTAGGGACCTCTCTCATTTGACCTCCTGCATTCCTCAGACACTGCCCAAGTTACCCGGCAGAATCCGAGGTGACAGTTCCTAGGACCCTCTTAGCTTTCTCCATTCCCGAGAGGCACCTCTGGGAACACACATGATCAACTCGACTGCGCAAAAAGCTAGCTCAGTTCTTCCACCAATGTGCCAGTCATAAACACAGCACCTTCCGTTTGAGCAGAAACCCCATTTCAGCAGAAGTACTTGATGTGTCGTTCCTCCTGTATCCATCTTGTTTAAAAAACTTACTTCGGAATGTGGAAAGGGAAAAACTAATAACCCATTACTTGGAACAGGAGAGAGGAAGTTCATGACTGAGAACTCAAAATGCTTTGCTAGCCTGGCTGCACAAACCCTCGGCAGCTCCTGACACCCACTCCACAAATGGGAGAACCTCCCAGGAGCCTCCCACCCACCCTGGGGTGGGCAGGGAACACATTCATCACAGGCACCTGCATTTTACTGATAGGTCGGAAGTCCTGGTTCAAGTCTGGCCCCACTGTGTAACCACCCTTGTGGCCTTGAAACAGGCATTTACACATATTTGCCAAATATGTATGGGGCACTGTGGCAGATCCTATTTTCCAAGGTAGCTGTTACTATACTGCTTATTTCACATCTACAATTTGACTTTGCCATTACCCATTAAGAAGTAGGGTTTACATCTTCTCTTCTTGAAATTACGTGAACTTTTGAGCCTGCCTCAATCTGGAAAATTTGGTGGAAAATTCCGTGTGATTTCTGAAGCTGAGCCATGAAAGGCAATCCCAGGCTCTGTTGCACTGGGAGCCGTCACCATGCTGTGAGGAAGCCCAAGCAACATGAAGAGGCTGTAGGTAGCTGTTCTTGCCGACAGCACCAGCACCAGCTGAGAACCACCCCTCCTCAGGGGACAGCTGACATGAACCACCAGACTCGTAAGTGGAGAAGCTTTACCCATGGCTCTAGCCCCAGCCCCTGTCTGGAGCCATCACATGAGGAACCCAAACCTGGAGGAACCCCAAATGTGGAGCCACCTACCTGAGCCCAGTCACAGTTTACCACAGGAGGAAGAAAAAATAAAACATTGTCGTCTTACGAGTTGAGTTTCAGGTGGTTTATGATGCAGCAATAGATCATTGGAGCAAGTCCCTACTATGTGCTGGGCACTGTGCTCTCTGCTAAAAGGTGCAAGAGTGAAGCTGCTCTGTGTTGCCCTTGAGAAAATTATGGCCCAGTAGGGAACACAGAAAAGTAGCCAATCACAAGCTTGCTCCATAAGAAGTGACAGAAGGGTCTATGGGGAACTCTGGGAACAAACTGGGGCTGGCAAACATGATCAAATCTGAGGATATCAGAGAAGGCTCCCCAGAAGAGAGGGTATTTTCAACTGAATCTTGAGAATGAGTCAGTGTCAATTATATAAAGGAGACAGAACTTTTAATTCATCCTAAACAGTTTAGGGAAACTAGAATAGAAACAAAAGATAAAATAAAACTATGGGAGAGACTTCCCGATCTTCAAGTATATTATAAAACCTCAAAATTAATACCCTAATGATTAAAACCTCAATAATTGTCACATTATCAGAGCAATGATCAATGGAACATCAGAGAGTCTAGAAATAGATCCAAATGCCACAGGGATTTAGTATACACTAGAAGTGGCCTTCCAAAGATGGGCCTTTCAAGAAATGCATATTTCATACTGCACATACACTAAGATCAAAACAATCAAAATTTAAATGCAAAAAGCAATCCACTGAAATCCTAGAAGAAAATACATGTGTGTTTCTTTAAAACTCTGAGCCACTGAAAGCCTGTTTCTTTATGCAAAATCCAGAAACCCTAAGAGAAAGATCAGTAAATCCAACTGCATGAAAAAATACTATATAATGTTGGAAGAGAAAGAGAAAGAGGGAGAGAGAGATAGACACAGAGCGAGTGAGTATACATATAAAGCTAAAAACAAAGACTTCTATTCAGCTGAAGATGGTACAGTGTCAGCCTGAAAACTGTAGTTCTCCTTAGCGATCCTAACATATCCAGCTTCCTGTGCCTATCACAGGGCTGGAACGGAGCAGCTGTTGGATAAGACCCCCTGGATGAGGCAGTTGATAGACGTCTGGACTGAGAAAGCAGTTCTGGTTTGGTCTGACTTATCATGTGACCTGGGATATAAACAATAGTGTGATGCTCTTTGGACTGTGGGAAGCAGACAGTTCACTGCTTCTTCACTGCCCTACCTTTTCCCTGGAAAATCCCCATCACCGTTTTCAAAGTAATGGGGTAATTTCAAGATCGCCATGCAGAGTCATTGAAACAGCATGAAAGGAGCCCAAGAATCAGGAAAACAGCTAAACTTCTCCAAAGTTCAGAATCCGGCTACCTCCTGCTGAACCTCAGTTTTCTCATCAGCAAAATGGGGACAATGACAACTGCTTCCAGAGAGGGCTTGAGGGCGTCATGGGAGTCACGCACATACAGAGTCAAGGGCGGGGCCCAGAGGACCAACGCAAGCTGTCATTGACTCCCTGTGGCCACCACAATCATTGTTGGGGTTACCTTATGAGGAATTCCAGCAGGACAAATGTGCAGGCCTGCCCTGATCAGCTTGCCTGTCTCTGCCCAGACGAGAAGACTCTTCTCCCTGCTCTGTGTTTCTTGCCTTGAAGCCACACTGCACAGGTGACTAGAACATGTTACCAAAGACGCAAAAAAAGTGCCATACCAGCGCATGCCAGAGCACGCTGGGCAGCTCAAGGTATCCGGCCACAGGCCACACTCCTGTGACTTCAGGCTAAGAAACACTGAGTGCTTAATGCGGGGGGTATCTCATGCCTCCCTTAATCCAGCAAAGCAGGGAAGGTGCTGAGTGGATCGGCATTTTCAGAGCAAGGTGGAGGAAAACAGATGTGCTGTGAGTCATGCGTGGAAGACGTCTCCCTGGAGTTCGCCTTCTGCGCAGACATGGCAGCTCGAGTTGGGGGTGCCTGCCCGTCAGCGTGGGCCCCCTGGTTTCTGCAGAGATGCCACTGAGGACTCTGCCTCATCACGCCTTCCGTCCTTGCCACGTGAAATGAAGGGTTTGAAAGGCAGCTTAAAGGCATTTTCTGCATCTTGGGGAGAACAATGACACTGAGGAACAAACACCCCAACCATTTCCTCCATTGCCAGGGTAGCGCAATGGTTGGTGGATCCCCCTCGTGTGCACTGCGCAGCCCTTAGAAGACTATGGGGTCGATTAGGTCACTAATGAGTCATTCCAACGAGCGAAGTTCTAGTGCAGAAGCTGCGAGAAAAGGAGGGAACCACAGCTTCAATTCATAGTTCATGAATCTCTGCTGACCCACTGGGGTTCGCTCACTTGCTGCCATTTATGCAGAGCTGGAGAGCTTGTTTATAATTCGTGAAAACGAGACACGGAGGAAGGTGCCCTTTCCACGTTCACTGCCGCACGTGGGCTTTCCCAGAGCAGCGGGAAGTGGCTGCTCAGAATCGTGTTGAGGTAATAATGACAATGGATGACAAGCCTCCTATTCATAATGGTGGCGCTGATGGCCAGCCTTCCTCCTCAGCAGTACAAGGAAGGGTCACAACGTACGCTAGTCTGAGATTGTTTCCTAATCCAGCGGGTGAAATAAGTCAAGCGCCACTCTGCGTCTTTCACACCGGCGGATAGGGGATGGCTCCTTTGCTACAAGTAGAAACTAGTGGCAGGAAGTGAGTTTAGACGTATGAAATATGCTTTCACTCCCCTGGGCTGCGGGTCTACAGCTCAGGGAGACGTGGGTTTCGGAGTTGTCGATGGAATCAGCTGGTGGCGACCTTGGGAATTAATGAAATTAGCTTTAATAGAGATGAAAAGAGTTCAGAGGAAGGGGGGAGGGTCACGGAGAACAGGCCAAGAGAGAAACGGCCGTAACAGCCAAAGCAGGAGTATCCGGAGGCTGATGTCAAGGATGGGGTGTGAGGGACAAGAGGTAGCTCCTGCCAAGTGGGGCTGAGAAGTGTGAGGACGCCACTGTGGAAGGCAGCATGCAGTTTCCTCCACAAGTTAAAAATGGAACTGCCTTTTGACCCAGCAATTCACGTCTAGGCCTGTAAGTGCACCCCTATGTTCCCTGCAGCATTATTCACAGTACCCAAGACCGGAAAGAGTTGGAGTGCCCAACAGTAGACGAGTGGATAACAAAAGCTGCGGTACATCAACACAATGCAATACTCAATGGTAAAAAAGAAAGAAAAACAAGAAACTCTTACCCTTTACAACAGCACAGGTGGACCTGGAGAATACTACGCTGAGTGAAATAAGCCAGTCAGAGAAAGACAGATGTCATGTGATCTTGCTTACATGTGGAATCTAATGAACAAATGAATTTAACAAAATAGAAACAGAACATAAACACATGAAGCAGACTGATAAGTGTCAGACAGAAGGGGGTTGAGTAAAAAAAAAAAAAATGGTGAAGGGTTTGAGCAAAATACATACGTGTGTGTGTAGATATATGCACACAGACACGGGAAACAGCGTGGTGACAGCCAGAGGGAAAGGGGGTGGTGACACTGGGTGCTTGATGTAGTGTGTGGATACTTTATTGACTAGTACACTTTGGGGAACAATCTCACCCCAATAACTTGATAACAATGTTTAAAAAGGCAATCTACAATTAACAAACAAAGAATGATGAGGGTGAGCACCCTCTTGGGACTGCTGCCTCCATGAAAACCCCGTTTGCTGCTGTCACTCCCGATTCTGTCCCCCAGAAATCACCTCTGAGAGGCAGTCTGGACACACACACACACACACACAGCCTTTCTTCCTTAAAACTAGTTCATGGAAGCAGAACACAGGCATTGATTTATATCCCTTATGAGGGACAATTTAGGGCCAATATTTATTCTTTGTAACGTCTGTTTTCTCACTATCTCTGGGGACAGAAGAGAAGGCTGCCAACATCAGCAAACATTACACCAAGAAAGAAGGGGAGGAGGCTTGGGGTGCTGAACACACAAAAGACAGATGATGTGTTATGGAACTGCACACTTGAAGCGTATGTAATTTTATTAACCAATGTCACCCCAATACATCCAATAAGAAAAATAAATGAAAACAGGAAAACATTGCTCCATCTGGAATCGATCTTTAAGAAAATTCATAATATCTACATAATCTACCGGAAGTCCTCACTTAGAGTCATCATTAGGTTCTTGGAAGGTGAGGCTCCAAGGGAAGCAATGAAATGACATATGAAGAAACCGATTTGATCACAGGCTAATTGACCCAAAGAAGAGTTAAGTTCCTTAAGCATATTTCTGGTCACTGAAACATCACCAAACTTGGACATAAACACCTTCAAACACTTCTAATAGCGACACTGACATTAATGTGAGCCAGCCATACCTATCAGAAAGAATAAAAAGCAAGTAATATTATGCTCCGTCAGCCCACCTATCCCGGATCAGGGCTGGGGGTGGCTGGAGTCTTGGTAGTTTGGAGCTGCACGGGGGCCCAACCTGGGACAGGATACCTTTCCACTGCACGGCACACTCGTGCCCACACACACTCGCACAGACCGCAACAGTTTAAACATGCCAGTGAGCCTCATGAGCACAGCTTGGGTGTGTGAGGAAACCCACGCAGACGTGGAGAGAACACGCCGACTCCACACACACAGGGGCCCAGGAGGGGAGTCCATTTTCTTTCCCATCTCGCCCATCTTACGGCAAAATGAAGTTGAATGAAAAGACATTATTCGAGGACCTGCTGTGTAGTATATGTACATACACCTGTGTGCACGTAGAGAGAAATCAGATCGTGCTTGAGATGTACAGCTAATTTATTTCAGTAACACCTTCCTCTGCAATGCTTTGGAAGGCCACCATCCCGGGAGCTGAAAAGCCAAGCAGTGTTAACTCTCATGTGTAGAGGGTCCAGCTCCTGCTAAGGTGTGTCTAACATCTCTCCACTCCCAGACTTTCAACCGCCCCACCTCGCCTGGCAGGCTCGTGCTTGAATCCGGGTAAAGTGAACAGATCACCACGCTCAGAGCTGATGTCAGTCCTCAGTGGGTTGGTACTCGACACGGGAGTGGAGCGGTAGTGAATGTTTGTGAATGTTAGACTTGGGGCTCGGGAGGAAAGATCCCGCTGTACTTCACCAATGGATTTGCTTTCTAATCTCTCCTCACCGCTTTAGGACGAGCAGAGAGGCTTGTGGCCAGGTCTCTGCGGTGAGTTTAGGGTGCTGAATCCTCACCCCCACTCAGCCTCAGGCAATACCAGCCGAGACCCCAGGGGGAGAGTCAAGGATTCAGGGCGGTCATTGTTCACAGTCTGGTGCAGGGTGCGGGGATACTGCACACACCTCTGACGTGGACGTATCAGGGGTTCACGGCATCCCTCCTCAGCCAGGGGCTCTCAGCCTCAGTGCTCTAGATCTCTCTTTTATCTTTAAAGAGGAGATAGATATACATGTACATATACACATATATATACATATATATTGTGTGTATACACATATACATACATACATATATATACACACATATATATAAAGAGGATAGATAACTCTTTGTTGTGGGGAACTTCTCAGGGCATTGTTGGATATTTAGAAGCATGTCTGGCCTCTACCCACTAGATGCTGGAAGCAACCACCCAGGTGACAACCAAAAATGACTCCAGATGTTGTTAACTGTCCCCTAGACAGATGAGAACCTCTGCACTAAATAAACCACGGAACCAAGGACGGCTCTGACTAACCCACACCTGAGCTCAGTAGATCCCATAGGCTTTTTGGACCTCCGTTTTGTTCCCACCAGCGGAAGACCCCAACAGGGCTTCATTCCTGCTGTTGTAAACTGGGGGCAGCGTTTCTCCACTTCCGATCACTTGAGGAACCTACTCGAGTCTAGAACAGCACAGGCTTCCTCCTCTGCTCTGGGCGGCAGCATCCACGGCGTAGCTACCATCGCTTTGGAGGTTGCTTGCTGCAAGGCCCAGCTTCTCTCCCCGCTCGCCCCCACCACCACCCGGAGACAAGGCTGGGCAGGGGGTCGAGGGGAAATCTGTCCTGCACCGGGCACGCCCAGGCAGATCCGTGTTTGAGCAAAGCTCCTGGTCATCCTGTCAGCTTCAAAACCACAGGTCTGGCTGGGGAGGGAAACTGAAAGAAAGCACAGCAAGGAAAGGAGGGAAGAAGAGCCTCCAGGAAGGATTTATTCATTCACCCACTGAAAGCAAAGGTGGGGCTGTGATTGCAGGATGTGCATCCTTCCTGGTCTCCGGGGAGCTGCTGGTGTGGTGACGGGAGTGCGAACATCCTCGGGCAACTTAGTGCCTACGATGCCAGCAGGACAATGCACATTCCACCTCCCTGTCTTCATTTCGCCTCTAGGAAAAAGTCGTTTTGAGAATACGGCGCTTTGCCAATTCCATTTCTAAGGTGTCTCTGGGTTCAGACCCTTATTTTCCATCCCTGCAATGCCTAATGGAGGTCAGCTTTCCTCTGGACTAATGCAATTCCCTCTTCACTGTGCTCACATCAATCTACTTTCCATACAGACCATCACAGCGGCCCTTCTAAAACGCAACAGAATGAAGAAAACATCCATATCCGCCCTTACCAAATGCTATAAATCTGTGAATTTTAAAAAATTGTCAAGCTGGAGAAATGCGGTGTCATTGCCACATTTGTAACAGATAAAAGGATCTCTATATTTCTGCCTCTTTCCTGCTCTTCACATATGTGAAAAGTTCTCACAAACCAACAAACATGATTACTGAAACAGGTAACTAAGGATAGGACATACTCCAAATCAGTTTTAAGAGGGAAATAAAAGTATTTAAAAATGCGCAAACTTCCTTGTAATTGAGGGCCAGTAACTGGGTTTTTATAATCTCTTGAACTGACAAAGAGTTAAAAGGTGGGCAGAAACTCAGCGATGGGCTCTCTCTTACTGGCTGGCAATGTCCTTTGGTGTGTAATTTATCAGAGGCATTTTTTCCTATGTTGTAGTAGCTTTCTATTGCTCTGTAATAAACAAACCAAAATGTACCGTTTAAAAAAGCATTTGCCTACTATCTCACAGTCTTAGTGGGTCAAGAATCCAGGCAGGGCATCGCTGGGCTCCCCTCAGGGTCTTCAGAGGCTGTAATGAAGGTGTCAGCCAGGACTGGGGTCTCTTATGAGGCTTGAGGTCCTCTTCCAAGCTCATGAGATTATTGGCAGAACTCATTTCATTGCAACTCTAGACCCATGGCGGATTGCTTCTTCAAGTCCAGACAATCTCTGAATTCTAGACATTCTTTTAAAGAGCTCCCCCGATTGGGTCAGGCACTGTAATTGAAACCTGCTATTTGATTCCCTTGAAGTCAACTGATTAGCGATCTTAGTTACATCTGCAAAATCCCCTCACCTTTGCTATATAATGTAACAATCACAGGGTGACATCCCCATCAGCTTTGCCCCCATCTATTGGTTAGAAGCAAACGCAGGCCCTGCCTACACTTAAGGGGAGTTAATTACATAGAGATACAGATCATCAGCAAAGGTCCTCTGATAATTCTGCCAACCACATATACGGACACAAAGATGTTCATCATTTTTGTCGCTGCAATCTCACTTCTAAAACTTTATTCCAAGGGGATAAACATATGCTCATACAAGCCTTTCCATTGCTCTGCGGTCTGGAATGAAAATATAGAGGCAACTTAAATATCCCTAAGTATTAAACTGGTTTTATAACTTATGATAGAGCTATATGGAATATCACTCAAGGTAACCTCCCTTTTGATTAACTTAGTCACAGAGATGTTATATCATATAGCTTTATCCTATAGATGTTACCAAAAGGAATGCAAGTGATCAAAATATTAAAAGAAAGGTATAATACAGGGTGAGGCAAAAGCAGGTTTGCAGTTGCGAGTATGTGAAACAGTTTGTTCTTGCTCCGTGCTGTGTATTAAGTAGAAAATCAGGTTTCTTTTATAATAAGAAAACACAACAGAGCTGTTTTAAAAATGCCATGGTACCTGTTAGTTACAAGAGCTGGGTACAAAACGGTACTCCCAAAGGCATCTCCAGTTTTATAAAATGCAATGGTGAATAAGAAAACTTGTTAGAGAAGACACAAAATTTTAATACTAGCTAGACGGAGGTTGAGATGATGGGGAACCTTAAGCTTCTGTTTGGCTCTGTTTTCTGCATTCTCAACAGAGCACCAACATTATTTTCGTAGTGTTTTCAAATAAATCCCTGGCTTTAAAAAAATAATTATTAATGTAGGAAAGAATAAGCTAAAAGGCTCTCTTCCCTCCCTTCTTCTCTGGGCCCTGGTCAGGCCTTGCTCCACCTCCTGAGCTCCTCAGGACAGGACACAGAATCCCTTCAGTGGGTCAACACTGCCCTTTGTTATGCTGCCTCCCCCATCGGGCTGGGGGCACACCTGCGGCAACGTCCTGCCTCATTCACCTCTGTCCTTCCAGGCTCAGCATGAGGCCTGCTAGGGCTCCAAGGCCCTGGGAAGGTGCCCCTGCAAACGGCTCCCCTCTGGGGGTATGTGTGTGTGTGTGTGTGTGTGTGTGTGTGTTCTCTACCTGCCTTCCCATGACGGTAGGTGCCGTCTGCACCCCCACCTTGAAAACCTTTCACTCAGAGTTGGGCACACATTTCCCGAAACTGTGGGTGACTTCAAGACCAGCTACCACGGGAGAAAACTCATTCTGACTGTATGTCCCATTTGTAATGGAAAGTTCCTGATCAGATGTCACCAACGATCAGAGCGAGACAGCTCCCACAACCACCACCCCTCGCCCAGCTCCAGTTCTGCCAGGCACTCAAGTCACTTGCAAAACGGTTCCGACCACCACGCCCACCTGCATCGCAGGTCTCTCCTTGGAGCCACAGTTCTTGAACGTGCCACGTCACTCTGTCCGTGTGCGTTTCCCTCCCTTCCCAGCATAACCCAGCCGTTCGACCCCTTTGCAGACTTCAAGACTCTGATGAGATCCTATCGGCTCTCCTGGGAATCCTTCAGCCCGTGGCTGACAAGGTGGGTTTGGGTCCCTCTGTCCTGAGCCCTGTTAACTCACTGCACTGTGCCTTTCTGTGTATGACTGTGTCTCCTGCAGAGCTCTGAGCTTGTCCGTGGCCATGCCTCACGCTTACCACGCAATTAGATGCTAGCGAGGGGTAGTTGCTGCCTGGTTGATAAGCTATTCTCCGTAGTGGAATCCCTGTTCCTTTATTCCAAACAGCATAAAGGACAATCCCTTAGAAGAAGGGCTGGGGGCCACTCTTGGTTCTTCTCCGCTCCACCTCCAACGCACGATCTGCCCTCCACCCCTCTTAACGGCCCCTTTCATTTCCCATCGTATTATTCCAGTGGCTGCAATTCCCTGTTTGCAAATGATCATCCGACCAGTAACAAAAGCACCATCTACAAATTGCCTTATAGACCATCAAGCAGCAGCACGTGTTATGATCATCTGGGTGCTCATAAAACCCTGGTGCCGTTCACAGGCCAGACACCACCTTCCCGTGGCACAGAGGAAGAGCAGAGGCTCAGCCCATCGCTGCAGTTCAGGTCCAAAGTGGCAGTTTACATGGGAACTCAAGACGTAATTCTGAGGCCTGAGCCCTTCGCATGTTACCTCCATTAAAGAGCCTTTTGTAAGAGTTCATTGTGTATGTTTTACACTGAAAGTGTGAACCTTCTTGACTTTCTCCAGCACCTCACTGGGGGCCTGGCTAACGTGCTCAATAAATCATTGCTGAATTGATGAATAAGTAACTGTCCCTTCACATTGCAGCTTTCGTTGTCTCATTGGCAAATGAGCAGGTTTAGGGGAAATGGTTTCCAAGGGCCTCTCTGGGGCTCCCTTTTGGTAACGAGAGGTTTCCAGCCCCCAGACCAGGTCACACGGCGTGCTGGGCCCGAGAACATCGGCGGCACCAGTTGTGAAGAAGGACCACCACAAAGGTAAATCCAGACCACTTGTGGAACGAATAATCAAAGCGCACTTGCCCAGATGCTAGAAATAATAGGGGGCTCTGTGCCTCGTTACCGGCTCTGCTTCTTACACACTTTGCCGCCCCGGCATCATTCATGCCCAACGGCCTGCAGCTCTGTTCGGAAATGTAATTTAGTGGGTGGCTTTTCCCACACCTCCGTGTCACTAACACATCCATTTCCTTCTCTGCTTTTAATGTTTCTGTTCTTTCCTGCACAATAGGCTGCACATGACACTTTCTCCAAAGTCACATGCAACAGAGAAACGCCTTCTAAAAGCTCCTGCAGGTCGAGAGAGTGAGTGAGAGAGAAACAGAGAGAGGCTGGCTGTTCACAAAGAGACCGAAGTGTCCACTGGCTCCCAAGGACGATCCAGCACCACACACGGTGAGCTGTACGATGAAAACAGAAATAAAAACAGTAAACAATGTATAGTGCTCACCTGTGCCAGGTGCAGGTCAAAGGCCTTGCACATATTCTTTTACTTCATTATCATTACAGCTCAGTGAGAGTGGTGATAGTAATATGACAGACACAGAGAGGTTAAGAAATTTAGCAGGTCCCATAGTTAGAAAAGAAACAGGCATGGACCCCAGGCAGTGTGGTCCCAGAGTATGTATTTTTCTCACGGGGCTGTTCTTCTGTCCTCCTAGAATTATTTATGCTCCTCTTCCAAGCAGCCTTCCCAGCCACTCCCTAAACAGCACCAAATATTAGATGGTGACAGAGCAAGCAACTTGACAATCGGCTATGACTTGTTTCCATTCAGGGCTGTCCCCAGGTTACATGCGCAATTGTGGGTCAATAAAATAGCCAACCTCTTCAAGTCTGAACTTCTCAAAATGTGTCCAAGAGGAATGACGCGTACATGCCTGGTGCCTTAGCAAACATTTAAGGCACAAGGACAATCACTGTCCTGCGTGCTCTAAATTTGAAAGGCCCCAAGGCAGAGCTGGGGGACAGATCACCCTTCCTTTGCTGTCCTCTGAGTTGTTCGTTTACCCAGCCATCCTTCCCAGGGCACCCCACACGCCCTGCACCACATGGGGTGCTGACAAGTGGCTGACCTTGTGGTACTTACTGATGCCAGATGGACGGCAGAAGAAAACAGGCAAACACACAAATGCCTCACACTTTCAGAGGGAGAGCGCAGGGTAATGAAGAAATTAAACAGGACGTATGAGACAGATAGTAACATGGAAGGGGGAAGGGAGAGAATGTTTACACGGGTCTGAAAGAGAGCATTTAGCTGAGACCAAGATGAGAAGCAGTCAGCCAATGAAGATCTGGAGGGAGGAAAAGATTCTAGACAGAGAAACACACCAAATGCATGTGAGCAGAAAAACCCTGAAGGTTTTCAGGAAAGGGAACAAGGTCGGTGTGGCCAGAGATAGTGCATGGTACGGAAAAGGAGATGAGTTTTGCAAGGTAGGTAGAGCTAGATCAAGCTGGGCCTCGAAGGCCACAATAAACAAGGAGTTTGGATTCGATCCCGAGTCCAACAGGAAGCTCTGAGGAGATTTTATACAGGGGAGTGACATGATCTGATTTACTAAGGTGTCATAAGTCAATGGGGGAAATGTTTCACAATGTATTTGTATGCATATCAAATCATCACTTAGCATATTTTATTCTTTTACATGCTCAGTTATATATGGATATAACAATTTTATTTGTTAATTATGCCTCAAAAAACTAAAAAAGAAAAAACCCATTAATACCTGCCCTGGAGCCTATACAGATGGGCGACATGGTCAGAGCCCAGCCCAGGGGCTGAATCCATTTCCATGGGCTCTGCCCACTTTCTGTCTCAGGCCAGGAATGCCCCTCAGGACACAGGGGGGCCTTTGGCTTTGCTTGGGGGCAGGTAAAGGGATTCGAAACCCAGTGGGTGGGGGATGGCGACACTGACCTTTTAGGCCCAGCTCCGCTCATCGGCAGCGGTGTATGAGTCTGTGCGGGAGAAGCTGCAGGCCTGCAGGCCCCCGTCACACCCTGCTGCTGTTAATCTGCTCATTCCTCAGACATCTCCGCAGAAAGGTCAAGGGCTAGATGAGTAATCATGGCTGAGCTAACGCCTCGGACCCAGCCATCGATTCTCCACCTCAATTTTTGCAAATGTCTCGCTATCTTATCCAAATATGCTCAGCCCTTGGAGCAAAGGGTATTCCTGGCAAAGTTTGTGAAAGATTGACTTTAAAAAGTCGAGGCTTTTTGAAACTGGCATAAAGAACAGTGTGAGCTGAAAACCTGGCTTCCTGGTACACGTACCATGCACTGGGGTGCTGCCCTGGACAGGTGTGTCAAGACCAGTGAAGGGGTCTCCCCCTTCCTATTGGAGCTCAGACCCTCCCAGCTCCGTCCACAGGTCAATGGTTCTTAGGTGCCAGGATGCATCAGAATCACCCACAAAGCATGTTCATCATGCAGGTTCAGATTCAATAGGTGTGAGCCAAGACTCGAAAATCCCTAAGTGACCAAGGTCCCCTGTGCACCTAATGCAGACGGGTCCTTAGACCCTTGCCGTGCAGTGTGACTGGTGGACCGTCACCGAAGGCAGCACCAGGGAACTTACTAGGAATGAAGAGTTTTAGGCTCCAGCCCAGACCTACGGAACAGAAGTCCGCACTTAATAGGCTCCCAGTGATTCTGGTTGTTAACCTTGAAGGCACTTTTTCCGGGAAATGAGCCCCAGAAGGACAGATACTGTATCATTCCACCTGTACAAGGTGCAAAGAGAAGTCCATAGAGGCCGGAAGTGTAACAGTGGGTGGCAGGGGTGGGCGTGGGGGATTGGAGGACGGGGGGTCAACAGGCCCAGACCTTCAGCTTTGCAAGATGAGAAGAATTCTGGCGATGGATGCACAACCATGTAAATCTACTTCATGCCACTGCACTGCATACTTAAAAATGGTTAACATAGTAAATTTTCTGTTATGTTTATTTTACCACAGTTTTTTAAAATCGAAAGGGAAAAGAAGGGCGCTCTGAACACCATTTACGCAGAAGCCAGAACTTGGACGTGGAGGTTACGACTCAGCCTCCAGCCATGGGCGGGATGACTGTCCGGGCTGCTGAGAAACACACTGTCACGTCTGCCACAGCCAAGACTCAGGAGCTAAGCGGGGCTATGCATGAGGCCACCTTAAGTGTGCAGTTTTCATCACCCACCCATCAGTAGTAACTGGAACACCTGGAGCTACAATGAAACACTTCCTGAACACACACAAATTAAAAATAAAAATAAACCTGAATGACTGAGTGCGCCAGCCTATGATGGCAATAGGCATGCGAAGGGCACTGGAGCGGGGACACTGAGAAGCCAGTCGATTCACAGGGCTGGGAGAACCTGGCGAGCGGCCCTGAGTGAGGAGGAGGGAAGGGTCTTTGGGGCCACACAGGGTCTTCATCATCCTTATAATCCTGGGTATCTGAGGGGTCCTCACTCTGCCCCGCGGACCCTCTTGCTTGGGGCAACTGCTGATCCTTCCAGCCACTACAAGTAACTGCAGCATCTTCACTCAGGCCCAGAAGCAATGACCATGAACATGAGCGTCACGTGTCACAGCTCACAGAGCATCTTTACACACCACGCACTCATCGCAAAAACTCTACGCCCAGTGGGGTTAGTATCTCCATCCGCCTGACAGACAAAGAAACTGAGACTCAGAGCGGTAGAGCCGTCTGTCCCAGGAAAACCCAGAGGGTGGAGTCACATCCGGACTGCGGCTCCAAGTCCCACGTTTTGTGTTGGGCGTCCCGTGGCCTCATCTGCCCCTGGGACGAGCAAGCCCTCAATGGCCCCAGCTGGGGTGTCTCATGCATCGCCGGCAGCCCTGGCTGCTGCCTTAGTCCCTTTTTTTTTTTTTTTTTTTGGATGAACACACATCAAGATGCCAGCCTAATAAAGGGACCGTTGTTAGGAAGGATTAATTCATTAATGAAGACGAGGCCTCTGGAAAGCCAGAGTGTGAGATCCCCGTGCTGTCAGCTTCGCCTCACTGCTGCAGAATGAAAGGGACCGCAGTCCCCTCACTGTCCTTGGAGGATGACTTCGACTGGATGCAGGACAGGGGGAGGGGGCTGTCCGGGGATAAACAACGAGGGGTTGTTCACGCAGCGCAGGCTGGGGAAGGGACAAGGGGCTGGGTCCAGCCTTCCCAGAGAGCTCTGTGTCTTTGCTCCTACGCCCCTCCTCACACCAGCCCTGCTGGACACACACGAATGCATGTGCACACACACGTACACACACATTCACTTAGCCCAACTCTGGCCCCAGAAAGGGCACCGCACTGTGGCCTCTCGTGAAGAGAACGAAGATAACTCACATCTACCAGCAGATGTGTGTGTGAAACTAAGATTTCCCTCCTGAGTGTATACACACAGCGGCGAGTTTTCACTCTGCGCATTACACTCATGGGGACCAAGGGAGCAGGTGGCAAATGCAGGGCTTAGTCTAGGCATCACCTGGTGTTCTGCTGCTGGGTTGCTAGAAGGAAGCACCACAGGCTGTGTGGCTTAAATGACAGACACACATTTTCTCACGGTGGCAGGCTGGTGTCAGCATGGTCAGGTTCTGGGGAAAGCTCAGTTCCTGGCTTTCGGGCTGCTGCCCGCTCACCCTGGGTTCACGTGGCCTCTCTTCCGTGCATGTAGGACAAAGAGGGACAGGGAGAGGGAACATACCAGCTCTACCTCTTCCTCTAAGGGCACTACTCCCACTGTGACAGTCCTACCCTCATGACTTTATCAGAACCTAATTATCTGCCAAAGGCTAGGCTTCCAAATACCAACACATTAGTGGGTAGCACTTGCACAGAGGAATTTGGGGGAGAAACACATGTTTAGGCATCACAACAGCAAACATTCCCAAACATGGCAGCCCCAAACAACTAATTTAACATTAGGCTTGTGGACTCTGTGCATCAGCAATTGGGCAGGACCCCTCGGAGGTGGCCTGCTTTGCTTTACAAGGTTGGGGACATCACTGGGACAGTTGGGGCAGTCAGGGGTGACTTGGAGGGCCATGGGGTGGAGCAGGTGGAGCCAGAGGAAAGCATTTCCAACTTGACTCTTCAATCCCATGTCTGGCGCCCAGGTTGGGCTGGTGTGACTCACCTGGAATGCCAACACATGGCCTTTCCGTGTGATGTGGGCTTCTCCCTGCCAAGGCAGCAAGCTTTGAGAAACAGCAGCTGTGGAAGGACCAGGGTCTCAAGAGACCACCCTCAGAGGTCACATCACTCCCACTGTCCTCCAGAAGAAACAATAACAAGCCAGCTCAGGTTCTGGTGGAGGAAGTTCTGACTCTAGTTCTCAATGGGAAAAACGCCTAAGAGCCGGAGGCCACGTTATACAACCACAACAGACACCAGTCGCTGTAGGACTTTAGAACGGCTTTGCATACCAGATGCCAGCCCCCGGCCCACATGGGGGAGGCAACTCAGCACATCCCAGCTCTCTGCATGACGCCTTTCTAACTCCCTTGAGGCAAAAAGGATGGGGTACTCCAAATTTAGGGTCCTTAAAGGATGTAGATCCATGCCTTTATTTTATCTATGAAGAAATCGGGGCCAAGAGGGGTCATGTGCTATATACCCCATGTCACATGGCCACTAAGTGACACAGCCAGTGTTCCAGAACTGACTCCTAGTCCAGTGCTCACTCCGTGACTGCTGGCTGCTCCAGGAGCTGGAGCTGCCCACTCCTTCCCATCAAGGTAGGAATCCTTCTTTAGGCGGAAGCAGAACCTTCCAGTTGCCCTCCCTCTGGGGAGACGGGAGAGAATGGGATGGGCAGGGGTGACTAGAGGTGGGGCAGGGGCTGTGGGCTGGCAGGCCAAGGTGAGTGGTCAGCTCGCCCCGCCAGGGCGGGTCTGCGACAGGCGATTGGATAAACACATTGGGAGCAGCATGTGTGTGCGGCGGAGTATGTGCACATTTTTAAATACACATTCCGCATCCATATGCAGACCCCACTGACATGTGACAAATGTGCAGTGGCCTCCAGGAGCTGTTCTCCAAAGAGGCACTTATTTCATTTGACGCCGGGCAGCCAAGCCTCAAACAATGCCAGACACGCCGCGGGCAGCTGACTTCAACTACAGCAGGAAGGCCCGAGTCAGACAGCGGGAAGGACTTCTGTCTTTTACCAGAACAACAGCGTTTTTTCAAGGGATTCTTCTGCAACGCGGTACTGCAGACTCAGTCGTGATGCCAATAAATAACAGCACTCCTTGGAGGCGTGAGAAAGGAATCCGTGGATGAAAACTGGAATTTTAGCCCACACCCTCTGACTTCTCTAGGACACAGTGATTCCAAAAAGAGTGTGGCCCTGATGAGCACTTTGACTTAAATGAAGGCTCAGTGTCTCTTGTTGAAGAGCAGACAGTCTAGGAAGAAGACTATGAAGCCTTGAACTTAAAAACATGAGAACAGAGGCCTTGCAAACCTTTCACAAACTAATCTGTGAGACAGGAAGCATTTACTCTTGTTTAAATAAGTGACCTGCTGGGTATCGGGCCCTTTGTTTCTTCTGCTTCTTTTTGGAGAGAAGTGGAGGGACAGTAACACCTTCACTGGGATATAATTAACATACCATACGACTCACCACTGACAGTCCTCTTCAATGAATTTTAGTATATTCACAATCACTTTTAAAACATTTCTTATGCTCAAAAAAGAAGCCTCATACCCATTAGCAATCACCCTCCCAATCCCCACTGCTTCCCCAGCCCTAGGCAACCATTAATCAAATTCTGTCTCTATGGATTTGCCTCTCCAAATAGTTCCTATCAATGCAACCATACAATAGAAGGTCTTTGGTGACTCGCTCTTTTCACTTAGCATGTTTTCAAGGTTCATTCATATTTTAGCATGTGTCAGAATTTCACTCAAGGGGGAGGTGCAGGTAGACACACTTTGCCTCCTTGCACAACCACAGAAAGAATTTCAACCAGATCTCAGAAACAAGTAACAACAGAACTATGGGAAAATCAAGCTACATGAAAGTCCAATAGGCAGATTTAAAGAAGCCACATTCACTCAGGTGGGTAGGAAGAGTGGAGTCGTGGAGATGGGGTGGAGGGTGGTGTGGCTCACACAAGTGCCTGGTGGTGGTGGCGGCAGAACGGACTGTCCCACGTTCACGTGTGGTGGATAAAAACCTGGAGGGACAGCCTGGGAGTGCGCCAGCCCAGCCCCAGGTCAGACGGAACAGCCCAGGGGTCCACACTGGGAAGGTAAACCCCCATTACCGCTGGCTGTAAAAACCAGTGGGGGTTGGAGCAGTGACAGAAACTTCCTGCTTCTCACCACTTAAAGGACCTGCATGGTCTCAAAGCATACACAAATATAAGGGCAGCAACTGGAAGGGTAAGAATCGCACAGGGAAGTAGGTAAAATGACTGGAACAGGGAAAGTGCCAGGCAAATCACCAGAGGCCAGGCAGTGGCATGGTTCCCACACTGAGACCCCCACCTCAAACAGAGCCACAAAGTGGTAAGGCAGGTGGTCCTGTCATGGCAATTACCTAAGGCTCCACCCCACACAATTTATAGGTACCTCTCCTACATGGGCCACATTACTAAGACATGGAATAAAAGCAGCTCTACCCAATACACAGAAACAAACACAGGGAGGCTTCAAAACTGAGGAGGCAAAGAAATATGGCCCAAATGAAAGGACAGAACAAAACCCCAGAAAAAGAACTAAATGAAACAGAGATAGTCAACCTACTGGATGCAGAGTTCAAAACACTGATGATCTGGGTGCCTCAAGAACTCAAAGAGTTGGCCAAAACAACTAAAGGGAGAAGTGAAGGTTATACAAAGTGAAATAAAGAAAAATGTACAGGGAACCAACAGTGAAGGGAAGGAAGTGCGGAAAGAAAACTTCCCTAATTTGGCCAAGGAAATGGACATATAAGTCCAGGAAGCACAGAGAGTCCCAAACAAGTTAGACCCAAGGAGGACTATACCAAGACACATCAGAATTAAAATGCCAAAGGTTAAAGATAAAGAGAACATCTTAAAAGCAGCAAGGGAAAGAGAGAGAGTCACCAACAAAAGAGTTCCTATAAGACTATCAGCTGGTTTCTCAAAAGAAACTTTCCAAGCAAGAAGGGATTAGCAAGAAGTATTCAAAGTGATGAAAAACAAGGACTTACAACCAAGATGACTCTATCCAGCAAAGCTGTCATATAGAATGGAAGGGCAGGAAAGTGTTCCCCAGACAAGGTAAAGCTAAAGGAGCTCATCATCATCAAGCCATTATTATAGGAAATGTTAAAGGGACTTAGGAAAAAGAAGAAGATTGAAGCTATGAATGTTAAAATGACAACAAACAACTATTAACAACAGAATCTAAAAACAAAAACAAACTAAGCAAACAACAAGAATAGGAACAGGATGATAGGTATGGGGATCATCTGGAGGTTTATCAGCTGGAAGGGGGAGAAAGGAGGTCATGGTGCAGAGATTAAGAAACATAATTGGTAGGAATAAAATAGACAGAGGGATGTTAAGAACAGTACAGGAAATGGAGAAGCCAAAGAACTTACACACACAACCCATGGACATGAACTAAGGGGGTGCTGCTGGAGGGAAGGGGGCCCAAGGGAGAAAAACTGGAACAACTATAACAGCATAATCAATAAAATATACTTAGAAAAAGAATTTCACTTTTTATTGTCAAATAATAATCCCTTATATAGATATACCACATTTTATTCATTCATTCATCAACTGAGGGACCTATGGGTTGTTTCCACTTCTGGGCTATTGTGAATAACGTTACTATGAAGATTCATGTACAATTTTTTCTGTGGATGCGTTTTCATTTCCCTTGGCTATATACTTAGGAGTGGAATTGCTGGGTCACTTGTTATCTCTACATTTAACTTTCAGAGAAACCCCTAAATTGTTCTCCAAAGTAGCTTGCCCCATTAAATTCATAGCAGTGCTACATTTGGACTCTCATCTCTCCACATTCTCACCAACACTTGCTACTGTCTCTTTGACCGGAGCCATCCTAGTAGCTGTGTAGGCATGATCCTTACATTATCTCATTTCGTCTTCACAACAAGCCTATAAGAGCAGGTACCAGCATCCCACCTCACAGATCACAGACCTGGGGCTCAAAGAAGTCAATTTACTTCACTGCCCAAAGTCGCAGCACTGGGAAAGGGGGGTGGATGCAGATCACTGTCCAGTCCACCTGATGTTGCCCCAGTGCCCTGGAGCCTGGCCCACCCTGCAGGGTTCTCTTCGTGACTGGCTGCTAAGATAGTCGGAAATGCTGGCAAGTGAACACCCTCTCCAAAGTCCTTCCTTACTTGAGACCTGAAATTGGCCACCGCCTTCTGGCTGGCGGCCTCCTCCTGCTGATGGTGGGTAGGAGCCACCATGCCTCCGCACCTGCGTCCGCCCCCGGCCACGCGTTAATACTTAGTGGGTTTCCAGCTCCCGCTCAACCGGGGCAGCCTCGCCACCCACCTACGGAGCCATGAGCTCTTGCCTTGCCCATCAGTAGCCCCCACGCCCCCCATGTCAGACTCACAAAGAATCTTCCTTTAATTCAAGAAATTATCATGAGCATGACCCCAAACAACCTGGAAGCTCCTTTAAACACCCACTCTGGTGGGACCCTGGCGGTGGCAGGTAGCGCACTGCCACCCCCGGAGGCCAGCGGCCTGCCCGCTGCCCACCCACTGCCCCGGGCCCATCCTCCTCCCACCACACAGGAAGATAAACGGTGCCAGAGAGCCGTCAGGTGTGCTGTATTTATGTGATGCCACCGCTCCTTATTCTCCCTCCATTGTTCTCTGATGTATGACAAAACTCCCAATTTGTCAAACGCTTAACAGCAGTCAGGATAATCTATTCTCAACACATTCACAGAGCTTTTCATTTTGCACAACTGTCACCGAGAAGAGTTTATGAATTTTCCATCATGAGGAAATCCGTGAGGATGGAAGAAAATGAAAGGGAAAAGCCACCCCAGCTCAACCTGCCTCTCGGGTGAGTCACAGTCTGAACTCCTTAGAGGGGCAGCAGTGCTGCTTGAGGGTCCCCCCACCTGATGATAGATGTAACAGAACTTTGCACGCAAGCCCATTTTCCATGTGGCCATCTCTGAGGCCTGTGCTGCGTCAAACCCCTCCCCGTGGTGTGCAAGTGAGAATCGGGCAGTGGCCTCCTTCTGAGGGGCTTCAAATGTCGAGCTCAAATGAGTCAGCTTGGAGGTCAAAGTCCTCTGCAGCCCAGGCTGGCCTTCATCAGATTCTAAGCCTTGAGCTTTAAATACATATAAATACATATATTTACATATACACATATACATACACACACACACATATATATGTATGTAATGCATATATACATATATGAAAAATGTACACTGAATCATCTGTAATAGCAAAAATCTAGAATCAACCTAAACGTCCAGAGAGAAGAAATTAGTTAAGTTAGTTATGATCACGGAATATGAAGAGTCACTAAAATATGTTTCTGGGGCATGGGAATACGGTCAGGATGTAATGATGTTAACACAAGCAAGTTTCAAACTGTACCACAGTATGACGCCCAGTTAGTAACTCCGTGCATGTATATATTTGCACCGGGAGAAAAAAGGCCAGATGGATACACCCTAAATGTTAAAACTGAAGAGATTAGCTGCTTTTTGCCACTATGTTTCTTTGCATATAGTTCCCAACTTGTCTGCCAACGGGAAAAGAAAGTTATTTTCCAAAATAAGACTTTAAAAGATATTTGGCTTTGTTCAATGTGGTCGAGTCACATGCTCGTCCAAAAACTTCCAACTCGGCAGAAAGCGGCGAGTTGTACAGTAAACAGAATTCACAGCCCAGCGGCTTCCTGACAGGGCGCGCTTTTTCATTCACACTGGGTGGCACCACACTGAACAGCAGCTGTCTGTGCGATTTTAATCACAGCAGCTTCTGAAACCACAACCCACGGTCCCCCAGATTTTAATCCGTTCAAAAGCTATCTCATGAAGCTAACGAGCAAATCCTCCGAGCGCTGGAGCCTAGGAAATGCTGAGTCACGGGGGCACAATAGCCCATTAAAGCCTGGCTGGTCGCTCAGCCCTTTGAAGACACACGCAGCTCCGACCCCCAGCAAGTCCATCGGGCTGAGCACACACCGAATCCGTGGTTACCATATGGAAATGGAAGCCCGTGCCTGGCGAGAAACGATTCTTAGCAAATACCTTGGCTAGGATCTAAGTCGCAGTTCTAATTTGAGGAGTAACACAGTGCTCACTTTAGCAAGAACCCAGAGGCTAAGATGAACTTGGACAGGAAAATTCTTAATAGGGTTTTGCTCCTGTAGGAGCTGAAAAGGACATTTTTTTTTTTTTCAACACCCCATCCCTTAATCTTTTCCTCTCTTCTATTTGTCCTCTTCTATTTTATCTTCTTTCCCTGTCCACCTGGGACTCCTTGAACGAACAGCGATGCTGTTTCAGAGGACAGGAAGCCACGGCGCAGGCACCCCCAGAGCTGGTTCCTTCTGAGCGCTGGGTCAGAGAATCACTCATTCCACGCTACTCCTCTCGCTGCACGTGGTTGGCTGGTGCTCCCTGGCATTCTTCCCCTCGGAGAAGCATTGCCTCATTTCTGCCTTTACCTTCACAAGGTGTTTTCTTTGTGGGCAGGGATCTACATTCCTCTTTTTTTTTTTTTTTTTTTTTTTGTCTCCTACATTCCCCTTTTTAGAAGGACACCGGTCTTATTACATTCGAGCCTTAATGACCTCCTTGTAACCTAATGACACCACAAAGACCGTATTTCCATTTAAGGTCCCATTCTGATAGCCTGGGGGTGAGACTTCCCTGGAGTTCTTTGTAGTTCTCCTGGAGTTGTTTACAGTTTTCTTTGATGTGGCTGAGCTCACTGAGTTTCTCTAGCATCATTCTTTTGAATTCCTTATCTGATATTCCAGGTGTCTCTGTTTCATTTTGTGGTCTTTCTGGGGATTCTTCCTTTCCTTTTGGTGATGGACTGATTCTTTTTTTCCCCATTTTGGATATCTGTTCTTGCTTGTTTTTTATTTTTATTTTTTGTTTTTTCCTTGGGTTAGCCTGCTTTGCTTCCTTGCCTTAGTTGAGCACCCTTCTGTGATAGGAGATTTGTGGAATTCAATGTTGCAGTCTCCCAGGTTTTCTCCACTTGTTGTTCTTGGTGTGTCCTTTATTTGGGCTGTCTGGTTGTATTCTGGACCTGTGGGCTGCTCTCCTGCAGGTCTCCGCTGCCTCTGGGCTGTGCTCCCCTGTGTCCAGATGCTGACCGCTCCAATTCTTAGGGACCTGAAGATGTCTTGCGCTCCCTATCCTGTCCTCTAGCTGCTCTGGTACTTGAGAACACCATCAGCACTGCTCTCTACTCTGTCGCCATCTTCCTCGGAACCATATTTTATCAAGACTTCAACATGCAACCTGAGGATACACAATTCAGCCCAGTCAGCCTGGCCCCAGCAAAGCTGCTGAGCTGTGCTCCAGAAAACCGCACACCTCCCAGGCTGGTGGATGGCTTCCAATGGCAGCTGAGAGCCTCCTCACCCATCTCTCTGGTCACCTGCCCCCTATTTTCCATTGCTGCTTTTATAGATGTCCACCACGCCCCTGAATCTTTATCACCCCAACTCTAGGGAATGACCTCACTTCCTACTTCATGGAAGCAAAAAGTCCATGGCAACGGAATGTTCTGACCTCCCTGCTGCTAAGTCCTCCCCGGCAACCTTCTCTCTCCTTCTGCTCTGTCATACAGCAGGGGGACACGCAACTCCCGGGCTCTGGACACCCTGTCCTCCAGCCTCCTCCACGGCCTTGCTAATGCCAATTATCCCTCCTATTTTTCCCCCATGGCTCTTCCTTGCACCGCCCATCCATCCCCTCCCCCATAATCATTAATGGACCACTCAGCAAGTGTGTAACACCATTGACCACTTTCTCCCTTCAATACATGATTCCTTGGCTTCTGAGTAATCCTATAAATTCCCAGGGCTTTTTCTTGGTTTACTTTGCTGGCCACTATTAGTAGACATATTGATATATTGATTTTGTATACTAGATCTTTCCCCTCCCCTTCTGACCTCATCTATTATTATGAATTAAATGACTGCCTACATCCTGGTGAGTCTCAAGTCTATACTTCCTGACAGTCTTTCTCTTGCATTCTAGATGTCCATATTCCTCCTTAGTATTGCATTCCTCTGGGATGATCCACACACAAGGATGGTTATGAAAGAGGACAGCTACCAGGTGGTACACAGAGTAACAGTTGATATGGATTCAGAAAGGCAAAGATCCTCTTGGCAGAGTAAAGAAAAGCAGAGGTGATGCCCTGGCTGGGTTGCTCAGGGGGTTGGAGCATTGTCCCATATGCCATGAGGTTGTGGGTTTGATACCCAGTCAGGGCACATACCTAGATTACAGGTTTGATCCCCAGTCAGGGTGCAAATGGGAGGCAACTGATTAATGTTTCCCTCTCACATCAATGTTTCTCTCTCTCTTTCCCTTCCTCTCTCTCTTAAATCAATAAATATAAATATATTTGGGAATTTAAAAAAAAAAGCAGAGGTGAAATGTGGGTGAAGGGACAGTTAACTAACTAACTTGATATGTCTTTGCAAAGTACTCTCCAGTTTCCTCGATTCCTGGCTACTCTTTCTGTATGCCTAAATCCAAAAGGATAGGAAACTCCATGATGTGAATTAAATTTGAATACGCTTTTACCCTAGAAAGCATATTCTCTCTCCACACTCTGAAACATGGACACCATCCACTGAAAATCATGGTTATGTCATTCAATTGCATAACGCTAGCTTTGGATGGGTTACCACTTTTTCTAAGTTGATGTACATTTTTAAGTGATGCCTCCGTATTAAATTATGCTTCCCACTGCTGCCTCGGCTTGGGCCTTGACTGCTGGATGGAACTACACTCGCTAGAAGCTGGGAATTTAAAACAAGTCAGTATACAACAATAGATGTCAGAATTAAAAAACAAGATTAGCACATAAAAGCGCCATAGCTTCCAGCCGCGTGTGAATCTGGGAAAGCAAGAACTGTTTTTACATAACACTGCCTCACATCATTATTAATGCAACAAAAATGGGAACAAAGACACAAATCTTCAAGAACGCGTGGCCCAGCACCCTCCATTTGCAAACCTGGATACAGACGCCCAGAGAGGAGGACGGGCCAACTTTTTCAAAGTTAAGCTCAACGGGATGGGAGGAGAGCAAGAAAGACTTTGATGCTTGTTTCATGGGCACACGAGAGGCCTGGCAGCATGGTTTCACTCTGCTAGGGCCTTTCTGTCATCTGGATGTTTGCAGTGTGTCAAGATCCTCTCCAGCAGGACCTCTGGCTCGCTCCCCTCGCCTGTGTGGTTCTTCTGGAACCCCTGGTCCCAGCCAGCTACATACCCACAATGCAACAAGCCCCTGGTCCTCCTGGATTCCCAACGCCCAGACCCAGCCTTGCCTCGTCCCTTCTACCAACCTCAGCCCCACTGGCTCCGCTAGAATCTTCCTTTCTGCTTCCTTCCTCCTTTGGTTCCACCAGAACCAGACTAGGACCTCTGCAAGGTGCCCTGAGCTCAGGCCCCCACCCAGCTTGACCCTGCTCCCAGGAAGGACCTGAATGAGAAACAATGACTGTTTACAACCCTCATCACAGGAAAGGAAGAGTAAAGGAAAATACCAGCAAAGCCAAACCCAAAACTTGCTGAGCCCCGATGCTGGTTCAGCTGTGACTTGTGCCAGGCACGGTGCTGAGTGCTGGGTGCTGGGTGCTGGTATTAACACTGTCTCCTTTAATCTCCCAGTTTTCGGTAGAACCCTGCTCTGTGAAACTTGCACAGGGGCCAAAAGGAAATAAAGCATTATTTATAATAATTGGCTCGCCATTATCCTTTCACTTGGCCCTGCCTGGAATAACATGATGGGCTCTTGGGCTATTCACAGCCTATAAAAAAGTAGTTCTGTTGTGATTCAACATATAGCAATCTCCATTTTAAGGGGACAATAGGAATGCTCAGCCATTATTCATCCTGGGGTTTTCCACAGCAGAGAATTCCTTTATCAGGAACATAAGGTCAGAACACATGAGTTATTAATATTGCATGTCGCCCAATGCATTCATTGAGGGGCTTAAACTCTTGGGGAAAAAAACTAATGATTTAAAAAAGCCATACCTAGTAAAAGGCTAGGACCAAGCAGCACTTGGAAAGAACTGTGCCAAAAGCACAAACGATTCAGAATTTTCATCCCCAACTCGCTTAGTCCTGAAAAAAAGTAGACAAAGGAGAACAGTAACGGACGTTCAGAAACTCAGATTTGAGAGGTAACAATCATCAGCGGGGTGTGCAGAACACGCTCGGTGTTCAGTTAGCTGCACATGTATTTAGTCACCACCAAACTCCACAAGGGACTTGACACAGCCCACATAAAGACCAGGAAACTATAAGGACCAAAGGTGCATACGAACAAAGAATCAGGATTAGACTAAAGATAGCATCGACCACCGTGGCAAAGAAGGACACGCCTGTGTGGACCATCAGGTTTGCCATACGTGACACAGTCAAGTTCAAAATCCACTGGCGATGCCTGGAAAGTCCCAGGAAAGGGAGAGTCAGTTACAGAATTCTCTTTAACAAGAACCGTTGGGCATTTTTCTTTCAAAAGAGGGTTAAAGATGAGCATTGGCATGGCAGCCCCACAGGTAACTACAAAAATGGGGGGGGGGGGGCATTACATTATAATAAAATGTAAGGGACCAGGGCACATGGAAAAGACTCTGGAACTGAAGGTCTTTACTATAAGGTCTAGCTTAACTCTGAACAGCCCTGGAGAAGATCCTTAATTATTTCTCCGAGGCCCATTCTTACTATTCATTCACAAACCAGAGATTTAAAAATGTACATCTTTTTTAATTCGCAGAGACACAGAGGGAGCGCGCGCAAATAAGGAATGTAAGGTAGGTGAGTTCTTGGCACATGAAACATGCCAGATCTTTTCCCAGGATAACTTTCTTTTTAGCTTCCATCCTTTCTGCAAATAAACATGGTCGTAAGAGCATGCAGCTTGTTCCTCGGGGGGCGGGTTCAGCCTCTCTCCCTTCCCCGCCCTCCCCTCCCATTCTCTCCCCACCCGCCAAGCAGCTGTAACTGCATCTCAGTTTCAGAATGCTGGCATGAGAAGCACCAGACACCCAGACCAGGGTCAGTCTACAGCTGTCAGAGTGTCATAAGGAGCAGCGAGGAGTGACGGGCACAAGACCAGCCACCAAATGTGGGGAAAGAGGGAGTCAATTCGGGGATGAGTTCAGTACTGATCATCATTGAACGATGCTGAGGAGAAACCATCTTCTAGTAACACGTATCAATTTATGTGCCATACTTCTCTACCTTGAGCACTCCCTCACAAATACTTCCTAATCGGTTTGGACCTTGATGAAAAGTCCTGGTGTACAGGAAGCGCTCTGCTGACGCTAAACACAGTATGAGTCCCACTACTGGACCTTTTTGTTCCTGGTGGCCACATTTTCTAAACCAAACATCAAAAAAAATAATAATAATTTTCACAATGGTTTAAAAATGAAAATTACTTGGACACATTTTGGGAATCGCCAGTTATAAAGAAAAACATTAAGGAAAGTTAGAGCTGTCTTGGACATTGTGGGCCATATGGTCACTGCCTTAGCAGGTCATGCAGGTGACACCCCCACTTTTCAAATCAGCCTCCTTACCACCAGGCTTGGGTGAGCTGCCTCCACTCTGTGGGCACACACTCCACCCAAGTGCCGCCATCTTACGTACCTTGTACATCTTTTTGTTCGCATACATTTGTCTGAATGATAAACATACTCCTTGAACCAAAGGCTGGGATGACCTGAGACATCTATGAGGTTCTGTAAGATTAAGCCTCCAACATTAACATAGATTTTTCATGCTCAAACTCTCAGAACATGCTGGATCCATTGTTAGGGTTCAATCATCTGTTTATCATAAGCAGCAGCACTCATGGTAGACAGACTCAGTTTCCTCATTTGAACAGGTCATGGGCTTCTGAATTAAGGATTAGACACTAGGACAAGGCAAAGGATTGTTCTACTTATATTTGGAACTATAGTTAGGCTTCAATAAAATAATCTCACCTCCTATTTTTGAAAGAAAGCTTCGATTTTCAGGCCTAGCTTCAGTGTTGCGAGGCAGTTTTACTTATTTTCTTTTGTTTGCCTTTTTGTAAATGTCTTCGCTAACATGTTAGTTGTAAGCCAGAACACTTTGCTTCAAAGACAAGAGATTAAAGTCAGAAGTTCCGGTCTAAGCTTTTTTGATTTGTTGTCAAGGGTGATTAATAACTAACAGGGAGGACATCTTTGTCATTTGCTCAAATATTGTCAAGATTTGTCTTTCCTCGGGCACACACACAATGCTGAAGTGACGTCCCATCCATCCAGGCTGCCCAAGGGGACTGCGAGAGAATGGGTCAGTCATCAGCAGAAAGAGACCTAAAAGCCCTAAGACCTGGGAGCCATCACAGCCCCCAAACCACGTGACATCAGCCAGACCCCCAGGCTGGAGGAGAAAGGCAGGTGGGAGTGCAAGGGGCTAGGCTTGAATAGCCCCCCTGGGTTCAGGGAGGGAAGTTACACATGAGCTGAGGGAAGGTGGGATGGCTCTAGTCCCCACAGGAAATAGTTCCTGGGTGGGACAGGGAAGAAGGCAGCCTCTGTAGCCCCCCTCTCTAGCGCTGTTGCTCTGTTCCATCTAATAAGACATGAGTCACCTGCTTAATCAGCTGCATTCAGTCCATTATCCCTGTAGCTAGGGAGAAGTCTCTCCCAGAAATTGGCAATTATTGTGCAATATATTTGGTTTCAACATGGCTGCTTCTTTCCTTTATTTCTTCCTTCCCATCCCCTCTCTCCACCCTTCTCATCCATCCATCCAGAGACGGATATAAATATACTGATCATCTATTTTGTCCCAGATACTATTTATTCTAAGCACTTACTATAGATTATCTCATCAAATTTTAACAACACCCAGGTGTCAGCTTTCAATATTCATTATTAATATCAAAAGTTCAAGAGGTTGAATATGTTGCCCAAGAGTCAGCAATCTATGGCCCAGGGGCCAAATCCAATCTATTTTCAGAAATAAAGTTTAACTGGAACACTACCATGCCTCCTGTTTACTTAGGCTAAAACTGTAGCAGAGTAGTTAGTGACAAGAGAGACCACATGATCACAAAGCCTGAAATATTTACTATCTAGCCATTTACACAAAGAGATTCTAGTCCCTGATCTTGCCCAGTAGCACTCAGTAAGGAAGTAGCAGAGTTAACGACTCAAATCCAGATCTACCTGCCTGAAAGGCTGTATTCTCCAGTCCCACCCCATGCAATCGGAGGCGTCGGGCTGTGTCCGCATGACACCTGGTAGGGTTTATGGCCATCAGAGCAGAACTGACTTAGGTGGCTTAGCAAGGAGCCAACCACTGTCAAGGACCCTGTTCATTAATGATAAAAAGTCAATGAAAACCTTTTCCCCTGGTGAAATCATTACAGAGATGAATGTTGATGCACATTTTGACTTTGCTGCAAAAGTGGTTCTGTCTTCTCCAGCTTAAGCAATTCCACTGGCTTCTAAATAAAGGAAACAAAACTATAGTTGTCAAAGAAGGCATCAATCAGTTGCCTGCATGTACGGTGTGTAGGGAGGGCGGAAGTTAAAGCGATTATGACATGGGGAGGAGAAACACTACAGAAAAGCTTGTGCACACCCAAGTAGGTGAGTGCTACTGAGCGCCTTGTCAGCCCGAAGAAGGTGGGGGGAGATGTAGCTAAATGGAAATGGACATTTCCACACAACGGATCTAGTCTCAGACAGCTTTTGCTATCGTGATGCCCTAGCAATTGCCTCGAGTGTCTTCGAATGTTGCCTGGCGTGAGGTATACGGTCTGAGTTCCCTGGGTGGAGTGATATTTCTGGGGCTCTGAGATAATGCACTTGGTGCTTTGAAGGCGAAGATACCTGTTGCACAATGCCAGCAGCTCAATACGCAAGCAGTGACTTAAGGTTGACACATATGCTGTAAAGAACAAGAAGAGGCACAATTCCAGAGCTGGGAAGGAGTAGTGACAAGGGAACTGGCCTGGACACAGACCAAGGATCCGAAGGACACGGGGAACCAGGCAGGACTGAAAACAGCCACTGCCGGGCACTACTGGCAGAGGGTGAGGCGGTGAAGGGGTAGGGGAAGATGTTGTTGGCAGTGGCTTTCACAGGTCACAGAGAGTCCCAGCTGATGTACAATACCATGCAATCATGGTCCCCTCCAAAGATGTCCTCATCCTGATCCCCAGAACCTGTGAATATGTTACCTCACATGGCAACTTTTGCACATGTGATAAGGATCTTGAGATGAATGTATTCCTCATAAGCTGGGTGGGTCCAATATAATCATAAGGGTTTTCATTGAAAGAGATTTGAAGATGCCTCCCTGCTGGCTAGGCCAAGGGGACCAAAGAAGGGACCAAGGAGTGCAGATGACCTCTAGAAAATCGAAGGATAGTGAGTAAATTATCCCTTAGAATGAACCTCTACAAAGAGTGCCACCTGAACTACACCTCAATTTTAGCCCAATAAATTCTATTTCAGACTTCTGATGTTCAAAAGGTCAGAAGATAATCGATTTGTAATCATTAAATAAGTATATGCTGTTTTAAACCACTAATTGGTAGTAATTTGTTACAGCAACAATAAGACACTAACATATCACCCAAAGCCAGGAGCAGTGGAGGGGAAAGAGCGAAAAACCATCTAGGCAAGGCTTTCAGTCCCCAGCAAGCAGCTGAATGAGTTCTGCACAGCTCAACCTGTCCCTGTGACCTCACTGACTGGACACCTTGCAGAATGCCACATCCATGCTGCACAGAAGAACACAGAGCTGTACTCCTCTGTCCACGGACCTCCATTCACAGCGACGCTACCTCCATCCATGACAGACCAGCTCAAAGTGAGGTGTGTCATGGTAACATGAAATGCTGAGTCATGGTAACATGAATGCTGAGTCATGGTGACACAAATGCTAACAACCCAGTCTCTTCATTCTCAGTTCTGGTGTTGCTTGATTCATAGTGTACAGACAGAAAAATTCCTTCATTTTCAAAATGTAATTCAGTCCATGGACTTTAATCTGAAATCCCACATTATTTACTCACAATTCCTTATGTCCATATCTGCATACAAGGAAAGAGAAATACCTAGTAGGCAGGTGGCATGAACACAAAGGGTATTAGAGATTGAGAAGCATTTTCTAGGCAGGTCTGAATGAGGTCACAACACGGTGGCACTCAGAAGTGTTCATGATTAATAGTCAATGACCTCAGGACTGTGGGAACAACCATGTGCGGGGTCTCGCACCACAGGTACTCTCTGAGTGACTGAAGTTCTGCCTAGCGTGGTAAGTGGTACCGTGGAAGTGATCTTGTCCCCTAGGCCTCCTTAACTTAGTCATGATGGCATGATGAGATCACCCAGGGAACCTTTACAGAACAAGGTAATTCCTCAGTCTGAGTGAATGGATGAACACAAACTTGGGAAAGTTACACTTATATGTATATTAAAAACAGATGGGTGCCTGTGTCCCCAGATGAGAGATATAAGTATGTAAGTAAAATATGAAATAACCACTTCACAGTATAGAGAATTTAAATATTAAGAAAGGCTTTCAATCGATGCCATGGTTCACTTTCTTCCTGAACAAAAAAGGGCCAAGTTAGTAGAACATGGGTATGTTTTACACTAAAAGGCATGAACAAGGAATTGAAAATATAATAGGCCACAATGTGCTGTAGCTCAACATTTAAGAGGCTCAAGATCCATCTTTTCTTAGATGTGCAATTACATGAACTTGGAAAAAAAGTATTATTATTTTCATTGCTAGAATTGCCTGTAATAAGAATAACAGATATTTTAGAAATGTGCCTGGCTGATTATATCTGCACAAACATCACCATAATAATTCTTATTTCCAGAAATGCTAGGATTCTGAAATTGTACATCAAATCCATACCCTCTCTACTTGGAAGTCTTGAGTTTTCATTTGTTTCTTTGTTTTACGGACAGATAAAAATACAACTTTCAGACAACGGACCTGAAGTCCAGATCTCGTTGCTAGGACAAGACGCAGGGCAGCTGCAAACACCTGCTGATAATACCTGTGAGTTGTCAGCTTAAGGTCATCACCAAGAACTCTGCAGGCTGAGTGTCTGCACTGCATTCTTAAGGACTTGCATACAATTCAGCTTTGTATCACTCGTAAAAACTAATTATTACCAATTCGTCTGTGAGGATTCTTCGTTTGGCTTTTAGAGAAAGCCCCTGAGTTAATGTTAACTATGTCCCTAAAAACTGGTACTTGTGAAAAGAATAGAGTTGAGTGACGATGTGAATAATTATTAGACCGCATTAACCCCTCCTTGGTTATACACGATCAAGAAATCCTGCAGAAGGGCTATGGGTCCTCTGTTCAGTGTGGCCACACAGAGGTGGCCTAAGCCCTGGGATTCTTTCATCATTTCAGAGGAGGGCGATAGTCTCAGGTGGGTAGGGACTGAATCATAATTAAGATGATTTAGATTTAGTATCATGAAACAATTCATACCACTTACATATAAATTATATAACCTTTCTGCTGTGTAGCAAACTGCTCTTTCTGCTACCCTTCAAACAGATGGAGAGAAATGTCTTGCAGAAAATATCACCAGCATGGGGTTATACTCCATAAAACTTGGAGGGAGAAGCAAATGTTTGGGAACCGAGGGAGGCAATCACCAATCAACAACGGCTTTAAGAATGCACAGGTACGATGTTTTTTAAATCATTTTTTATTTTTCAATTACAGTTGACATCCAATATTATATTAGTTTCAGGTGTACACCCCAGGGATTAGACATTAAATATATATCATCCTGATAAATCTCCCACCCATCTGACACAAACGTAGTGTTGGAATATTATTGACTATATTCCCTACGCTGTGCTTGGCATCCCCATGACGATTTTGAAACAAACGATTTGTACGGGAGATTCATGACTGGAAGTTGGACAAGGAGTCTGGGTCCCAGCTCGTGCGGATCTGATGGCCTGTGAAAATGTCACTGTGGGGCCTATCTTGTGTTCTTCCGGGAACTGAAATGCAGCAACAAGCAGGACGGATGAAGGGCAGTGCCTTACTTCGCCTTCAGGGGAGACGGTGAGCAAAGCCAGGGCACCAAGCTCCAGTCTAGGTCCCAAACTGCAGCCCCCGCCAGCACCACTTGGAGGGGTGGGGGTAGGGGGGAGTTTTAGCAGGTTAATCCAGATGGCTGCATCCCACCCCCAGGTTTGCTGATACAGGAGGTTTAGGGCAGGGCCTAAGAATGTGCATTTCCAGCAAGTTCCCAGGTGGTCTGCTGGCCTGAGGGCTACCCTTGGAGACACTCCGGTCTACATGCTCCACCCAGAAGCCGCAGTGATCCAACCCTGTTCCATTCCCACTGGGCTTAAAACTCAAAGTCCTAAATGGCCTGCAAGGCTCCCCATGACCTGAATCCCGCCACCTTCGGGGCATCATCTCCAGCTGCTCTCCCTGTCAGGGCGCCCCTCAGGCCCACGGCCCCCCTGCTGCTCCTAAGCAAGACAAGCTTGTTCCACCTCTCGGCCCTCGCAATGCTGTCCCTGAACCCAAAGTGCCCCCCCTGCAAAATCTTCAAACAGCTTACCAGCTCACTGCATTCAGAGAGGCCTTCCACAACCAACCTTTTCTTTTGTTAAAGATTTGGTATTTTCAGCGAGAGGGGAAGGGAGAGAGGCAGAGAGGGAGACTGACATTAAGGTACCGTTGCCTTTCACCTGCCTCCAGCTGGGGACCTGGCTGGAAACCTGGCTTGCAACCCGGTTATGTGCCCTGGCTGGGAATCAGACCAGTGACCTTCAGGTTCACAGGCCGGTGCCTTATCCACTGTGCCACCAGCCAGGGTGCACAACCAACCTATCTAAAATTGGCCCTTCTCCATCCACAGTCCCTTCCCCATTCCCTTCCTTGGTTTGATTTTTTCTCATCATTTTCACCTAGATAAATAATACTGGCTAATATCTAAGAACACAGACTTTGTACATGGTTACATTGCCAGTGCACCAGCAAGTAGCTGATCTATGTAACAGGCATTCCACCCGTATGTATTAAACAAGAGGACAAATGACTGAGTAAACAGACTGAGGAAAGAACAATAGCAAAGGAGTCAGCCTCCATGCTGAAAAAGACAATGCGGTAAAAGGATAAGGTTTCAAAACCAAACCTGGGTCTAGGAAAACAATCTATTCATAAGAGAAGTTGTTAGGCTGAAGGTAGGTTGAACCACTCACAAGAGGCAACTGTGTATACCTCACCTCAACCCCACATTCCGCAACTTCACACGGATAGTTTAAAAGCAGCTCCCGGGAGGGAGGTTTACATGATAGAAATTGGCAAGCACTACAAATCAAGGATTAAAAAGAGAGAGAGAAAGAGAGAGAGCCTGTTTCTCAGTGCACGACTGGTCCATAGAGAAACACATTCCCGTGCTCAGTCTGAAAGCTAAACTCAGACTCTGCCATCACATGAGCTGGTTACCCACCGGGAGGAGGAAAACTGAGATCTCTCAGTAAAATCAGTGGAGATAAACTTGGGGAGGGCATCCATACCCTGCTCCGGGGTGTTCATTCACTGGGACTGGACATCTACTCTGAGCGGTCCAAACCTAACGTAAGTGCACGTGGGCACGCGTGCTTTTCTGTGATACCCGCACTTCCTCCTGCTCCATGTGCTCTGTGGGGAAACTGATCCCATCCCTGGTCTAGTGGCGGAACCTAGGGGTTAGGGTCATGCCCACCAACCATCAAGGCAGACCCGCCAATGGATTTTCAGTTGCCTAAGTCAAAAAATCTCCCTCTCACTTATAGGTAAGTTATTTTTTAAAGGCCAGATACAAAATAGTACAAATCCAAACAGAGTACAAATAAATAAAACACACTCAAGGCCACAAACAACAGAATGGAGTAAGTACTAGTAAAAATTATTTTACTGTGGGTGATAACAGGGTTTATGCTTTGTCTAATAAAATTTTTTTGCTTAAATTTTAGTCACATGTTCTTATCAATTAAAAAATCCATAATATATAGGTTGGATTCCAGTTTTCTGTTCTGCTTACAAACTGTCTACTCATACACCAGAAATGATAATATAAACAAAATACCCACAAATTATTTTAAAAATTAAAGTGGCAACACTGATTTAAATAGCAGATATTTAAAGAAAGGGCAGAAGAATAAATCTCTTGTAACAAAGATTGCCACAGCACCTTAATTACAAGGTTTCAGACGGATGTTTTTATGACTCAAACGTGGGAATATTAAATTATCTCCCGAATTGTTTCTTTTAGCCATTAGTGTCTTCCACGGGATGACAAGGTGACCTATGAGTTCGAATCAGTTCAGAAAAATGCCCAAATTCTCACTTGCTATCTGGCGCTTGGCCGCTGCACATCCCAGGTTCTGTACCAGCCTGACAATGGCACTTTCACTTTTTAAAACAGAGCGAGAACTCACCAAACGAGGAGCCCTGGCCTTCACCGATTATCATTGAGGGTGAGGCCTCCGTTTTCTTTTAGCACCAGTTTGGGCAGAAGCGTTTCCCTTGGTCATTCTCAGTTTCCCTTGTGGTAAAGCGGGGAATGACCATCGGCCCCCAGGCGGGTGCTCTGCCAGCCCTGTCCCGTCCTCACTGGGCTCTCGCTCTAATCCCTGGAGTGTGCCCCGGCCTCAGCTCTAACTAGGCTCTGCCTCTTATGAAGCATTTTGCAAACATACACAGAAGGGTGGGTGTGACCCCAGGGGGGCTATCTGCCCTCCTCTCGGAGCAGGGGGGGCTCCACCTTCTTTTCTAACAGGGTCCTTGGGGCTGGGAAACGGGCGCAGGAAGGAAGCCGTCCACCGAGGGGCAGGGGAGCAGTGGTGGAGCAGCGAGTGCTCTGCAGGATGCATTGCCCTCAAACCCTGGGCCGGGTAAGGAGCTAGAGAAGGCCCCTGGGAGCCAGCTGGGGTGGGGAAGCCGCCTCTGCCACCTCTCGGGAAAACTCCAGGAGCCACGACTAAGACTACAGGCCCATGAGCAGGTTAAACACACTGGTGGCCCTGCGATCACCCAGACCTGCCATCGTGACCTTCGTTCGGGACAGCCTCTCCTGGGATCTAGCAGCCTTTCTAATCCTCCTTCCCCCACCTCAGACCAGAGGATCTTTTCCAAATGCATATGAGAACTTGTCACTCTCTGCTTATGACCCTGCAATGCATCCCCGAGGGAAGCACCTGAACATCAGATCCCCTACCGATTTGTTGGGACATCCTCTGAAATTTAGGGCACTGAGGTCTTGCTTCCCCAGGACAGCATAGGTTCTCCCTTTGTCCTGTTCCTCTCTCTGCATTGGACCAGGTCACACCCTTCCCTACACGGGGTACAGGTGCTGGGACAGGGGCTGTGGGATGGTGTGGAGACCATGCTGTCTTGCAGGAAGAGCCACAGTCTGGCGGGATCTGTCTCCCCTCTGGCCATGAGTCCCCTGAGTTCAGAGACTCATTAAGGTGGTCTTCCTTGTACCCCTGGAGTCTGGCCCTGAGAGCCGGCAGAGAGCTGTCTGGGAGGCAAGCTAAATGGGAAGCTCCAGTGGGCACACACATTAAAATAAAGACCTAGAATAATGATGACTAGCTTGTTTACATGACCTTAATCACAGCACTTAGTCCTCAGTCAATAATTTCCCTCCCTCCCTGCTTCCCAGATTGCTAAGCGTGAGCTCGTCCATGACCTCAGGTGAGGTCCAGTGAAAGCCTCACCCTCCCCCAACATTACACCAAGGGGGGACTTGAACCCAGAGGACTTCGGAACCTTGCCAGGTCAATCAGAAGTAAGGGCTTTCTTCACGTTATCACCCAAGTGAACAAGCCTGGACCTTCTCCCCCGTGCCTGCACGTGGTCAAGCAAAATCTACTGCACAGTAAAAACTGGGGACAAATCCCTTACACTGAGAAAGTCCCAACTGGAGGACACCGGCAGTCATCAACACAGCCTGGTGTTGGCATAAAAGCAGATCAATGGAACAGGAATAAAGAGCCCAGGAATAAACATGTGTAAGTGGTCAATTTATTTATGACAAAGGCGGTAAGAATAATGGGGAAGGAACAGTCTCATCAATAAGTGATGCTGGGAAGACTGGACAGCCACATGGCAAAAGAATGAAGCTAGACCACTACTTTATTACCTCCCACAAAAACGAACTCAAACTAGATTAAAGATTTGAGCATAAGACTTGGAACCATAAAACCTCTAGAAGGAAACACACACAGGTAGAAAGCCCCTTGATATCAGTTTGGGAGATGATTTTGGATCTGACTCCAAAAGCAAAGGCAACAAAAGTGAAAATAAACAAGGGGAACTGAAAACTAAAAACCTTCTGCATACGAAAGACAGACACCAACAAAATGAGAACTACCTGCAAAGCAAGAAAGGTGAGTAACGCAGTTGATGGCCGGACCCTACCGATAGCCCAGGGGTTCCAGGTAGCTGGTTTTGTGGGTCCTGCTGCCTTGGGGGCTGGGGTTCGCTCTGAAGCAACACACTGGACCCTGGGCTGTGTAAGGTGCTGGGAAGCTAACCCTCCAGGAATTACCCTCATTCAACGTGGGAGGAGAATGGGTGAATAAAGATTCTCACTTTCTAAGGTGCATGTCCAGCAGGACCTCCCGTGGGAATAAATCCCACTTGGCCACAGTAACAGCTCACCAGTAACCCACCCATAAAACACCATTTATGGCATTGATTCCTTTCCTTTTCCCCTTCCCCCATGATGCCTGAGACCACCTCCTATGGAAACTGCCCACACCCAGATGAGGACCTGTTTTTAAGGAAACCTACATGAGACAGGAATGGGTGGGCTTCCTATCACACAGGAAATCAGGCTGAAAAACAGATCAGGTCACTGGGGTCTCTGGGAGTGGAGCAAAGCTCCCTGTTAGAAACAAGTACATGAATGACACTTGGTGTCATCATACCTACCTTTCAGGTGAGTGTGTGTGTGTGTGTGTGTAGAGACAGAGAAAGAGGAAGGGGGAGAGATTATCTTGGAAGTAATTCATAACCAAGTAAACAAAATTACAGTGATGAAAGTCGGTGAATTTCATAGGAATCCACTAAGGATACTTGCGTGACATTCACCATACAGCTCTCCTGAGAACTACATCAACAGGACCAGGCACAGTATAGTACACTGTGCCTGGTTCATGGTGAACACACAATAAAACTGGTTAACTGGCACAGCAGACACTGTACCACAGCTCCTAGATTCTCCTCACGGCCGCCACACCATCCTTAACGGCCAACAGGGCACGCGTCTAAGAGATCCCAGCACCCCACCCCCACTCTTACCCTGTCTGGGACACGCTCTGAGCCGACGGGGCTGCCTTGCCCAGGATGTGCCGCCTTCCCCCAGGGGCCTGCACCGATGGCAGGCCAGGCGAGGCCAGCCCGTGCCGGCTGCTGGGCAGGAGCAGCTCTGCAATTCGCTTTACGGCCCACGGGCCAACTCCAGCTTGCCAGTCACGTTTGTCGATAGTGACGGGCACAGAGCCACACCCGTTCCTTGGTTCTGCTACAACAGCAGCTGAGGAATCGCAACACAGGCTGTGTGGTCCCCCACACCTAAAGTGCTTACCGACTGGTGGCCCTTTGCAGAAGAAGTTCGCCCACCCTACTCAAAGCTGCGCTGTCCAGGAGGGCAGCCAACAGTCATGTGTGAGTAGTTACATTTAAATTAATAAAATTAATCCTTCAGTTCCTCAGCCACCTGCGCCACCTTTTAGGTGCCTCATAGCCACCGTCTTGGAAGCTCTGTTGGATGCAATGCTGTCAGGCCTTTAGGTTGTGGAACCGGTGAAGGCCAGATGACCCTGATCACATTCTTACTCTGCCCTTTCCACTTCTGAGCTCCTCTCCCTCTCCCCTTTACAGGCCCCCGTCATCGATCGCATGTGCCTGTACCCCTACTTCACACTCTGCTTCTAGAGAGCCCAACCTCAGTCAGTCATTTATGTCTTTGTATTGCACCCACAGGTCCACAGCTTCGCCTCTTCTGCAACAGGATGTGACCCACTAAATCACAGAGTAGAATGCCAGGTTTCCCCCAAGTCTTCAGTTCCCAGCACAGAGAAGTCTTTCAATGAGTATGGAGTGAATGAATGAATGAACGGAGACAAACGAATGGCTCCCTCTCATGCTACAGACCAGACACCCAGCCAACAGCCCGGATTTCCTCTTGACCCGTTCCCACTGCAGAATTCAGGCTCACTACCCCAGCCATCCAGCCTTGCCCGGAAGTCCTGCTATGACAGCTAATAGACAAAACTGCTCAAGTTTCAACGTCCCCTCAGTCTGGGCTGTGAAGAAGCCAGACCTCCAGCAGGCTCCACACCTAGATCTTCGCACTCAGCCCCAGGACCCCACCCCTGCAGACACCCCTGAGAGGCAGGGATAGGAGACACGAGAATGGAGACTGCGCCTGCCTCTTCCTGAGCCCGCTAATCAGGCGCCTGCCTGCAAGACTGCTTGCTCCTCTCCATTAGGAATAAAAGATGACCTAGACTTCCGGTTTCGTCACAAGATTCAGCAAGTCACATTTGAAATGGCCAGAGGAGAAAGAAACCATGGAGTAATAACAAAGGCTTGTCTCCCCCGAGACAAGCTTCACAGGAACTCGCTGGCCCCGCTCAGCCTGGTAATCAGGGACACTTGGGGCAGCAGCTTGGATGCAACCTTGCCACTGCGCTCTCTCCAAGTCTAGCTGAGACTACTCCTTGCTGATGTTTGGAGAGGGGGCTCACCCTGGGGTCTTCTGGGGTTTCTACAAAGCTCTTCCAAAGCCACAGGCCTGACCATGGCCTGTGGCAGGCTGTGTCATGTGCAGGGCCGGCTGCAGCTGTTGAAGATGAAGTGTCCGGGGACAGAGACTGGGGAAGAGCTCAGTTAGGGGTCCTCCATGAACGTCTTTCATTCATGGAAAAGGGGTGCTGGGGTGGTGTGTCCTTGTCCTATACCACCCTTCCACCTCTGCAAGGATCCTTTGGTCCCTCCAGCTGACCAAACCTTGCGGAGAGAGGTAGCCTCTGCCATGCTTTGTCTCTGATGAAAACACGTATTTAATCACCGCAACCTTAGCAGGGAGGCAGCCGCTAGGGTGAGGAGGAGAGACAGCGGGTTCTGTCATTATACTCGGGAACCTGCCCGGGTGAAGGGTGCCCTGTGCCCGTGGGCGGTGCTGGAAGGCAGCCCAAGAAGTCCCTGCAGCCTCAATCTTGCACCTGTGCAGAGGTCCCCTGAGTATCTAGGGCCATGTGTCCTGGGCCTCCAGGGCACACCAGGCACATGGAAGTCCTGGAATGTGGCAACGCCACAACCCTGCATGAGGCACACCCCTCACAGGCCACACAGAACACTCATCTGTAACTCACTTTACATATTCACCGAGTCCTACTGTCTTAGCTCACTGGGACCGCTGAAACAAAATTCCATAGGCTGGTGGCTCACAAACAACAGCTACTTACTCCTTGAAGTCTGGAGACTGGCGCTGCCGTGGTTCTAGTGGGAGCCCCATTCCAGGCTGCTGACTTCTCCCAGGGTCCTCGCACGGTGGGAGGGGGGCAGGCAGACTCGGGGAGCCTCTTTTATACAAGCACCAATCCCATTCTTTGGAGTTAAAAAGATACAATTGCTGGTGATCACTCCCTAGTCCCTGGGGGTTCTGTGAAGGTTTTGGAAAAGTCCAGGGGTTCAAGCTTCATGTAGGCGGAAAGTGCTTGCTTCTGGGGAGCAGACACACTCTTCCACTTCCCTCTGAGGTGGGCAGGTGCAATCAGCTGAAGTTAGAGACCTCTTTGCATTTGCATAGAGCTCAAGAGTCTACAGAACAAAGCCAGCTGGAGCTTGTCCAGCTGCGGGACACCTGCAAGGCTATCCCTCAGGTCTACCTTACCGGGCAGGGGGAGAAAAGGAGGGTTGTGAAGGACCCTCACCAACCTTTGACTCTTATATAAAGAGCTCTCCCGGAAGTCCTGCCCACAACTCTAGTTCTATCTCACTTATTATCTACTTACAGCTCACTGGTCGGATGTGGTCACATGGCCACACCCAGCTGCAAGGGGGGCTGGGAAATGTAGTCTTTTACCTGGTCATATTGCTGCCCAAATAATATCCAATTTCAATAGGATAGAAAGTAAAAATAATATTGGTTAGGCAACTAGCAGTCTCTTCCATTATAGCTCATTAAAAAATAAACAAAAACAAAAATAAGGGATAAAGAAGCACAGGAGAGTTAAGGAACTCGCCCAAGTAAAACAGTAAAACCAAGACTAAGAACCCAGATTTTCCCACCCAATTCCTGCTCACTGCTTCCCTAACAGCATACTGTCTGAATGAGGCCGCCACAGACGTCACTGCCAGAAGCCACTATCAATTCAATCCTTTCCCTCCCTTCTCCAGTCTCCCACTATCTCTCCCTCCATCTCTCCCATACATACACACACACACACACACACACCCCTCCATCATCTCTCCAGGCTCATCGAGATCATGAAAGTCAGCCTCAGTTTCAAAAATAAACCTGTCACCCTCATCAATCATGAAAAGCTAGTCAATGGGCTGCAGGGGTGGGAGCCGTGTCAAATCAGGGTTTGGGCTAAATTGGAACTGACCAGTGGATCCATTCCCACCATCCCCTTGACAGCTCCAGAGACAGTCACTGGGACGGGGCTGTGGCATCTCTGCTGCCTGAGCGTCCGCCCTGGCTCCCCAGCAGCTCTGAGACCCCTGAGAATACTTATGCAAAGATAAGGCAGAAGAGAAAAACCAATTTCCTCCCAATATTTTTAACTTCTTAGGAAAGCAACGTCGGTGGAGAAAATATTCATCTCTGCCACTGTAGTAAAAAGCATGACAAGGGTACAAAGTGAATGAAATCGGGCCTCCCATGCAGTGAGGAAACACAGCCGAGAAACCCCAGCGACACCAGGATTCTTGAGGAAGTGTGTAGATCCGTTTCTCTGAGGACGCTCCCCAGAGAGAGCCCCAGGTAAAACAAAGGCTATTTTATTCTCTTACTTTTCAAATGGGTCCTTTTATGTGTGCAGCTAAGTGGCTCTTACAGCTGAACAGTATTAGAATATAAAGAGTTCTACGTGCAAAAAACATTTTAATAAGAGAAGTGGGTTTGGTATATATTGCTACAGGAGAATCCAAGTTAATGTCTTTAAAGAAAGGCAATCTGAGCAGATGACATCGAGTGTGACAACAGAGAAATAGCACACCAGACTAGACAGGAAGATGAACATATCCAAACCTCACTGTTCGCCAGAGTGAGATGTAAGAAAATGTGGGAGTACTGTAAATTGATTTATAAGATCAGAATCAGTTAATGTTTGTTCCTCTTCTGGGTGCAAACAGCTGTGAGAGTTATTTAGTTCTCATTCCAAACCTACAAAGTAGTTATATTTTAACCCCATTTTACAGATGAGAAAGTTGAGGCTCAAATAGATTAAGCTACAGAGGCAGAAACGAATATGGAATGACTTGATCCAGGATTTAGCACCGAGGTCTATCTAGCACTCTTCAGCTCATGAATGGGTGAGTGACTTCCTTCTCAGAGCTCCTGCCTCATCTCTAAGAACAACATGATACTACCTACTTCTCCAACTGCAATGTTTAATTAGAGAATTAGGCAAAACGGCCACTATATGGTCTGTTTCTCTTCTAATTCTATTTCTAAACAACACTAGTCCACGAGACATTCCTTGGGAATCAGAATACCTGGAGAGGTTCCCGTAGCGGGGTTACCTGCTCTGAACCCATACTGCTCTTTGCATGGTTAGACCCCTGCCCCCTTCAATCCAAGAGACTTTCTCTGAGCACTTGCCCAGTGCCAGGGTGTGCTGGGCAAGGGGACCAGAGCACAGAAACGCTATGGCCCCTGCCCTTGAGGAACCTGCTGGAGGGCAGTGCACAAAGCAGATGTCTGGTGATGGGCACTATGTTCTGCCCCTGCCATTAGGGGTGATTTTCTGCTTCTCTCTTGGAACCTCAGCTGTGCCCTCCACTCATGATTCCCCAGGAACCTACCCTCCATGCTCTTAGCCCCAACCCTGCCCACTTGGTCCCTTCTTCTCTGCTGTGGAGGCCACTGAGGCCTTCGATGCCTGTGGAGCCTCTGACGGCAGGCAAAGTCAAGGGCCAGATCTCTTGCCAAGATGATCACCACCTGTGTGTTACCTACCCCATCTGTGTGTCACATCACAGTGCAGGGTCCCTGAGCAGTGTGGCCTTCTGTTCACATGGGGTGCATGTGATGACATGACTTAAACAGGTCTGGCAACACCCGGGCCTGGCCCTGAGCACCCCATAAAAGGAGGATTTCTCCAGCCAGACCTCCAGCTCCCCCAGTTAACAGCACTGATGGCCTGCACTGTGGGGCAAGCCCTGTGCTCTGTGCTGGGACCCAGCAGGCAACACAGTCCTGCTGTCCTTTCAGCCTCCTGGGGGGCAGCACCACACATCACAGGGCAAAGACGACAGCGAATGGGGTGTAGACAAGAGCGTCTAGGAGGTGTGGTGGTAAGGAGAAAGAGCCAGGACGGAGCAGCTGGGCAGCTGTGTAGGAGAGCTAGTCAGCCCTGGGAGAGGACCGTGCGGGTGGAGTGTGTGCGGAAGAGGAGCAGCCATGAGGAAGGAGCCATGAGCTGGAAGGGGACTCAGCCACGCTGCCTATAGTGAAGTAGCAGCTATGCAGTTTGTAGTGAAGCTGGTCTGCAGTGGGAAGGAAGGAGCGGCTACGCAGTTTGCAGTCAGGGTCCGGCCATGCAGCGGGCTAGCAGGAAGCAGGCACACTGTGGCTGGGACCTTGCAGCTCCAGCCAACTCTGGAGCCACCAAGGACTCCACCTTGCAGACCCAGACTCTGTCTGGACTCTTGGAACTTGGGGCATGTGGAGAGGGTACTCTCTTAGGACTTGTGCCTTTCCTGAATTTCACCATGATGCAGCGGAATATGGCACATGATTTTCTGGACTATTACACACAGGCTGATGACAACGTACCCCAGATCCTGAAGGACAGAGCTGACAGATAAGGGATGGGGAACTACTGGGATTGGTTTTGGTTTCTAGCCTTTTGGGGAGCAAGGGAAGTGCTGGGTCTCCTGGGAGAACAGGGTTCCAAGCAGGAGTGCTCTCAGCCCCCCAAGGTTGGAATATTTTAAATAAAGACCTGTTTTTCTCAATGCTGACTGTTGGGTCTTACACCAAGGCACCGTTTGAATGGGCCCTGCTTTGCTCGGGAACAACTGATGGATCTAAAACTGCACTGTCCAATGCTGTAGCTGTCAGCCCCATGTGACTATTTTAATTCAAATGTAAATTTAATTAATATCAAAGCTTATACTTTTTGAGAATATTTTATTGATTATGCTGTTACAGTTGTCCCAATTTTTTTTCCTTTGCTCCCTTCCACCCAGCACCCTCTCTTCCTTCCAGCAATCTCACCCCCCTTAGTTCATGTCCATGGGTCATGCATGTCAGTTCTTTGGCTTCACCCTTTCCGATACTACTCTTAACATTCCCCATCTATTTTATTCCTACCAATTATGCTTCTGAGCCCCTGCACCAGTTCCCCTTCTTTCTCCTCCTTCCCTTCCCAGCTGATAACCCTCCAAATGATCCCCTTACCTATGATTTTGTTCCTATTATGGTTGTTTGCTTGGTTTTTCTTATTTTTTAGATTCAGTTGTTGATGTTTATGAGTTTGTTATCCTTTTAATGTTCACAGTTTTGATCTTTTCCTTTTCTTAAGTAAGTCCCTTTAACATTTCACATAATAATGGTCCGGAGATGACGAACTCCTTCCCAGCACAGTGACCATAAGGATGGAGAAGAGGAACATGGGCCCGGCAGGCAGAGAGGCAGGGGACTCAGGGTGGGCAGCTCTAAAAGTCACACTAGAACAAGGGCGTGGCTCTGGCCACAAGGGAGACTACCTGACACCCAGGGTTTCTCTGCTCTATAGAGACAGGGTCTGGGTGACCAAAAGAGTGTGTCTTTGCAGACAGCACGTGGTCCCACACCGTCAGCCAATGCCAGGTCCCCAACCCCTACCCTGCAAATCAAAATCTTTTCCTGGACACCTGTTATGTTCTGGGTATGCTCAGTGACTCTACACATATCTGTTCATTCAAGACTCACAACAGCCCAGGAAGAGGAACACTGTTATTCTGAATTTATAGATGAGGAAAGGAAGTTTCAGAGAAGTTTAGTAAATAGTGAGATAAGAGTTAGAACTGGGAAAGTCACACTCTCTCCATAACATCCTGTTGCTGTCAAAAGCCCCCTAACATCAGAGCAAAACCATCACTACCACTGGCACTGAAAAAGATTTACAGACTTCTTATTGTACCACTGTCCTATACCTTTCAATTCAATTATTCATTTAGTCACCATGAGCGCTTCTGCAATGACAACTGAATGGATCCACTCATGTCACCTTGTATTTGATCCATCCTAGTGGCATAGGGTCTGTGGATGTCCCTCCCACCAGGAGAAGGTCCACTGATATGGATCAAACATGGAATGACACAGAAGCAGCAAAATGAAATTTCATTTTAAAACAGAACACAGGCTACTAGAACAGAGAAAGAAAACTATAATCTTAGAAATATACCTTAGAAATAGCCTTAGAGCGTTCTTGGTCTCATAGACCTAATAGACAAAGACTGATAATGGGTATAAAAATCAAATGTGAGACTTCAATAAATTGCAGCAGTAAACAGTCTTCAGGTCCCAGATGTGGCTGGGAGAGTGGAATTGGAGGAGGAGGGGCGGATCTCAGGGATAAGCAGGGAAATGAACAGTTTAGTGTCTGCTTGGGTGTGAGATGGAGTGAGGGCGGGAAAGATCCCAGGCAACTTCAGGCCAGTTTATCGTTTATCAAATACTTACAGGCTGGTTTGGGTTGAGGTGGGTATAAGACAGGTAGGTGTGCAGACCTACAGCTCAGCAAGAGATAAAAATGTGTCTCTATCCTGTTGAAGCCAAGGAGCTGGAAAGACAGCTGGGGAGTGTAATGTGTCCTGAAGAGAGAATTAAGCTGAGGACACACCCTAAGAAATACCAATGAGTCTAGAAATCAGAGGTGAGAAACAGTGGGCGTATAATGGTAGAAGCAAGTTCTCCACATACATGAGCTGAGTAGAGAATTTACATGAAAAACAGAGCTGACCACACAGCCCCTGCAGAGGCAAAGGTGGCTAGCCCTCCACTGATGCAAATAGGGTGGGATTTTTCTAGGATAGGAGGCATGGCACCGCCTTCGGAGGATGAAAAACAGAGGACAGTCAGGAATGCAGGAATGCAGGAATGCCCTATGGGAAAACAGAGGAAAAGGCAACCGGAGGGAAAACATCAGATGCTAAAAATTCAGAGCCTGCCTAAGCCAAGCAAAAAGATAAGAACCTACAAATATTTGACATGTGTTAATACCAACAAGGGACAGAAGGACTCTGCTCCAGAGAGGAGGACTGCGACTTGTTAAGTAATGATAATAAATAAAAGCCATTGATTATCAGCTCCAAACACTGTACCACTTGTTTGCAGAGTTATTGTCTCAGGGAAATGGAGCAGAATAAAGGGAGCATGTAGACTTGTAATTGCCACAGAGGAGCACATCCCAACAAACAAAGCTGCCTGGACACTGGAAGTCAGGGCGCAAACAGATTCAACTGAAATTATTCACTGACCCAGCTATGACACGTCCAGAAACTATATAGGAAAAACAGTATACATGTGCACACAAGTTTATGAGAATATTCATTATCATTTTTTTTCAACATTTAAAAAGACCTAAATATCCAGGAATCGAAGTTAGGGTGAAATCAATGGTAGGTCCGTAGTAAGACTTTCATCAAAACAACATTGCCACTCTGTCACCCCCGTTTTACTTATCCCCTGCCACCGTGGCTTCTGCCTATTTGCACCATGGGGATCCTGTTAGATAGGCTACGTCTTACTCCACTTCCAGACAGCTGACAGCTTTCTCCACCCTCAGTCCTGCTGTTGCCCTAAAGGTGCTGCATTTTCTTTCTGTCTCTCCAGCTGTTCCTTCGGTCTCCCTTGCAGGCTCTACCTTTGCACTCCAGCCTCACAGCGGTGGCTGTCCTCAGCGCTTGCTTCTCTTCTCTCCACATTTTCTCTAGATTCTTCACATCTATTGCTGTGGCTTCCTGGGGGAGGCTGTGCCTTGTCTTTGGCACAAGCCTCCCTTACCTGATGCTGATTCTATAGGAACTGTTTGACAACTGCCAGTTATACAGAGCAGATAGCAAAGGATAATCTCTGTCTATGTGAAAATGGTTCTACTGAGAGTGGGGCGATCTCCCCTCTCCCAAAGGAAAACAAAGCCACTTTTGCCCCCATTTCCATATTCATGTGAATATTCTTGATGTATAAATGTCTCCAGTTTTTGCATTTTCCTCTGTACTGGTTCTGCCGTCTTACCAGTTTCCTCATGAATGAATTCCATAGAATCATGTTCATTTTTCTACCTGAAAGTCATGATTTTACCTTTCCATGAAAATGACCTTTTAACAGTGTTGGGTGTTATCTGAAGCCAAAAAACCCACGTGTATGTCCTCCTCCCTGACCACCCCTCTACCTGATGGATTTGGATATACATAGAGCTGATTCTCACTATTTGTGATAGCTATGTTCTACAAAGTTGTATGGATTTAGCAAATACCAATCCAGAGCTCCTAGGGAAAGTGTGAGCGTAGGTTCCTGGGAGTCTCTGATAAACCACCGTTGTCAACCAGTTAATACATAACTTAGCCTTATGTGTTGTTTTAAGGCACCTTGCTTAATATGTACTGTTAATTTATTAACGTTGCGCTCACAGCCAACAGCACCACAGCCCAGCCTGACCAAGGCCCACGAACACCTGCCTTCTCCCCGTAAGGCACGTCACAGCTTTCTAGCATGGGGAGCACTAGTCAGCCTTTCAGCACTACCTTTGGGGAGCATTTTAAACAGCAAAGTCGCCAAAAAGGGCAGAAATGGTGGAACTGTGTCACTAACTAGACTGTGGAAAGGGTATTTGTTTACAGTAGGAGACCTGAAACAAAATGGCAGGGAGTCACCTTTTCTGACCTCATCTGGGAACGCGTGCATTTAGCAACTCCAGTTCTCTACCCTTCAGCGCATGTCTGTGAATCACAGTGGGATTTGTGACCACTGGTTTTTGCTGTTACAAGTACATCTTAGCGAGTCAATGAATTTGCAAATATGAAGTCCACAAATATTGAGGATGCAATGTAATGTCTTTCCCATCAGCCTCCAGCATCCATAAAAACCAAGATCATGCCTATTTAATTCACCACGCTACATACTTAATATCAAGTTCCATGCTTGGTAATATGGAGTTCTTCAATACGCATTTGTATTTACTGAAGTAAAAAAAAATAAATAAATACATTGAAAATTTTCCTTATATACGATTAAGGAAATTGGTTACAGAACAACATGTACATGTTGGCTCAAGTTTGGTTAAGAAACTGCACATGTCTGCATTAAAATTTTTAAAAAGTAAAGCCATCATGGGAAGAGTTAGCTAGACCAAAATGTGGAGTAGTTCTATCTACGGGGCAATGTATGGGTGACTATTCCATGGTTTAGTGTTTTCCTGTATCTTCCAACAAATAATAGAAACATATTTCTTTTATCACCTTGACAAAATTGAATTAAAATGTGAAAGCCAGCATTTTCTTTCTCACCAGGTACTCTGGGCACCAGTCTCTAATTTGCAAGCAAACATCTTGGTCACCCTGCTCACATGACAGGTTTCACACTCATCTCCACAACGCCAGCACTCTCCTAGGTAAAATCGTTCCTCCTGTGTCTTGGTGACTATGTGGCCAGAATTAAGTGGCCTAAGCTTGGGACATTTTATGGGGCATATTTGAGGTGTCACACTGCCCACTCATTCTGAAGCCTGAACTCCTCACACCACAGAATATTGTTACTTTGACAGCCATGCCTAATTGAGGATGCAGGCTTATCCCATTCTTCAATTTTCCGGACATCCCAGCCAGACACAGGTGAGGTGCCCCAGGCTCCCTCCTCAGGGAGTTCCAAGGCTAGTACAGCTCAAGACAGCGGGGCGGCCCTTTGCTGCCTGGCAGAGGCCTTTCCAAGTCTAAGCTGCCATGACTTTGATCAAAGGCTTTGCGTGAGTACAGAAGTCAAATATACGTACTGCCTGTGAAGGCAATTAAGGATCATACTACTGACTTCTTTCTTCTTTGAGATATTCCTATGGGCTCAATTTTAGTCTGTTTAGTTCACACACCATCCTATATAAAACAGCCTGGGCCAAGTTTAAATGAATTTGTTGCTTAACCTTCAAGTAAAAAGAAACATCCAATTAATCGGAACTCCTGCCTTCTTTGCCCCATGCCCCTCCCCTTCCTCCATGTCGTCTGGGAGTCCAAGACGCACAGCACCTATAAACGTCCTACAGCGGCCGGAGAGCAGGAACTGGGAGAACTTGAGGCCAGAAGATGCTATTTCACAGCTATGGCAAAATCTGAAATTAAGGAAAGTTCACTTAACTCCTGTTTCAGGGTCTTCCTGGGGAAAATGGAGGCGATTGACCAAATTAGTCTCAAAGTCAAGATGAAGATAAACAGGAGTAATATTTGCAAATGAAGGTGGGCTGGCCCCTTGCACATGGTTGGAGCGTTCCTCCCAAAATGAGTTCCCCTAACTGTGGCCTGGATGTGTGACCTGCTACTGTGGCAGGTTAGGAAATTCACAATTAGGACCCTCACTCTGACAGGCTTTCCTTGACGAAGCTTATTTGGGTCAAGCTTCTAACTTTCTTCCCTTTCTTTTCCCTAAAGACTTCACACCCTCCCTCCCCAGTGTCCTGTTATTTGAAATCTTGCCATTTGCCAAAGACCAAAACAAACCCCATGTGAAATGAACAAGTTAAATATAAAACAAGAAACTATTTTAAAAGCCCAACTAGGTAACAGCTGTTATCACTGGCTGAGGCTGCGCTGGGTCATTCAAATTTTTGTCAGTGTATTTTTGTTTTCTGATTTCCCACATTTTTTGCAGTATCACATATATCTTCACCACATACATGCATTCAATGCCTATTTATTGAATGCCTGGTATACGCCAGGCATGACACCAGGCACTAGTGACCACAACAGGTGAGGGCACTGTCCTCAGGGAACACATAGCCCCATGCAGGAGGCATGCAGAAACAAGCAGGCGCACAAATAACCAGCTGATCACAAATTAGAGTAAGTTCCACGAAGAGTGTTATAAGTGCTTAAAAGGGGGAGTGGGAAGGAGACTAATTTAGAGCAGGGTGTCAAGCACAGCCTGTCAAATGACTTTCAAAGGAACATGGGAAGGATGACGATGAGTTCACTGGGGGAGGATAGGAACAGGACAAGAGTCCTGGAAAGAGGGAACAGCTTGGTCAAGACCCCTGAGGCAGAAAAAGTCTTGGCCATGGTGGTTTTGAAGAACAGAAGAAAGGTTGTAAGGGCTGGCACACATGAGCAAAGCAGAGAAGAAGAAAAGAGTGGAGGACAGAGATGGGCATAAATTAGACTTGAAGCATCACACTGTGCCTATGATATTGGCAAAATTTAAAAAATGATATGATGAAAGGAAATGTGACTGGAGGTGGTAAACACACAATACACATGATATATAGAATTGTACATCTGAAACCTATATAATTTTATTAGCAATGCCACCCCACTAAATTCAATTAAAAAGTGATGAACCCAAAGGTCGCTGGTTCGATTCCCCAGTCAGGACACACACCCAGGTTGCAAGCCAGGTCTCCAGCCAGGTCCTTAGTTGGAAGCAGATGAAAGGCAACCATACATTTCTGTCTCTCTCCCTCTCTGCCTCTCTCCCTTCTCCTCTCTCTAAAAGTAATAAAATCTTTTTAAAAAATACATAATGATAGTACAAAATTCTGGCGAGGTTACACTGAAAGTACTCATATCATTATAAAATAGCACCATTATTTCGTTGGAAGCAATCTGAAATGTTGCAAAAGCCCTAAGGTTACCTTGACCTTTGAATACCTCACTCCTTAAAAATGTAGTCTAAAAAAATATTTCAAACTGGCTACAGGCAGGATGATGGCAACATTGTGGAAAACACTCAAATATCCAACAATACAGGAATCATTTAGTAAATCATTGTAATTAGACCCTTTGGGACATCATGGCACCATTAAAACCATGTTGAAAACTCCATAATAATCAGCAAAAACACTTTTTGGCGTTGAGTGACAGGTGGAGACTATAAATGGCACACAGAACATAATTACATCAGAATAAGGTCAGTGATTGAGGTAGAATGTGCACTTAAAAAAATCAATTGGTATACAGGATACATGTATTTTTTATTTCCAAAATTTTGCTTTGGTGTAGAGATTACTTTCTCAAGTGTGAGGAGGAAGGGGGCAGGGAGGGGACAGCCCAGCCCCTGTAACAGCTGTAGTCACTGTCCCTTCTTTCAGCCCTGGGCTCAGCTGGTGGAAGGAGGTACAAGCTACATAGGCAAGTCTAGGTAGTGACGGAGGGTGGACATGCCCTCCCTCCTGGGTCCCTGTAGGCTCCCGAGCTCCTACCACAGCCTCTCTTAAGGGTCTTAGAAGGAACGTGGGCCCCACCAATGGTGGGTGTGACTTAGAAACCATGACCAACGCAGGCTGCCCTCATGGCTGGCCTGCATGGTCAGCTCCCCGCTCCCTCAAGCCCGGTGTGTGCGTGCCGCTCTGAGTAACTCTCCCATTCCTGCCAGCGTAGGGGACCCCTGCATCCCCCAGTGGCCAGTGACAGGCGAGGTACCCTGGGACTCCTCTGGCTCTGACACGCTTTTGCCTGAGGCTGTGTGCCATGCCCCTGAGCTCACAGGCCCTCCTGGATCCCTTCGGAAACACAGCAAGTGATTCGCTGCTGCCCCGTGACCCACTGCAGTGAAGACGCGGGGTCTCCCGTGAAGAGGACCAGGGTAGGGAGAAAGTGAGGCTCTAGGGTGTCAAATTGCTAAAAGCTCTCATTACTGAGTTCTTACTGAGTTCTGGGCATTGTGCAGGAAACGTATTGTTACATCCTCAGTCCGTAGGCTCTAACCTCAGCGTTTCCCAAGCGTCATGACTTGGAGCAGTATTTAAACTCCCTAAGCCTTGCTAATGATGATGATGACGGGCTATGTCTTCCTCATGTGATTGCAAGCAGAGTCACGCATTCTCTTTTTTTCACTCTGGAATGTGAAGCTCTTTTTTAATTATAGTCATCATTAATATTAATCACCCTTATTTCACAGATGAGAAAACTGGTTCAGAGAAGGTCAGCAGATTTCCCAAAGCTACCCAGCATCTTAATGACAGACTTGGATTCAAACTCTCATGAGACTGAAGGCAAACCCCTTGTTGGACTGTCCCATGTTCCACTGGAACATAGTCTAATGCTTGGTTTGCAGCAAAGGGCTCAGCAAATGTGCAACCATTCCTGCACTTTGCAAGAATGCCAGTGACTCACTAAATATGATTTAAAAATAACCTGCCGCATATATACAGAGTGCTTTACAATTTATAACAATCTTTCATGGTCGCATTTGATTCTTTGGGGAGAAACCTACTTTTAAGTTGTATAAATTTTACACAGCACAGCAAAACAAAGAGAAAAACATTGACAGTGACCCATAATATCACATCACACACACGCAATCTATATATACCATATTTATGGTATGTGTCTGTGCCTACACACAAACGCAGATAAATTGAAAACTCATTTTCCAGGGAGCAATGTTCCCATTAAAATAAAGGCTTTGATCTCAGCATTAGCCACCATCCCCAGGCTCCTTTTACCGCTCACCTCGGTGCAAAAGGTGTGCAAAGAGGGGCCTGAACCTGGAGCTGGAAACTGATGTAGGAAAAGATGAACCACTCTGGTGAGGTGAACACTTTGCAGCACCTGTGGCATGTGTGGGAGGAAAAGGTAAAAAATCCCTGCCTCCTGAAAGGACTTTGAAGTGTGTAGAAGGACTCTGAGTTGTTCGCTGGATGGTCTGAAATGCAGTCCCTTGCCTGTGTCCCATCGAACGCCAAGAGCAGAAATGGTCTCGTGTTCCCGCAGCTTTCGGGAGGGTGGCCTGGGAGAGGCCTGTCCACATTTGGTCCAGTTAGAACAACGCAGAGCAACGGTGATGTCCCAGGATCCAGCAGGGCCATAGTGCTCCCCTGGCAATCTCCAGAGGTCTTGGGGGGAGGGGGGTCTGGAACAGGGGAACGAGGGATTCACGCAATCCTGTAGAGCTCCAGCTGCTAAACTGGCCCGCTGACACATGGGCTGCATGTTTAACTTTAAAAAACCTGACAGGTATACTAATGCCATACCCAGTTCTGTAACGCTGTTTTGTTTTGTTTTTTTTTACTTATAGCATGGACACGGACCCACGCCACCAGATGGTCTATAAAATCATGGTTTGCAATACCAGCATAGATTTCCACTGTGCGCATGCACAAAATGTATTTAACTACTTTCCCATTGCTGGTGCATTTAAGTGGTTTCCAAGTTTTTGCCCTTATAAATAATGCAGTGATGACCTCTATGAATACAACTCTTTCTAAGCAGCTCTGATTATTTCATTAGAAAAATAATTAGCAAATTGTCCTCTAAGTATGCTATGCCAGTGAACTCACATGCAGAAATGCCTGTAAGAGCCTGCTTCTTGCCAGTGCTGATTATTGGCAATTAAAAATGGATCTATTTTGGTAGTTATAGGTTAGCCATGCAGTTATTTGATTATCTGTGACACTGGACACTTTGTTTTTTACCAAATTATTTTATTACCATTCATATTTTGTTTGGCAATTGCATGTTTATACCTTTTTGCCTTTTTTTAGTATCAGGATGATGACATTTTATTGACTCATTAGAGCTCCTTTATATGGAAGTTTATTTTTTCTCGATTTTATCAAGTATTTCCCCACGCCTAGTTTACCCATATGCCTTTTGAATTTTGTTAATGTAGCAGAGAAGATATTTTTCTCCTTTTTCCCATTTTTATGTAGTAAAATTTGTTTGTTTTTAATTAACTGAAAGGCCCTCCCATTGCTGGTGCAAAGAACAACATTTTCTTTATTTTCTGCTGGTTCTTGCTTTTCTTAGCTTTTAAGTTCAGTTCTTAATAGGTCTGGAATTTATTTAGCGTATCATGATATACATGCAATAGATTCTACTTTTTCCCAATTACAAATACACAATTTTTAAAGCAATTTTCCATTCATATAAATTTTAAAAGCCAATCTCACTACATACTGGATTATTTTCTGGATTTAATTATAGCTATAATAAATGTTGACATTTCACCACCACCTCTGCTTTCTCAAAGTGTTCTTTGCTCTTTTTTCCTACATGCTCTTTCATATCAATTTTGAAATCCTTTTTCAAAGTAAAAAAAAAAATTATCCATTAGGATTTTGATTGCAATTGTATTAAAGCCATAAATTAATTTGGGGAGAATTGATATCTTCCTCATAGTAAATTTGCTAACCCAACAACATGATGTAGCTCTCCATTTATTCAGGTCTTATTTTATCATCCTCAATAAAGTTTTGAAGGTTCGTGTGTTTTCATATGGTTTATGCATATTTCTTGGGTTACTCCTAAGTATTTATATTTTAATTGCATTTGAGATTAGGATGCATTTTATTGTATTTTTGTAATGGTTATTACTGGCATATGGCTATTGATTTTTGTTTATTTGCTTCGAGTTGGATCATAATACTGAAGTCTCTTAGTAGTTCTAATAAGCTTTTTTTGTTTGTTTAGTTTACTCTCTTAAGACTTGGAAGCTAGAGGAACATTTTCTGCTAGAAATAAAAAAGTCCTTTCTAGCCTTTGCTAACTGAGAATTCTGATCAGTAATGAAGGCTGAGTTTTTTCAAATTACTTTCTAGCTTCTGAGAGGATCCAATGGTTTTTATCTTGTGACCTACTGATACGAGGCATTATACCAATGGTTTTTCTAATATTCAACATTTTTCATCAGTGCATTTCTGGAATGAACCCAACTTGGTCATAGTGCCTTATGCTTTCATTATGATGCTGGATTCTGGGGTCGCATTAGAAAAAGCATGAGCTTTGCAGCTGTACAATTAAAGTTTCCATTCCCAGCTCCACCACTTGGGCTGATACGTGGTGATGGGTAAATCATTTACCTCCCAGACAACCCATGGAGAAACTTATACTCGCCCCATTAGGTTGCTGCTGGAATTACCAGTAAAATACTCAAAACAAACTCAACACTAAGGGCCTTGCCTCCTAGATTCTCAAATTGGGTAGTTGCTGGTTCAGTTACTATTATAATCCATTTTCCTTGTGCTACTGCCTCAAGATTTCCAAAGCTGTACAAACGATTGACCTCTAACCTTAATCTAGTTTGGAGTTATTTCTTTTCAAGTCAACTAGCTGGATAAACAAACACAGTTACCTTTTATTATCATTAATACTCTTTGTGGCTCATTTTTTCTTCAAATCTCAACCTCCAAAGTTAGGAGGAATTGGGGGAGCATTTACCAGGGCATGTTTGCAGAATTACCTCACCTTCCAGGTGGTCCTAGTTCTCTAGGGAGCATGGGCTTGCAGAAAAATCCAAGAGTGACAAAGTGTTTAATAGGGCTGTTCCTGTTGCTTTGAGATTTTACCCCAGGCTACAAAATCAAGACGAGTAAGCAGTAAATACTGCTGCATCCAACAGAGGACTGCTAAGGCACTTTCAGATGTCCCTTCCAGAGAGTGCTAAGAGGTGCCAACTGTAAGGGTCACTTCAACACCACACTCAGCCCATAGGGTGAGGAGACAGTCTGGGCTGAGACTCTGAGGTGTAAGGGGGAAAGGCTGTATCTTTTCTCCTTCCCTTCCATAAGCCAGGTAAGGGGTGCTCCCAGAACCATTTGCAGACACTGTGTGTGTAGTGGGTGGGTGGCGGGTTCTGCAAGAAGAGGAGATGCCACCGGGTGCCCTGGCAGACCTCCGCTCGTCTGCAGACACTTCTTGGCTCACACAGCAGCTCCAGAACTGACAGTGGTGAGAGTAGGATTTCCCCTTTTCATCCAGCATCTCTCCTCCTGGGCCTGCCCTCCAGGGGAGGGAGGAGGCAGAGGCCTTACGGAAAGCCAGATGGAGGGGAACGCGAGAATGGCCATCATCCCTAATCCACACCTTTACACATCTCTATGAGTACCTGGTGGTCATGGCCCATCTTTGGTGGGTGCCTTCGACCTGGGCTCACCTGCCACTCTGGAAACCACGTCCCTTGAGCACGGCAAGGAAGACCCACCCACCCCCTCCCCTAGTTTTTCATAATGTTGCAGATTTCTCCATTAATCTTTAGATTTTGTTTTGATTCTGTGTGGGGTGGCGATTCAACTTCCATCGGCTAACCTTGCTGTGTTTCTCTGAGACTTGGGGACCATCTCGCCACGATTACAGCAGGGCAGTCAGATGCCTGTGCTCCTACACCATCCTGTCTGGAAGGGAGTTTTGTTTACTTCCAATTCAGCCCTGAGCCTCCATCCAGGTTACTCTACCCTCATTGCACACAGAGTGACGCTGAGACCTAGAAATGGGATAAAAGGCCTCCCAAGGGCACTCGTGTGGCTTTTTCCTACTGTCTGTATCCTCAGTTCTTCTCCCCCACTTTCTGCATCTCCATGCTGCCCTAGAGCTGCGAGCTAGACCGGAACTCAGCACCTACTGGAGAGCGTTCAATGCAGAGGTCAAGACTTGCTTCCCTCCACCCCTTTTGCAAGGCTTCAACCTCACTAGCCTTGACCTCCATAAGAAAGAAGGATCTAGAAAGCATGCTTCTTTCTAACTTGGGACTAGAGACCAAATCAGAAGAAGGGTGATTCCTGTCCCTTCCATTATCAGGCACTGTTGCAGCCACCTCCACGCCCCACAGCCACACACCAGGGACTCCACCCTTCCTGCAGCCATCAGAGGGCCAACCCACCGCTGTCCGAGAAAGTGCAGTGGCGGCCCGAGAAATCCTTTACCACACGGCACCTTGTGCCCCAGCAAGGGAGATCCGCTAAGGTTCTAGAACCCCCTCTCCAGGCCTGAGGTTTATTTCTAACTCAAGTTCACCGAGCGGCTTCTGTGTGCTGGGTGCTCTGACAGGCGTGTCACTTAGCCCACTGAAGCTTCACAACAACATGATGTACTGGAATCTCCCGTAAAGGAAACTGAGGCACACAGGCAGACGCAGTGTCCTCCAGCTGGCAAGGTGCAGCTCGAAATGAAAACCAGATTCTGTTGGGTTCTAATGCCCCTGTTCTTTTCACTGAAGTCAAATGACCTACTTACTGTCCCTTCAATGAACCACTGGACCGCTCCTCTTTATCCCTCTAAAAACAAGAGAGCAGTAGATACATCAGTTTAGGTAGAAACCCACTGTGAAAGTAACAGATAATGTGCCCCGCAGGTGGGGACTAGGGAGAGGGCCCCCCAGATCAGCGGTATCTGTCCTGTTGCTGGCTGTACAGAGTCGCCTTCCACATGGAAAGCCTCAACTCCGTGAGATCACAGTGAAGTAGGTTCCCAGGCACAGGACCCGTGGTCCCTAGGACTAGGTCATCCCGGGGTGGGGCTGGGTATTGGACGATCACTTGATTTGCTGGGTCGTTGGTTGGCAATTCCACACCATGATGCAAAGATTGCTGCTCAGATTCTGGCTCAAGCAGAGCTTTGTGGGAATGAAGGGGAGAGTTTTCCGGAGATTACGACAGACAACTCTAGAGGCTTGTGGGCCTGTTTTGGAAATAAGAAGGAACATGCCCCCTGAGAGTGAAACCAGGATCCGTGAGTGAGTGCTGCTGGGAGACAGATTTAGGTGACAGTGAAGGAAAGCTTCTCTGCCTGATGCTGGAGGAAGGCTTAGAACATCAACAAGCAGGCGCCCAGGGCATCAAGGTGGCACCTGCCGAAAAGATGCAGGGACAATCAGTGCTGAGTCTGCACCTCTTATTTCGCCTGCCTTGCCTGCCCTCTGACCTTGGTGCCCAACCTCAATGTCATTGCTCTTGCTTCTCCTTGGGGACTCCAGATCATTGATGCTCGTGGCTTATCTGCTGCCCCAACTCTTTTAAGCCTAATGGATGCTCCTTGCTCCTACAAGGGGCCCAGCTAGAGTTGCATGATAATCAGGCCAAACCTGGGTAGAAAGTAGCAGCAACCACCCAGGGTCCCCAACTATGAACTAGTCTGCCACGGGAGAGTGGGGGAGCATTCCAGGTGAGGCTGGGGGGAAGGGGCACCCAACTTCTATCACTGGGTGTCTGCCGTTGGGGGTGTGCCAGAGGAAACCACCCACTGGCCTAGGCAGAAAAACCTCTAGGCGTCCAATACTGCAACATGAGCACCATGTTCTAAAATGGGGTTTCCCACTGGGTGGCGAAGAACAACAGAATATGGCCACCTGTCCAGATGCCGGACAAGGAAAACTTCCCGCTTTGCTATGATGATTCGTAATCATAACACGCAAAACAGCAGCAGCAACAAATCATAATGATTTGTTCCACTTCAAGCATCTGAAGAGCATTTCTGCCCTCCCAAAGCGCTGTGATGTACACCACCGCATTTGCTCCCTGGGCCTGTATCTCAGGAAAGATGGTAAATGATTAAAGGGAGCCACAGGAACAAAATGATGAATGACAAAAGTAAATGAAGGGGGCATCTCGAGAGGACAGGATAAAGGGGACTGAATGGCTTTCATCAGTGCCAAGAAGCCGCTTTGATTCTAAGATCCAGGTGCAAGCGGGACAAGTCCCCTGCAGGTCTCCCCTGCGCTCCAGGTACACACATACTGTTACTGGCGGTGCCTCTTCACCTCACGTAGAATGTACACAAACCTACACTCACTCCCTTGCTCCTGGACCACCTTCTGTGGTTTCCACCTCAGAAATTGGCTCTGCCACTCACCTCTCGGTCATCCCAACCAGAAGCCAGATGGGAGTCTCATCGTTGGCTCTCTCCTCTCTTTCCTGTGTTCCCAGGTTCCTACCTGCCAATCAGTCCAGCCTCTGACTTATTTGGCTAAAAGTCTAAAAGTCCTACTCTGCACTCCAGCCTATTGGTCTGGGATGCTGCCAAACTCTTACTGATAATGTCTATACTTAAGGGTTGGACCTTGCCGATGTCCTGATGTCATCTGTCAGGCCTGCCCTTGCTGCACTGGCCTCTGGTGTTTCCCAGAGCTGTCCCTGAACTTGCAGCCTGTTGCTGTGAGCTTCTGCCTTCTAAAAGCAGAACAGGCTAAAGCACAGCACGTCCGTATGAGGCAGGCCTCCGCCACCAGGGCCCCGCACAGAGGCTGGCACATGGAACGGTTCAGTAGGTGTTTGGTGAAAAGGGCTGTTGTTGCAATGCACGTCACCCATTCGTCCTCAGCTGGTCTCCATAGTTACCAGCCTGTCACCCAATCTCGTGCTCAAGTGGACGCTTGCAGAGGAAACTCCATTAGTCCATACACTGGAGAGTTCTGCAGGCCAAGAGGCTTAGCTCTAAGCATTTAACTGATTTTGAATGTTGGTTTGATGATTCTGGGCCCTAGTTTTCCTCCCACCTACCTCCCAGGGCTGCCTCAAGGACCAAGCATTCCCAGAGTGGTGTGTTGGTGGTCACAGCCTATCAGTTGTTCTTGAACGGGGGTACACAGCAGCATCCCTCAGGAGGGCTCCTCAAAGCACAGACCTCTAGGCCCCAGTCCAAAAACTTCTGAATCATTAGGGCAGGGGCAGGGCCTGGGAATCTGCATTTCTAACCAGTTCCCAGGGGTAACCGCGCAGTGGGTCCGGGGACCACACTTTGAGAACCACTGCTTAGATCATTCTAAGAGCATTGTTCTTTCCAAGCCAACCTTATTCTCCTCCATGAAGTTTGATATTTCGGTACTCAACTTTACATTTATGTTTTACTTTTTATGTTGTTTTGTTGGAATCCTAACCCAGCTTGTAAATTCCTCTAGGCAGAAATTAAACCTTGCACACTCGACGCTTTCTCATTTTCTGTTTTGTAAAATAATGAGTACATTGTCAGCGCAATTAATAATGAATAGGGAAAGGGTGGGAGGACCAGACTACCAACCCCCATTAACAGCATCTACGAATGACTATCAACCTTGGAATTCTCTTCAAAATTAATTATGAAGCAAAGAACATTCTACTATCAGTGGTAATGTGGGAAAGAAGATTATCTTCTTGATGATACATTTTACAAAATGTGGGTTACTGAAGATTTGAGTCAAAACTTACTTAAACATCAACATTTTCTTAAATATAGAACCACAAACAGCATTTCAACTCATAATTTTTATAGTGATAGTCAGACAATTCTGTTTTCAACATGTAAAATCTATTACACGGTCATGGCAACAATTTTCAATAGATCGTAAATTTTTATTGAGATGATCATCTTGCAATTGAATTTCAAAATGCATTATATGATCATCAGCAATAAGTCCATGGGGGCTCCTACAGAACTTTGAATATAATTTATAAAGATCAAAAACCCTGGAAACTGTTAGATTTACCCTGTGGAAAGAGGAAAGTCTCATCAGCATGATCGAATCAATTATTGTAATGGATAGATATTGAATTGCAAAGCTGAGATAAGATATTATGTGATTTAATAACATATCTTATGTCCTTTTAAGTGGTATGTTTCATAATCAGGTTTCAATGAGGAAATTTTACCAAAGGCCCTGTTTCTGAAAATAATCAAGAAAACAGCATCTCTATTCATCAAGACGGTTCAAAATAATTTTCCTAAGCAATGGAAATACTAACTTTGGGTTACATAGTGCCAAGACACACGACTGAGATACTTTGGAACGGTTATTGTCAATTTCTCTATACCTCTTACCTTGACAATGTGAATGTGTCCCATTGCGATCGGCATATTAGGAAACACTGAGAGCATGACGCAAATTTTACATTTGTGGCGTGTGGTTCTGTCTGCAGAAACACGAGTAAGGCAGCAAACTGCACGCCGCCGAACTGAGCCACACAGGACGACATGGGGAGTGCCCACCTCCAACACAGACGTGCTCCACACCCGGTGTGGTGACTTTCCATCGCTGACAGCTCTCTGCCACCATGTCCCAGTACCTTGCAGGCTGCAACCTTTCTACAGCCACGTCCACAAGCGAACTCAGGACTTGTCAAGGTAACTCACCGTATTGCCATTTTTATGCATATCTTGGACATTAATGTGTAAAACTGTGCCACCATTTTCACAAGGCTTTTTCCTTTATTACATGTCACTGGCGAAGTATGAGTGTTGTACCTCATGAGCCCAGTGGTTTTGTTGCACAACTTTCCATAGTTCAGTGATTCTTAGGGACACATTTGTCACATGATAGTGGAACTAACTGTATTTCACTTTGCTTTCTGTCCCACAGTGGTCGCTGTGCTGATGGGTCTTTCTGTTCCCATCCTTTTCCCTTGGGCCTAGCAGCCCAGGCCATGGCTTCCCTGATCCCTGAAACAACCCTGCTGCATGTACCTCACAGATGGCACGTGCCTCGCTGCTGACTTGTCCCAGTGTGACCAATGACCAAGGACAATCGAGTCAGATGCAAGTCCTAACTGTGCCACTGGCCAATCCTATGACTTTGGACAATTTGAAAAAGATGAGTCTCCATTCATTCAAGTATATATGAGATCGAAATAGTTATGTTGAAAGGTTGGAGGAGAAAAGTCAGATAATATGAATAATGTGATTTACCCAAAACGAAACTGAACACTGAGTTCTTAAGCTCTCGAGCTGCATTCAGAGTCGAAATATCTCAGGGACGCAGTCAGAGACACACTCTCAGCCAACACATCTAATTAGAAACACCAGAGAGGCCTGGAGCTCTCAGGGATGTAGGTGGATCCAAACAGCCCTCCCAGACACAGTCCCAGCCAGCAAACTCTTAAACACCCTGCAGGAGCTCGAAGAAATCATTGGAACCAAGGATGCTCAGTGAACACTGAGCCAGGACCTCGTAGGGATAGAGAATCCAGAGGACTCTTGCAGGGTCTGTCCCAGCCCAGACTCTTAGGTAGGAGCTAGGAGTCCCCAAGGGACATAGAGCCAGGAGGCTCTTGTGACTAAGCATCTCCAGAATCGACTGGGAGACACGTTCAGAGCCAGGGGCCCCTCAGAGACAGAACTGGAACCCTCAGGAAACTGTCAAAACCAAGAACTCATTAGGGGATGTAATAGAACAACAATAAATTTTTTTAAATAAATAATAAGAATAAAGAGCAAAAGAACCAAACACACACTCACACACACACACACACACACAGAACTCTTTAGGGTCACTGGCCAACCCAGGGTTCCTCGGGGACATAGCTCAAATCAGAAACCTTAGACATCCAACAGGAGCCAGCAGCACTCAGAGATCAAGTCCCAGTGAGACCATCACAGGACACAGTGAGAGCCAGGAGGCCTGCAGAGGCACCACCAAAGCCAGAAGGTCCCCTCAGGCCAGGACCAGCACCAGACTTCGTTTCTGCACAAGGGATGCACACTCCCCTCCAGGAAGTTCAGAAGCAACCATCACAGAAAGCCAGGAGGCGGACCCCTCACGCCAACTACCCAGCCTCCCCAACGAAGTCAGGGAGGGGGCTCTTACCTGCGCACTTGGTCCTGGTGGTGAGTGGAGGCCCTGGGGGTCCTGTGCCCCCCTCTCCCGGCCTTGTGAGGAGAACCCGGATCTCATACTCCACATCGGGGTCCAGATGCCACAGCTTGTAGTTGGGAGAGTCCACTATGTGAGTCTCGGCCCAGGTGCCGGTGGTGGTGCGGTATTCCACCTCCTTCAGGATGATGGGGCCGTCCCCGATGATGGAGTTGGCATTGGGCTTGATCCACAGGTACGTGGCCCCCACCGCCAGCAGCTCTGGGGGTGCGATGGGCGTGGGAGGCTCTGAAAGAAACAATCAGGAAAACATGTAAGGCTCATGGGGTTCACAGGATAGAATCCCAGCCTGTGAGGAAGAGGGACTGGATTTCAGGAAGAGCCATACAAAAGGAGCCCAAACCCCTTTTTAACCCCATTCATGTCTTACTGTAATGTTCATGTTTTTGCACATTAAGTACCTGAATTAGTATTTCTTCAGTAACTATATTCAATGCATACCGTATCTCTTTGACTTAAAGAAATGGAAGAGAGAAGGCACTTGTGAGAAAATAGTTTTTCCAGGACTTCAGCACATCTGTCTGGGTTAATATTCTGCTTTCAGTCCTCAAATGAGAACCTGCCTGCACTGACGTCGAGTTTGGTTCAGATGCGCAGGGAGTCCGAGGTTTGTAAACATTTCTTTTATAGGAACACAGATTGTTAGTGGAAATTCTCCCAAAGAGTGATTGGAGGCAAAGTAACCAAAGGATGATGGTACCAGGAAGAATTCCACTTCTTTCTCATTCTAGCAGGTTCTGCCAGCAGGGACAATGTCACTGGACAGAGTCAAGGGTACAGTTGTGCCAACTTATACTGCATTTGTTACATGGTGCCGCCCCTCTTCCACTAAGTTCTCCGTCTTCAGTAGACCAGGCATTAAAAGTATTTATAGTCACCTCCCACTGGCAAATTACAGAAAATCCCATTTATTTTGTGTGTGTTTTGCCAAGAAATTGTACTTGCATTACTTTGTATAGTTCTTGAGACGTTATCACCTCTACATATTTTGATGGGGAGAAAAAACCCTGACAACTCAAGTGATCGTGTCACCTAACCAAGAGCATGGAGTCAGGACAGGACAGAATCCACAACTGCATGTGTGTCCCCGGGAACAGCTCTCCACTTGGGAGGCTGCTTACCTCCTCATCATGCCCATTTTGTAGAAATAAAAGCGGGTATATTTTTTACCTGTTGCAAAAAACTAGCAGTGGAACCACAATAAAGAAAGTGAGAAGCGAGAGGAAACACATTCCTTTCCAATCACCCAACATAACAGCCTTTTTTATTTCTCTGTGCGCCAGTCCAATTCCTATATACTAACTTTTTTCATGGGGTTCCAGTAGCCCATTGATACAACACATATTTGTTTTTCCCTCACTTGTTATATTTCAAGGGCTTTGCTTATACACTGCATGAATCTTACCATCACTGTTCTTAACAGCTACAGAATAATCCATCAGGTAATCACACAAACTATTCTCCAACTGATGATACAACGTTGATCCAAGGTTTGCTATGGTAAATAATACTGTAATGAACATCTTTATGCAAGTGACCCCAGTCCTGCTTGTCTTATATTTTCTAAGGACCAACTTCTGGGAGTGGGATGATCTGCTTCGGGGTATGAGCAAGTTAATGATTCTGTGAGAATTAGGAAGTGGAGGATGGGGAGATATTGGGACTGAGTTCAATATAGATGTGTTTAAGAACTTTTAGAGAACCTCTGCATTATTCAGGTGGCCGAGACAGGTATGAGTTTCAGTTTGGAACTCAGGTGAGAGCCTTGGAATAGATCAAATGCATTCGGTGTTTTCTTTCTAATCAATTACTTAGCAGCAAAGATTCTCCACAAATGGAATAGTTGTTCTGCAACAGAGGTGGACAATATTTTCTCAATGTGACTCAGAGCAAATCTTAAGAGACAGCTTCGGATTGCCTCTATTACAGCCTGCCATTTGGTCAGAAAAGGAAATTAGGCAGATTAGTCAAGCTAGATGTTCTTTATAAAGCCATGGAGGTTATTACTCAAGGCCTTGTTATCTCAAAGGTGTTTGCAAATTGATTTTTGGATAATTTGTTTCAGGTAGAGAAGTTAAGTTGGCAGGCAGATTATTTCTGGGCTCATCCTTTGTGCATTTTAAATATACAGAGTCTCTGATCACCATTATCAACTCTCCAAAGTGCCGATCAGTCTCCAATGAGGCCCCAGTGGTGATGTTTGTAACTTTGAATTGGCAGGTGATGACCCTGCCAATTCCTTCATCTGATTATTCACTGACTGGCCCTGGACAGAATTAACACATTGTTGACCAGCAATTTTACACAAAACTAATGCAAGTACAAGCACGAGTTAACTCATGTAGCGAAGTATATCTATCTGTTTATGAACACATTGTTGATGGGCAATTTTATAACAAAAGCGAACGCAAGTGCAAGCACGAGTTGTTACCCGTCCACAATATTTGGGCTTGAAAACTGGTTTTTTCCTAACCGGTAGGCAGTGCGTTAAGAGCAGCTGACTTCGATGTCTTGGGCTAGAAAAAGGGGCCACATTAAACCTTCTCCCATCGACTTTCCGCATAGTTTTTGCTCTCTGGTTTCAAGCATTAGCAGTAAATTGCTGACCACCAGAAAGAAAATAAAGTATTCATCTTTCCAAAGTTAAGTCTCTTTTTGCACATTTCTGATGGTTCCTGCTAGTATAGTCGCAAACATTCCCACACGTAGATAAATGTCTCCATCTCAGATGACTCACTGGTTTACATGGTCACGTGCAGATGAGCCAATGCAGTCACCTCTCCCACTGACCACTCAAGAACATATCAAGAAAACATCCATGTCTTCTGTACCTGGCACCAAGAAGTCATCAGGTGGTATTTTTATCTTTTCCATTTTGTTTTAGTAATCCATTGCTTATCATTGGTTTTCTTTAGAAGTTGCACATCTTAGTAGCTCAAAGAGACAGAAGCTGGGATGAGATAACACAGTATTTTCATTTTGGTAGGCACTACTGCTTTACAAAATGCAAAGACCATGCTGATTTGTGTCAGCTCTCCTTTCTAGCTGTGATGACCTGTTCAAGCGGACGGTGCAAGAAACCTGTGAACCCACCTAAAGCAACCACCAGAATCATAGGAAGGAAACTGAGGCCCAGGGAGGGCTCATGACCTGTCAAGCCAGAAGAACATTGGGGTGGGGCATGAGAACTCAGGGCTCAGGCAGCATTCCTGCCCACCCTCCCTACACATGTACTGGAGCCATCTCAGTAATTAAATAGAACGATCATTAAAGGAACTTGACACCAGCAGCTCTAACCTTTGGGGATGCAAAGGTCCTTATGAAAATCTGGTAATAAATTCCAGACTCTCTTCCTAGGAAAATGCACATAAGCACATGACCTAGAGTTTTGTGTACCATCTCAGGAGCCCATGAGCCCTTGTGAAACCCATGCACAAAGCCTGAAGAGTCTATGTTGAAAATAAAGGCAGAGAGACCACATGCCCATAATAGCTTACACTTCTCCGGGACCCCGGAGCCAGAGGCTGGGAGTACAACCATATAAGTGGACGGAATTTGATGTGGAAGTCAGAGATATAGTACTTCCTGGCTCCCAGGTTCCCAAACATTTGGGTGCATACAAACACACCAGGATTTCCGTAGGACAACCCCACATCCATGTCTAGCTTCCCAGGAGCCAGACCCAACAAACACACTCATAGATTTAACATTTGGACTAAAATATTTAAGGGATAAAGACAAGGCCCAGCCCATGAAATGTTATAATCTACATAGAAATCTTGCAGGGAATGTCTTAGCAGCGTGTGTTGCCAGTACAAAATACCACTAGGGTGGGGTGGGGGGGACTAAACAACATACATTTTGCACAGTTCTGGAGGCTGGGAAGTCCAAGGTCAAGGTGCTGACATTTTGCTGTGACCTCCCATAGCAGAAAGAGCTCTCCAGTCTCCTCCTCTTCTTATAAGAACATTCATCCCATAATGGGGTTTTCCACCCATGACTGCATCTATACCCAATCACCTTCCAAAGGCACCACCTCCTCATACAATCACATGGGGGGCGTTGGTTAGACATGTCAACAGGTGAATTGGGGGGAGGGGAGGGACACAAACATCCAACTCTCAGCAATGGTCATGTTTTCAAATCCACTTCTCTCTTCATAAAGGACTTTGTCTAATTGTTGGGACCTTGAGCTGAACAACCTGGCAGAGAGGAACTCCCTGTGAAAGAAGTCCTATCTGGTACTTCTGCCAGAGTGCTGAGTGTGGAATTTAGTGGTGAAAAGAAATACCGGTTGTTTGGCCCATGGAATCAGAGGGAAAGGCAGCCAACTAGAGCAGCAATGACAATTAAGTGCTATGAGGGTCATGATGGGGGTGACAGAGGCAGATATGAGGACTGTGAAGGGATCTGACCTGGCCTAGAGGTTAGGAAAGCTCTTACAGAGAAAGCTTGAGTGTGATCTGTAGGCCCAGGAATTCATGTAAGTCTGTGGGCAAAGAAACGGTCCTGAGAATCCTATAGTTCTGATTTGCTTAGGAGAGGACACACAGGGCCAGAACTGAAAACAAATGAAACTACACATCTGAACCCTCGTTCATCGATTCATGACACAAACATTGAGGACCTGCTGCATGTTACATTCTGTCCTGGGCATTGAGGGTACAGCAGTGAACAAGCCAGAAACAGTGCTGGATGCCAGCTCAAATTCCAGCTTTCACTCGAGGACTGAGAGACAGAGCCATAAGGAGAAAACTAAGTTAATTCAGGACCCATTGAAGATAAGGAACTCAGAGAACAATCCAGGCCTCGGCAGGCGCTTCTGAATCAACCAATGGATGAACCGCCATGCAGAAGAATATTACACATCAAGGAAGAAGAAACAAACTACTACTACACCATATGGATGGATATAAAAGAAAATGATAGTGTGTAACAAGAAGAATGCTTGATGGTTCCACCCACACGAAAAGTTCAAGAACAAGCAAAGTTGATCTCAGGCGATAAAAGTCAGAATTACAGTTACTTCTGGGAGCAGGTCTGACCAAGTTGAGGCATGGGAGAACTCTCTGGGGTATTGGATATACTAGTTATTCATTTGGGTGATAAAATATTAGTAGTCTTCAGGAAAGTGTTACCTCTGGTGGGATATTTGCCTAGAAGAGGACATGAGAAAATTTCTGAGGCATTAAAATTTTCTGTATCTTCACTAGAGTTGTGTAAGACTTATCAACCCATACAGTTAAAATATAGGTGTTTTGCTACGTGTAAATGATACCTATTGAAAAAAAAGATGAAGGGAAAAAACACACAAAAATATGGCTAATTCATAACCCAGCAGGTTAGGGAAAATGCCTTGCTGGGAACTGAGCCACAGAACGTTTGGGGGGATAAGCCTTCAATTATGCCATCTCTCTGGACTGTGCAAAGCCAGAATAATTGTGTGACATCTGATGACACTCTCTGCTCATGAAATTTGAACCAAATCAAGAGGGAGGAGGTCTGGCCTCCAGGGAGGTGAAATCTACTGGCCCCTCCAGTCACCATCAAAGCCATTTGAGGACAAAACCCTGTGAGCCATCCCATCCACGAGGTCCCCTCCCCGCCAACCTGCCTTCAACACGGAGGTGGTGAGGTGACCCCTTAATGTAATTCTGCCTGGTCCTCAGGCAGCAATCTCCAGAACAATTCTGTCTTTCTTTTCCCTGCTGTGAGCTCTTATAACACTTTGACTCCCCAGAAATTCCTACAGAGAGCAAAAGTGCTTCAAATAGCCGGAGAACGAGCGTGGCGCCTATGCATTGTCTGCGCCAGACAGAAATCAAATGTTTCGAGAAAAAAGCGAATGTTACGAAGATGAGAAGTGAACCTTGACAGGTTTAAGGCGGATACAACCTGGCCTCCCACACTTCCTCCAGCTCTACCCAACCACCTTTCTAGCTGCACTGCTGTTTGCTGAGCCACAGGGCCTGTGGGAACACCCCCAGGGTACACGCGTGCCCACCCACGAGTTTATCACTCCCACTGCTGGGCTTCTGCACATGCCATTTCCCCCAACCAGAATGCCTTTCCTTTTGCTTTTAACCCAACTACACCCTCGCCCCCCATTCCGCTTTATGACCATTCAGCTGTGCCAGGACTCAGCCCACAGTAGATGTTCAAAAGCATCATGCTGATTAGCTACCTACTGATTGGCATGCAACTCTGCTTCACAGAGTTATGAACTGAGGATCAAAAGGCAGAGAAGGCACTAACTGGCGTGGGGCCAGGCTCTGAGTCTTTTCTTTTGTTTTTTTTTTGCCCTGGCTTTACCACGAGCCAGCTGGGTGACCCTGGACAGAACACTCAACCATTGCGGTTCTGAAGTTTTTCACCTTCGGAATAAAAGATTGTTTTATAATTCAAATTTTAAAGGTGGTGTACTTTTTCAGCCAGAGACCCTAGGGATTCTAATGTGGATATGCTCACTGATGCTACCGTGGTGGGCGTTTGCAGCTGTAGACTCCACCTTCTCCTTCTTCTCCAGCGTGGGCCCACAGGTCCCTGAGCAGAAGACATAATAAGTAGAGAGACTCATCCCTTGGTATCCTTGGGGGATTGATTCCAAGACCCCCGTGGTCACCAAAATCAGTGGATGTTCAAGTCCCTCATGTAAAATGGTGTAGTATTTGCATATAACCTCTGCACATCCTCCCACATACTCTAAATCATACTCTAGATTATTTATATCTCATATGATGGCACTGCCATGTTACACTCTATTGTTTAGAGAACAGTGACAAGAAAAAACCTGTACACGTTCAGTACACATATAACTATTGTAGGCCTAACTACATGATACATGTCAGCAACAATGTCACTTTTTTTTTGGTTGGTTGACTGGCTGGTTAAATCCACCCATACAAAACCTGCGAATACGGAGGGCTGGCAGTATAGCATCCAAAATCAGTCTGTGTGACCTAGCCTGATGTACAGTTAATGTTTAACAAGTATTTGATATTTTAAGTGGGTAGAGAAAATATTTGGAAAGTTTTCCCAAAACAAGATGTTGGGTGACAAAAATGACGAAATGGTCAAAAGAAGGAGAATGCTGCAGAGAAGAGCAAAAGGACATCCACACTAAGAATCAGGAGTGTTTGGGGAGAAGATCTCAAACAACTGGAATAGAAGAACCATCAAAGACACAGCTGAAAAATACCTTTGAAATAAATGAAGTTCTGAGTTTGCAGACTAGGAAGAGCACAGTGAGTTCCAGACAAAATCAATGACGAGACTCAAACTTAAGCACATACTGGCAGTCTTCTGCAATACACAACCAAAGAGGAATTCCCCCAAGGATGGAAACAAAAACAGCTCTCCATCAAACAAAACAACGGGAAAATCAGTTCTCAGATTTCCTCGTTACAATCCGAAACCCTGGGCGGGATGGGGTGGTGAGGATGGTAACTGTAATAATACAAATGACAACTGTGGCAGCTGAGAAACACTGCAAATTCTTATGGGATGGTTAATTAACAACCTCCGGAATAAAAAAAGGCTGGACTGTGGTAGAACCTGGATGTTGGGGACACAAAAGGAGTGTGGTCCATGGAAGAATGGCCGCAGAAGATGTCCAGGTCCTAACCCCCAGAACCCGTGTAACAAAAGGTATCTGAAAATGTGACCAACAACCCTGAGTGGCAAGAGGGTCCTGGAATATCCACGCAGGCCCGATATAGCCACAAGGACCTTCGTGAGTGCACGAGGAAGGCAGAAGGACCTCAATCGGGGGCGGGGGCGGGGGTGGGGGTTGGGAGATGTGCCACTACCACCCTTGAACATGGGGCCATGAGCGAGAAAGGCAGGTGTCCCCTAGAAACGGCCAAAGACAAGGGCACGCTGGTCCCCTACAGACACACAAAATGCAGCGCTGCAGACCCCTTTTCCTCTCTGACTTCCGCAGCTGTAAGGTAATAAACGTGTGCCGTTTGAAGTCACTGTCCGGGGTAGTTGAGCAGCCCTTGGAAACCAAGACAAGGAGATGAGATGGGGGAGGGAGGGAGGGTGTCCTGGGGAAAGCCCACCACGAAGCGCTGCAGAGAGGAGAGTCCACCAGGCGCCTGGCGAGGGGGAGCAGTCAGAGACGGGGGCACCCTGGCTCGCTCCGGAGTGGCGCCGGCCGCTGAAAATGGACGGGAGTGGGAAAAACAGCACAACGGCCATCCGAGAGGTCAGCAGGCACCCATCAGCAGTGCCCCTGGGGGCACCCTGAGGTTTGGAAGCGGTGTGACACCTCCGCTGAGTGCAGGTTGGAGAATGGGTTGGAAGGAGAGACTGGAGCCCGGGGGTCGTGTCCAGTGCTGAGGGGCAGGTGATGCACATCTGGACCGAGGTAACGCCCATGGGGCTGGAGGGGCACCGCCAGGGGACCTAGGAGACAGGGCAGCACTAGGTCCGTGACGGGACATACGCAGCAGGGAGATGGGCTCAGTACAAGGAGAAAGCCAGGGTTCGGCAGGCCCGCCGAGGGCTCTGCCTGTCCGTGCTGCACAGCCTCAGTCTCTCTTCGATGCCCAGTGCTTGCTGAGCCCACATAAGTGGGCGTCCACTTCCGCTTCCCGGCCCAGCACCCCAGGGCTCTGCACTGGCTTCCCCACGCCCAGCCCTCTACTCCCCCTCTCCTGCGTTTTCACACTCATTTTCACTAAAGAAAGGGCCGTGTGGTGTTCTGAAAGTGCACGTCCACTGGCTCAGACAGAGAGCTGGGCCCGTAACCTCTAACACTGAATTGTGTGGCTTCAGGCAAGTCCCACAGCTCCCCTGGGCCTCAGGTTTCCCACGTGTAAAAGCAGGCTGGTGAATCATACCTCGCTGGGCCCTTGGGAAGCCTGGATGTAAATGCCTGGGATTCACGGGCCCTGCGTGAATGTGAGCCGTTCTCCCCCTGCCCCATCACCCTCTCCAGAAAGGGCCAGCTGACCAGCTTCTCTAGCCTCCTGTGATGCCTGCTGTCAGTGTGTGGGCTCTGGGCGCAGGTAGCATGTGGGGTGAAATCAATTTTGGTGTTATGCACTAGGAAGCTGCCAGTCTCCCACTGGGATGGTTAACTCACACACAACAAGCCCCAGGGGGAAACACGTGGCAGAAGCCTGAGCTGAGGGAAGGGTGGGGACGGGGGCAGGGGGGAGGGAGGGGCAAAAATACGCTATTCAGGGCCACCTGAGTCCGGCAGCTTCGTTAGTTGCTATGCTGCAGCCACAGTGAGAGAGAGTGAAGGGGGCTGGGCTTTCGGGATATTATTTTGCAGAGTTCTCTCCCATAGATCCCTGTGGCAGGGGTAACGCATAATTAGTCTAAGCTGCTGAAATGGCCAGAAGCGGCTAGAAGTAGGGACTGAAGTATCAGCAGACGGTGTCCAGACGGATGAAGGCGTTTATCCGCAACAGCCTGATCAGTTTGCGGGGAGAGCTGAAGAAATGACTGCGCTGCATAGGCAAAGGAGCTGAAAAGGAGCCTCTTCCACGTGCCCCCAGTCTGCCTGGCATTGCCTCTGGTCCCCCGAAAAGCTCAGCAGGACGAGGGACTTAGAGAGCCTCAACAGCAGCTCCTGGGGAAAGGGCTTTGAAACCACAGACAGCTGCAATGTCTCCTAGGCTGCAGACCACTGTCCCCATCCCCCAAGGCCACAACTCTGACTGGGACAGGTGGGCACTGGGCTCTGAGAACAGCATTAATGGCTTCAGGATGGTAACCCGCAGAGGGCCCGGAAGCTGGGTGTTTCCTGTGGCAGGTGGAGACTATAAGAAGACTGGAGAAAGCAAATTTATTAAGTGGTTATCGTGTTTCAGGCACTATTCTAGCTATTTCTGAAGTCTTAATCGTGTACTTCAGGCAGAGGGAACCCAAAGAAATCCATAGTGACTTCCAGAAGAATCCACAAAATGACAGAATATTTGATAAAACATCTTCCTTCGGAAAGAATGCTACTAGGAAATAGAAGGTAGAATAAACTGGAGTATTTACATGCATAAAATGTTTCAAGGAAAGACCACATTTACACAAATTGTTTCATAGGCCTCAAGAGAAGAGATACTTCCAAACTCATTTTACAAACCCAAGAAAGCGGAGACCTTATAAGATGTCATAGGAAAAGAAACTTCCGGGCCTGTCTCTTTCATAAACATCCTACACAATACATTAGGAAACCAAATCCAGTGATATATAAAATGAGTAATTGATCATGACCAACTTGGCTTTCTTCCAGAACAAAAAGATCAGTTTACCTTTAGAAAATTAATCAGTAAAATTCATCCAACTGACAGGCTGAAAGATAAAAATCATGTAGTAGTTTCAAGAGATGCCAAGGAAGCATTTGATGAAAGTCAATAGCTATTCGTGATAAAACCTTAGCAAGCTAGAAACGCAAGGCAAGCTCTTTAGTCTGACAACAGGTACCCAAAACAGGAATCTAACATCATAACCGATGGCAAAAAACTGAATGATTTCCCTTGATTTTCCCACTTCTACTGGGTGTTGTAGCCAGTGCAAGGTGTCAAGAAATAAAAGATACAAGGATTGGTAAGAAAGCAAGAAAGCTTTCGTTATTCTCAGACTGCCTAATTGTGTGTGGAGAAAAATCGCCAAGAATCTCAAATTATGATGAAAATCAGTAAGTGAATATATCAAAGCCAATGTACTTTACTGTATTATGTGTTCATTTCAATTAATAGAAATAAAAGATTTTAAAGCATCCATTTGAACCATATGCATAAGCCTTCTAACCTTGCTTCCACTTCTGCCCTCTTCAGATCCATTCTCCATCCTGTAGCCCAACCAATCTTCCTAAAATAGCACGTATGCTCCATTCTGTGGCCTCAGGCACCGTGAATGATGTTGGTCCCTGTCCTCCTGTTCAGCCTTGTCTCTTCCCATTGCTCCCCACCACTAAGGCTCCAGACATGCAAGTTTCTTTTTAAATATTCCTACTCTGTTACTTTCTATCCCAGGGCCTTTGCTCACACTGTTTCCTCTTTCTTCCTCTTCACCTAGTTCACTCTTCATATCTCAGCTCAAACCTCACTTCCTCAAGAAAGCCCACCTTGATTTCACCCATGTTCCCAGACATTCTTCTTCATAGCACTTATATTGTGATTGTTTACGCTAGGCTTCTCCACTGGACTCTAAGCACCATGAGGCCAGCGACCACATCTAGCTTTCTCACCATCTTATTCACAGCACCTGCCTTCATTCTTGACACATAAAAATGTTTCATGAATATTTGCTGAATGAATGGGTCAAAGCAAAGTCAGAAGGATTCCATTTTGCTGTCAGGCAATCTGACTTTCCTGAAACCTTGGGCAGGATGAAAACTTTGGTTAATACAGAGGGGCTGCAAGAATTGGCAGCTGGTGTTAGAGGTCACGAACAGAAATGGCCCACCAGGTGGGGCTGAGAACTCAGTTTGTCACTTTAAATATCAATGTTCATTCTCTCTAATTAAATTTTTATTTTGAGATCATTGTAAATTTAGACTAGCTGTAAGCAATAATAGAGAGAGCCTGTGTGTATCCCTTAGCCGCCTTCTCCAACGATAACTCTGTGCAAAGCTTTCATACAGTATCCCAACCAGGACACTGACATTGGTACAGTCAAGACACAGGTCCTTTCCGCCACCACATGGATCCCTCATGTTGCTCTTTTATATAACCACATCCACCTCCTTAACGCCTCCCCTCCCCCATCAGCCTTAACACTCAGGAAACACCAATCCAACCTCCATTTCTAATTTTTTGTATCTTTCCCAGCTTTACTGAGAAATAATTGGCATACATCAGTACTTAAGTTTAAGGTGCACAGCACACTTTCCACGTTTTGACATTTAAAAAAAATGACACTACATAATCTTTTGGGATTGGCTTTTTCACTCAGCATTACCCCTAAAGATAAAACCTGCTGGTGTGCATAATCAGTCATCCCACTGCACTGCCAAGTGGTGCCCATGTCACCCAGGTACCCACCCACCTGCTGAAGGACATTGGCTGTTTCCAGCTTTTCGCTACTTCAAATAAAGCTGCTAAGAACAATCGTGATGGTACAGGTTTTTGTAGGAAAATAAGGTTTTCTTGCTCTGGAATAAACATTCCGAATTGACATTGCTAGATCACACGGAATCTGGAACTGCCTTCCAGAGTGGCTATACCATTTTATTGATACCTTCCCACCGTCCATGTAGGACTGACCCAGTTTCTTGGCCTCTTCACCAGCATGTGGCGCCATCATTTTTTACCCCTTCTGAACAGTCTACAACGACGTGCCGTGGTGGTTTTAACTTCTACTACCCTAACGCCTGATGACATTGAACATCGTGTCATGCGCTTCTGTGCCGTCCATCTTCCTCAGTGAAATGTCTGCTCCTAGCTTTTGCCCATTTGCTAACTGAATGGTGTAACCGTGACCCTTTGAGAGGAGGCTAGAACACAGCACAAGAGATGCGATGCTGTGCCTTCTGGAATTAGTTACCAAAAGATGGCCATCTTCCTTGCTTCCTCCCACTTTTCTCTCTCCCGGTTTACCTGTCCATCTCCGCTCCCTCTTTTCTCTCTACCCCCCTCCCGCCTCTCTCCTCTCCCTCTGTCCCTCTCCCTCTTGTCCCTCTCCCTCCTTACACTTTTCTCCCCTGCTCTCTTCCTCTCCCCTCCCCCTCTCCTCTCTCTTATCCCTCTCTCCTCCTCCCGCCTGTCCTCTCTCTGCCTTGAGTTGTCTTAAGTGGAGGCTCACATTGCAACCTAGTGCTACCTTCGGCAAACAGCTAAGGAGGCCCTGAGGCAAACCCTGCCTCAGTCAAGCCTCAAGGTGACGGCAGCCTGTGACGGACCCTGAGCCGGAACATCCGGTCATGCTGCCCCAGGTCCCTAACCCACACCTGCTGGGCCACCAATGCTTGTTGGTTTAAGCCACAGCAGTTGGGGGTCATTTTTATGTCATCACACATTCCACGTAAAACTGAAATTTTGAAGGTATATCACCAGACTCTCTTGTAACTGAAAAAAGTCTTAGCTAGAAGTTAATATGGAGAGGCTCCACGGAATACACAGGCGCACACACACAGAATGCTTGAAGCTTCCTTTAAGATCCATTTCAGAATCACCTTTGAAGGCGAGGCTCACGAGCAAGCAAAAAGGACCACGGAAGACCCAGCTGAATCTACTTGAGATGAAACTAAAAAGAGGCAGCCTCCTCACTGAAGGACACCCTCAAAGGAGACATTTCAATGCCCTCAAAAACGTACTTGAACCCGGGTAACGCTGCTGTTTTCTTTTGCAGTGGTAAGCAAGCAAACGGGTTAACATCTGGCCATTTTACATATTTCTTCTGCACACTGCACGAGTAGCCATATGCAGGACGACGGTACTTTTGCAAAAGACTTCCAGTGAAAACAACTGATGAAGAAGCTGTCAGCAAGGTCTGGATGGATGCTGGCACAGCCGGGCCCGGACGTAATTGGGCCCAACCGTAGGGCGGACAGAGGCGCACACACCGAGATGCTCTGCAGCTGAACGTCCTGGCCGGCGCCGCATCGTTCAGCGAGGGAAGCGGGCCCTACCACCTGCCTCATCATTTCTTGACGCGTCGGTACAAAATGGAGAAAAATGCTCCTCGCTCTCCTTTGCAGTCATACACGCACTAAAGGGAGAAGTGAATGTGAAGGCTGCCCCGCTTCAGAGGCACGCTGATGGCCGCACTGAAATTGCTCCCATTTCTCACTGAGGAAAAGCACACGCAAGTAATAACCAAGTTTTACAAAACCTTGCCTGGAACCTCATCTAGACCTTAATCCGGAAAGCAATCTGATTAAAGCCACATATACCACAGAACAAGCAGGTTTAAGGCGGCAATTTTCCTGTGGCATTAACATTTTTTAAAGGAACTGATCTCTAAGGGCGTCGTTCTTAGCCAGCTCTTCCCAGTGTGCAGGCCTTTACAGCCTCTTCAAATAGCCCCATGCATTTCCTCTCCTACCTTTGATTCCCCCAAAGGAAAGGAAATGTAACTTGGATTATGTGTTCCTTGCAGGAAACCCTCATGAGGTTGGGATGTGCTCAAGACAGAGCCCAAACTATCTATGGTTCTGCCCAGAAGGCTGATACTGGACCGTGTCAGGGTCTCTGGGACAACTCAAAAGCAAGCAGTTCTTCTGCAAACAAGAAGCCAAAGCTGAGCCCCTCTGAGAAACTGGAAGCTTGCTGGGGAGACTCTGCAGGCTTGACACCCCCCAGAGCCTCCTAAGAGAGCTGAACTGGACTCTCCCCTCGGAGTCCATTCCCCACACAGTGCCAAGTGCTGCTTTCACTAAAGGCCCTTTGTGGAGGGCTCTTCCACTCTTTAAAACAATCCCAGTGGTTGCACAGTGCCTCTTAAACTCAGGGGACATCACGTGGAGTTCTGAACCCTGACCAATTTAATAAATATTGGGGTGGAACCTAAGTCAGTATTTTTTTAAAGATTTTATTTATTGTTTCCAGATAGATGGGAAGAAAGAGAGTCGGAGAGGGAGAGAGACACCAATGTATGGTTGCCTTTTACCTGCCTCCAGCCACGGACCTGGCTGGAGACCTGGCTTGCAACCTGGTTATGAGCCCTGGCTGGGAATTGAACCAGTGATCTTTGGGTTCGCAGGCCGGCGCTTATCCACTGTACTACCAGCGAGGGCTAGGATTATTTTAAACACCCCATTTTTCCCCAATGTGCAGCCACGTTTGGGAACCACTGAAGTGTATGGCTTCTGGGTAATTCCCTAGCCACCCAACTCTTTGGTTAGTCTTGCTATATGCATGCCCCCTCATGCCAGCACTAAGGCTGCAATGAATGAATGCAGGGATGGGTGAATGAACGGCCTTCCTCATCTAGCTGTCCGCTCCTGGCCCACTGATATGGGTAAGAGCTCGAATGCTTACAGGTAGCCCTGAGTCAGTTAACCCAAAAATCGTCACACTGGCATCGTGGTAATGCCCAAAGGCCAGGCAGTGACGGGGGGTGACGGTGATGAAATCCAACCTGGTACGGTTTCCTTGGAAAACAACCTACAGAGCAAAGCACAGCAGAGCCCAAAGGGGCCAGCGCATCACCTCTCACTCTACACGCCCACAAAATCCTTGTGCCCCGAGACACTGCACGTATATTTGCACTGAATCACGTATGAAATATTCATGGTCATCCTGCACTTTCTCAAGCAGCACTTTCCTTCCAGGCCTGGCTAATGTGGTACGTGCAGTGGGACATGGGCTTAGTCAGGTGCACACCAGTGGGCACTTACCTACAAAGTAGCCTAGACGCACTTCAGCTTGTGAAGGAAGCCTATCAGACTTCCTTTCATCGTGGTGAACATAATAGAATTCTCATCAGCAAGATCAAGGGAAGTGTGTGCCCTTTTAAAAGCAAAAGTATTAAATAAGAGAGTAGATCAGGAAAAGGAACCAGGAAAGTGGCACAGAAGACAGATGAGTGAAAAACTGCCAGCAGCCTCTGCAACCCACGGTTGTCCTGTTAGTTTGCGCGGTGGGGGCTCAATGACATCTGCATCCTCCTCCCCCACCCCAGGCGTGGCATAGTGGGGACTGGCTAGGCAGGCTCGCACCTCCTCACTGAGCCAAGCACCGTGCCTTACACAGAATTTCGAATAGAGACCATTTTTCCCTATCACGTTACCAGCCCCATTTAAGTTAAAGACAAGTGGAAAAGGAGCGAGCCTATCAAACAATTCAGGTCGCTGCTAAAAATATAACATAGATAGCATCCTCAGGAGCAGCCCTAAATAGACAAGGTGTCATGTCACACTCCTCTCCCTCCCCAGCTCCCCGCCTCGTCGGGGTCTTCGCACCCCAACAAACAACACGGAGGGCTAGGCCCTGACTGCTTTCCCACCAGCTTGGCCTCTGGATGACAGATCCTAGAAGACACTTAAGTCATAAGAGATTTCAGAAATGTCTTGACAGAGTGTACAGCCTTCTCGAAACTCGTGTTTGGGGTGTTTCAGAGAATTAGTTCTGACAAAATATAACACAAAGCTCGCTTCCATGTGGCCACTAGCCTGAGAAGGTGCAGAAGTCACCTTGTCCTTCTGGCCCTGGCTGCACAGCTCCTGGGGGTCTCTGCAGAGCACGTGGCTCAATCTGTATACCCCCCTCCCCCCTGCCACCCACTGAGAAGCCTGCAGGCTGGGAGGCCCCCACCAAGGCTTCCAGGCATCAAAGGCTCTGATACAGCTGAGGAAATGGGTGGATGTGGAGCATCTCATGCATGCAGTGGAGAGTTCCTCAGTTTAAAGAAAAATAATAACGTGCTCTCACTTAAGAATGCTAATGGCCCGCGCACAGAAATAAAATCCCTGACCTACTTTGACGCTGCTGAACTTATTAAACAAGCCAACCTTATTACCCAGAAGAGACTGTAAAACAGTAAAGCAAAGCCCAAATGCAATCTGTCCCATCCTTGGTGGAGAGGAACTACCCAGAAAAACATGAAGGAGGACCAGGGGTCCCGAGTGGGGGGCAGGAGCCGGGGTTCACGTCCACATCTCTCACGGACCTGGGAGAGACCACTGTCCCCCTCTGGGCTCGGGACCCTCATCGAGGTGCCGGACAAGGTGCTGCTCTCTCAAGTCACGTCTATCTGTGATTCTACTTTTAAGAAAGGAACTTAATGTTAGCATGAACACATAAAAAGAGAATTCATTATCGAGCGCATAGGATGTCAGACGCTGAGGCAGGGAGGAACGAGGGTACGCATGGAGCCTACCAGGAGCCAGGGCACGGCCACGCGTGTGAGCAAACAGGGCTGGGCCGCGCTGATTAATCGATTTGGTTCCCAGCAGCGGTCTCAAAGGCGCCACAAGGCTACAGCGACAGAACACAACCTGCGTCTGCAACTAGAATTCCCTCCGGCAGCCCACCTGACAACTTTGGTTTAGCTGAACGAATCTCTCGGCGCATTTTAAACCGCTCGCCGCCACAAGTGGCCTTCCGCAAGATATAATCAGATTTATCTCACTGGGAAGGAAGAGAGCAGGGGTGGGGGGCAATGACGGGAGTCATCCCGGCTCATTCTGGAGAAGACCCCGGGACTGCCAGGTAAACGACCCAAACCTGAATCGGAGCGAGGCAGGGAAGGTTACCTGTGGAACAACAGGCGTTAATAACCCACAGAGTCGGGTAAGTCAGTAATAATGGATGCTACCTCGGATGTACCACGATGCCGCTCAGCAAATGTCATGATGCATGTCGCTGGAGGGCCTCGTTCAGTCCTGAGAACAGGCAGAGAGACTGTCCACCCTTTGCTGTGTTTTTAGAGCTCGCTGACCCCCCCGAAGAGCTCAGTAAACAAAGCCACTGAGGAAAAGTGGTTCCCCAGAGAGAAGAAGCGGATCTGGGTTTGGGTAGAGAATTGCAAGCCGCAGAGCCATCCCCAGGGCTGGCCGGTGTAAATGCAGGCCCTGACGCTGAATGAAGAAAATAGCCAGCCAGAGTAAGATATGAAATGTACACCAGATGGGCCAAACTCATAGAATATGGGGTCCTCAGGGGGGATTGGAGGGGCCCAGGCCAGAGACATGTGGATCACAAGCTTTGGAGCAGAGTTCCCACAGGCCCTGCTGGGAGGCGACTAGAACCAGGATTATATTTTCTTCCCATTTTACAGATGTGGATGCTGAGATTCAGGGAGATATGCCCAAGGTCACTAACGAGTGGCAAAGGTGGGAGGGGACAGCATGTGCAGCCTCATGCCACTGATGTTAGCCCCTAGCCCTAACCTGCCTCTAATCCCAGAACTTCCTGTTGACCTACCCCACACTTGTCACCCAGGCTGAGCCGCAAGTCTCCCTCACCTGTCCATCACGGTCTGCACCCACCAATCACAGCCCATTCCACCCACGCCTCGCCACGCCCACCCTCTTTGAATAGAGGCTGAACTTTGAATAGAGCCTCTTTGCCCATCACACCGGGGATCTGAAATTTATGGGCTTGCACTGACAATGATTCTTTGAGCGGCTTTGACAGTCTTCCTGTCTCTCCGAATTTGAAGGTCCTATCAGGTCTCTGCGACCAGGATGAAGGCGGAGCAAGGGCATGTCATAATTTTTTCAAGGAAGAAGAAAACAAAGTCGCTGTGCAAACCACAAACTAGTGTACAGTACTCCCCTCTCTCCTGGCTCACATGAGTGGTTGTTATGCTCCCACCAGTTACAGCTGCAGCCTTGCTCTAGCCTTACCTCCATCTGGGTTAAATCTATCCCAACAGCCAGTCACAGAATTGCCCCCGCTTCCTGACGGTGTCCAGTCTAGAGCAAATCCCCACTTCCTTCATCCTTCCCCAAATCTTCCAACCACAGCCCCAATCTGTCATACTCGCCCTCCCTCACAGCAGTGGGCCACCACAGGTACATTCCTCGTGGTCTTCAGCTGGTGGGCACCGACACCTCCAAATGATGCTGCACTTCCTTAGCCATGATACAGCATGTATCATGTATGTTCTCCATGATCCGGCCCTGTGGCTGAGTCCATATCCCTCACCCGTCTTTGCGCCACGCCACATTAAATACTAGGCTTTCCTACCTTCCCCACGCAGATCCCATCACTTGGGAAGCTCCTCCCCACTGATGCCCCTGTTGTACTCATTTAGGAAGTCTTCATGACTCCCCCTGCCCCATCACTTCCCTATGCGGCACACAAGCTGCTTACACTGGCACATGTCACTCCAAACTGTAATTGTGCTTGCCCCTCTGTCGCCCTCCCTACCAGACTTCAAAGCTCTTTGAAGGGCAGAGATGTGCACTGGCCTGTGCAGGGGCTGACCCCGAAGAGAAGCTCCATACACGGGCTGCTCAGTCTTTTCTTCCACTGAACCAGATGTCTTTCCTATTCAATTACCCCCTTATTTCAAGTCATATTCCAAGTAAGAGTCAAAATAAATAATAATGTGCAGATCAAAGCCCCTCTGAACACACAGGCTCTGGTCAGTTATAACAGTGCCACCTGCCACCTGCCACCTGCCACCTGCAGGGCGCTCTGTGATTTACAACGCACTTCCGCCACACCTCACCTCACACCCAGCGCAGTCCTCACGGCCACCCTGGCTTCTGGCACGTCTGCCCCCTACGCCAGGCTACTTAGACCCCTGCAGAACTCAGGGCTGGGACACAACCAGGGAATAAACTGCGGCTGCAGTAATTAGTGACAGGTGGGTGCTGCTACAGGTTCATAGGAGGCCTGGTCAGCTCCTGGGGTCACTGTCAAAAGATCTTCAAGGAATCGATTCTGATAATTACAATTTCACCTTCAACTTGTCTTCTATCTAGTTACATATTAGCATACATACATAAATATTTTAATTCAGTGTCACTAGAGTTTGAACAATGGTTGAGAAATCAGGTAGAACCCGACATGAGTCCAGACTCTACTTGTCCGAGGTGTGATGGAGCAAAGCCTTCAATCTCTCTCAGCTTTGTTTACCCACACATAAAACAGGAGCTGTGGTCGTACCTGCTTCCTGGAGTTGTTAGAAGGATTAAATGACAAAATCTAAGTTGAGAATTTCAGGTATAATTACGGGAATTTCAGACGTAATTCATTAAGGCAAGGTCTGGGCCTTACTCTAATCTGGCAGGTGTCTAGCACATAATAATAATAAACATAGAAAATTTTAGCTATTACTGTGATTGTGTTATCAACAATACTGTTACTATGATCGACTAGGTGAATCTTAGGCCACTTGCTATCAGGGCCACGAATTCCTTGTCTTTGTTCTGCTCCATATAACAGCGCAGAGGTTGGGTGGGTGGGTGGAAACAGGTTCCCCAAGCTGGCTTCTGATGTGACCAGTTAGACGCACTGATAGAGTGGAGGAGGAAGACAGCATCCAGAGTATGTATGTATGCCCTTACTTCTGTCTCTGACTCGGGCCGGGGCTCCTGCTCAAATTTCCATCACAGTTTTACAGTGGAAAATGACTCAGAAGCCTGGTCTTCAGTAACAACCTCGGCGTGGTGGCAGTAGCTTCTGGTCATTATTAGTCTCTGAGTTGCTGCACCCTGGTAACCAGTCCCCTATATAAAGTGCCTTTGGTTTGAAATATCTAGTTTGTGTTTTCCTTGCTGCACCTTGATGGACAGATTTGAGCAAGTTTCTTTCTGCAGCAGAGTTACATCTGACAGCTGCAAAGATGGGGACCTCAGCCCTATGGACACCAGGAAGCAGATTCTTCCCTGGTCCTCAGAGATGAGAATTCAGCCTGGCTAGCCCTGGGATTTCAGCTTTGTGAGTTCCTGAATGGCGGGCCAAGCCACACCGTGCCCAGGCTTCTGAGCTGTGCAGCTCTAAGATAGTTGCACATTACCTTAGCCGAATGCAGGGACAGAAAACCAATGCAGGTAGGTTCACTCACCATCTAAGATTGTTAAATATAAATATGGCAGCGCCATAAAAGAACACATAAAATATGTGCAACGTAACATGAACTTAAAAATATGTGAAATAAAAATGGTACTTGCTTCCAAAGGCATCTTTGCCAAACACCTACATATGTGGACGAATAAAAAAAGCAGAAACTTTGGATGCGCTAGGGTGACAAGCCTGTGGGTTCAAAGTTCTCTTCAGTCTTCTGGTATCATTTATTTTAAAATTATAAAAGAACAAGATTTTTTCGTGCCTTCAGCCCACGCTGAACAGACCAGCATAAAGTCTCAGAGTGAGCAGTGTCTCTCTGACCTTAAAATCTCTCCTTCCCTGCCCTCCTAAATGTCCCTGAACCAACTGCTTAATGTCCTGTGGCCTCAGTTTCCTATCAGAAGATCAGGGCTCAATCAATAACACTTCTCAGCTTTCCAATTTATTTGCTGTGTGCCTGGAGGGAGGCATTTAATCCCTGAGAGTTTCGGTTGCAGAACCTGAAGCAGAGGTTGGAACTACCCACACCTACCACCCCAGGGATGGGGTCAGGACTGGCATTAACCAGAGCTGCCTGGCCGAAGGCCAGGGCCAGAGAGAGGGCACCAAATCCCACCCCCAGTACCAGAGCAAGGCAGCGATGCCGGCTGAGGCCGCCAGGAAGAGGCGCGGAGACAGGCAGCTGCCCCAGGTAGGTGACAGGCCTAAGACCACAGGGCCCACGTCAACTTAGAGGAATGCTGGGCTTGCTATCAAGATTAAAATACAAGTGAGAAGGCACTTCCGCCTCCTGGATAGAAACGTTAAGAGACAGGGAACAGGTCTTCCACATGCCCTATTTCTCTCTGTCACTGTCATCTACAAATGTTCAGATGGCGGCAGCTCTGCCAGCTTGGGTCTCGGAAGGAACGAGCAAGTGCAGAATAAAGCCCTATCCAACCACTAGTGGCCAAGCAATGTGAACAAAACCTAACTCCCGTTGTCTGCCCGGTACGCAACGTGACCTGGTACTTCCAAGCTAGCAGGCTTCACGTTCCCTCCCCCTTTTCCCAGTGGGGGTGTCGAGGCTGAGGGATCCAACAGTGGGCTCACAATCACGTAACTGCTCTGTCCCAATGACAGGACTGCGCCTCCCGGCCAGGCGGGCCCACCCTAGAACCCATGACTCATGCGGGGGGCAGACTTCCCTCTGCTCCTTGATGCTTGAACGCTGACTGCCACACTGCGTTCGAGTGGACGCTGGCACGCTGACACGACTCCCACTTCAACACGAGGAGCATCGTGTGCCTCTTTACCTGGACTAATGAGTCAGTAAGGTGGGAGACGCCAGCGCAAGGGCATTTTGACTGAAGTGGAGATGTTGTTAGGTAAAGAATCTCAAATGGCATTTCTTTTGTCCCCTGAAGAGGCCTCTGTTCCCAGGTGCCCCCTTTCACTAAGTCTCACAGGGTCCAATTAAGAGTTCCTGCCTCACCTGGATGTCAGCTTAGTTTTTCTTAGGCCCCAGCTGGCTTGCCGGTGGTACACTAACTCTTATTTTAAGAGAGGCAAACATCACAATGCGGCCCAGAAGAGAGGCCCCTGCAGAGAGTTTTGGAGACTGAGTGAGGCTGCGTGCGCTTCTCTAATGAGTTGAGGATGTACAGGGACAGGACGTGTTTTGCTGGGGACAGTGCGTCCTGGATCTGCAGGATGAGCAGTCAGAATACTGCGGCCCCCAGACAACGTGATCTTGGTTCTGTCGCCAAGCCTCAGCCTCTCATCCGTGTCACCCAAGGGAAACGGGAAAGGGTGACAGGTAGGGTGATTTCCAGCTGGAAACGACAACCATCAGAACTGATGCCACCTCTCCCACGCTGCTGGTAGACATGTAAATTCAAGCAAGCCTTACATAAAATAATCTGGCAATATCTATCAAAAGTTGAAAATGTTCAGCGACCCCAGGCTGAGGAAATTATACTAAAGATATGCTACCAGAACGAAATGACTTCCGCACCAAGTTATTCATTGCAGGGTTGTTCGACAGCAGAAGACAGGAAGCAATTCAAATGCTCGTCTGTAGGAACCAGGTAAATAAACGGTGGTTCGTCCATACCGAGGAACACCCCGGGGGTATTGGAAAGTAGAGGAAGCTCATTCTGTCCCAATACAGAGGCTATCCAAGATGCATTAAGTGGAAGGAAAAGCAAGATGTAAAAGGGCTTGTGTAATATGCTACAATTTTTGTAAGAAAAAGACGACAGTGGAATGGGAATGTGATTAATCTATAACACATAAATCACTACTGGAAAGATACACAAGAAAACGGTGACAACGACAACCTCCAGGGAAGGGAAATGTGAGGCTGGACGAAGGAGCAGAGGACAAATTTTTCAGTGTATGGCCGACCTTGAACCACCACAGCGGTCAGGGGTGCTGATGTTCATGCAGTCAAAAATCTGCTGTTTACAACTTTAAACTCCCCGAAACCTTGATTACTAATAGCCTACCTTTGACCAGAAGGCCTACCGATAACATAAAGTCAATTAACACATTATTCTGTATATGTATTTCACAGAATGGGGGTAAAAGTCAGTTTACAGTTGTGAGTACCCTAAACGCAGAGTTTATTCTTGCATTATGTATTCATTATTGCATTATTTTCCACACGAACAACTGTAAACCTACTTTTGCCCCACCCTGTATATCGGATTCTTACAGCAAAGGGAACAGAAGATGGTATTAAGAAAACCAGGGACAGAGGGAAGGAAAAAAAGGATGGATGTAATAAAACAACAATACCATTAAAAAAAAAAAGGAAAACCATAAGGAAGAGAAAATACTTTACAGTATTTACTAAGAACAATTCACATATACCTGGATCCGTACCGTTCTAATCCCTGTTAAGGGTCAGCTGTATCTTATATTTTGTCTTTTGCTTTTTGAACCACTTAAATACATTACCTCCAAAACACAAATGAAAAAATATAGCATTACAATTTCTTTTTTTACAACCTCTGCCAGCCAAGGGTTGAATATGAATCCAGAAAACCGCTCAGGGGCACATTCTGAGGATTCAGATACCTTGTGAATTCAAGAATCTCACATACCTTCTCCCTGGAGCCCAGCACCCATAGGCTGCTCATGGAAAACAATCTGTCTTCTTTCCTCCCGATATACATTGTGCCATCTGCCTTGCTATCATCCCCTGCTCCTGAGAAATTTCACCATACACCTAAAATGCAACTTTTAAAATTCCTTTAACATTTTCTTTTTAATTTTGAAAAAAAATGCATTTAATTTTAAGAGAAGGGAACCATGGGCAAGGAGGAAGCAATCAGAGGTTCTAGGTAAAGTTCTAATTCCCCATAAGGCTGCTGGACAAGCCCCTGGCTTTCCCAAGGCCTCAGTTTCTCCACTGGTCCAAGAAGGGCCCAGGGAAAGGTGAGTGATGCTTCAGGCCACCTTCATCCCACCTTGATCTCTCTTGAGTGCTGGGAAATCCCAGAGGATAGAGCAAAAGCAAGACACATCCTAGAGGGAGCTTTATATTTGTTACCTAATATGTATTGTCTTATTCTGCTAATTGCCATCTGACAACATCCAGGATGGGCCAATGAGTGTCCTGAGGGTGGGTTCTAGACTCTGGTACAGGGACATGAAGTCCAAGCAAAGCTCAGCAGTCTTTCTGAACTGAGGAGGCAGATCCAAGTTCTGAAGCTGCTGCTGGACTTTGTAAGGCAGGTGTCGGACAAGACATCTGATACCCACTACCAGTCTTTGGATGACTGCTGGTCTGCATACGTACAAGGTCAAGCTCTGAAAGGCCTAAGAGAGAGTAGGTGCCACAGGGCAGAGAGCAAAACAGAAACCCCAGAGGTGGTACAAGACTGGGAATCACTGGAACTAACCTGGCTACAGTGCAGATTGAGCTATAAGCCCAGAACGAACCAGTCACAGTATTGAATATCGCACCTGATAGTAAGAACCACACACTAAGATGACTGAAGAAGCCAAAATAGACCCATTCTTACATAGATTAAATAATCTTAACAGTTTCAGAAGGATGTTCCTGCCAAGATAAAATTCAATAATCATTTAAAGCAAATTGACATAATCCAGCCTACCTACAGCATATTAGCCACAGTTCTTTTGTGAAGGAGAAACCAAACATGAACACACAGTAACAGACCACAGGATAATTCAGATATTAGAATCTGCAGATGAGAACTTTAAAATAGTGATTATAAATATACTGAAGGTTTTTTAAAAATTGGACAGAAAGGGAGAACAAATAAGGTATCACAGCAGAAGAATGCAAAGTAATATGTTTTTTAAATTCTATGACTGAAAAGTGCCACCTTTAAAATGAAAAGTTTCTCTAAACTTGGCAACAGTTCAGACTGTAGAAGGAAGATTAACTGAACATGAAAATGGATAAAGAGAAATCTAAATTAAAAAATTATTAAGAAATAAAGAGACTCCGTAGTCTTTCAGATACTATCAAGTGGTCTAACATGTATATTTGACACCTCAGAGAGATAGGACTTGAGAGAATGGGCACAAAAAGTATTTAAATAATGTAATAATGTCACCAACGTGAAAATCAAAAATATAGAAAGCATCTTAACCTTGTTGAGTAATTTTTTTTCCAAAGACCTTAATGAATCAGGCGATATCCCATGTTCATGGATTGGAAGATTCAACTTTACTAAGTTGTAAATACTCTCCAAATTGCTCTAGAGTTTGCATAAATTTTGGTCAAAATCCCAAAAGCCTTTTTGTTTTTTAACTTATGCATTGATGCTAAGATCTCTATGGAAATGCAGAGAGGGCTGCATGGTTAAAACCGTCTTGATAAACCAAAGCACTTGTGTGGGAGCCAGGTACATGGGAACTCTGGTTCTTCCCATTCAGTTCTGCTCTGAGCCTGCTCTAAAAATAACATCTTTTTTTTTAAGTGCTTGTGCAGTGGGGCTTTCCTTTGTGCCCTTCTTTCATTGTCATGAGAATCTTCTAGTGGGACAGCTGCTCCTTCCATTCTGGGTCTCAGAATAAAAACAGAGCAGAGATCTGAGCTATTCAGGCCACAGACTGAATCAGCTGACCTCCAGCTAACCCACAGACATGTGAGCAAATAAATATTTGCTGTTTTTTTAATATAAAAAGCAGAGTTGTAGGAATAATGTCAAGACTTATGACAGAACAAATAGATCAACAGAAAAGAGCACAGACTGCAGAATGGACCCATACATTTATAGACAGACACCAGTTACATAGGTTCAACAGCAGATAACTAGAGGGTGGGTGATCTTTTTAATAATGATGCTGGCTCAACTGCCATTCATACAGATAAAATGAACCTGGATCTCTATATAACACTATATATAAAAATCGGTTTACAGGGACATACATATAAAATGGAGGTAAATAGAGCTTCTAAAAGATAACATAGGAGAGTAATTTTTTGACCTGGAACACAAGCATCTCTTAAATATGGCAAGAATTAAACAAAAGAAAAGATTGATAGTGGGACTTTATTAAAATAGAAACCTTTCTCCTTGATCACATACACCATTAAGTACATTAAAAAGAGAATACACACATGAGATTTAGCCAGGAAGTATTAAGCCAATGTCAATCTAATTAAAACAGTTTGCATGGCCAATACTTTCAGGACAGACCTTGTATATGGGACAAGAACTCATATTCAATAGCTACAAAGCACTTTTACAAATCAATAAGGCTCGACTCAATTTAAAAAAAAAATACTTGAACAGGCAAATTCTAAGAGTTATCTAAATGGCAAAAAGGAAAAAATGTGTGTGTAAACATGTTCAATTGGTCCTCAGCTCTATGTAAAGGTTTTCATCAGTCATCAGAAAAAAATACAACTTAAAACCATAATGAGCCATCGCCATATACCTGCCAGAGTGGCTAATATTAAAAGACTGACTACATCCATTTGTCACATTAGAAGCCTGTCTGGCAGTATGTATTTAAGCCAAGGAAACAATTCCACTGCTACTTGTGTCTCCAGGAGAAATGAAGCCCGATACTACCAAAAATACATACAGAATAGTCACGTAGCAGGCTTCCTTTCGGTACATTCATATAAGAAAATGCTACTCAAAAATGAAAAAGTGAATCCTGGCTATACACACATGGATGAGACTTACAAATATAATTTCAAGTGGAAGAAATAAGACAGAAGCATACTTTGTCATTTTATTTATATAAAATTCAAAAGCAGGAAAACCTTCTCTAGTAGAACAGTTTTAGGAGAGAGAATGGACGACTGGGAGGGAACGCAAGGAGGGTATCTGTGCTGTTGAGACATTCCATCCCTGGATCAATATGTTAATATATTCCGTTACTTTTGTGCCTTCTCTACATTTACGCTACGCTCCAAAAGAAAAGGTTTACCTTTCCTGCCCACCCAAGAGGCACTGCACCCATCCAGTTAAGAAGGGGTTGATGCAATGGCAATAATGATGGTAGGAAAGACATAGTCCAGAAATATTCAGGCCATAAACTGAAAGGCCCCCTTTTGATTTATTAGACATGTGGATGGGGTGAGAGAAGGGCCGAGGAAAAGGTGAGAATCTAACATAAGCCTCAAATTTCTCTCTGGCATCAGTGATGCAATGAACGGTGGGTCCATTAGTAGAAATCAAAAATGGAGGAAGGACATCTTGAACTGAAGGTGCCTGTGGCAATCCACAGGCATAACTCTAGCAGCCAGTTAATTGGGAGTTCAGCAGAACGGTCCGAGCAACAGATACGGGTGTGGGAGTCATCAACAGCCCTGGTCATAATTAAAATAATGAGGCTGGATGAAATCACGCACAGGGAGCACACGGAGCGTGAGCAGGTCTGCGGGCAGCATGTAGAACCACTACTACATTGAAGGGCATGGAGACAGGAACCTGGCAGAAAAGACTCAGCTGTGAACAAGGAAGGAAACCAAGAGCCATCAGTCCTGGAAGCCCAGCCCTCGAGGGATGCAAAGAAGAACAAGCAATGAAGCTAGCTCTCTTGGAAAGCTTGGCTGGAAGGCAAGGATTTAGTTCCACAGCTGTGGTCCTTGGGCAACTTATTTCTCCTTTCTGTGCCTCAGTTTCTCCCATTCTATGGGGGGGAAATTACAGGACCTGCATGAAAGGTGTTGTGAGAAATGAGATTGCATGTAAAGTGGTTAGCAAAAGTGAGGGGCCATTGCTGGTAATGGCCATGGTATTACTTTTCAGGATGGAGGTGACAGGGACAGCTTACAGGCCAAGCAGACAGTGCCAGCAGGAGAGTATCACCAGACGCGGGAGAGAAGCCGCAGAAAGAACAGACTTCTGCACCAGAGGTGAGAGCACCTGGTGCTCTGGCACAGGTAAGAACAGGTGTGCAGTTAGACACATCTGATGAAGAAGTGGCAAAACCCTGCAATGAAACAGGTCATTCCTAGCAAGACTGCTGGCAGTGAATTTTGATGCCATTGGGTAGGACCCCCATCTCGGGGACCATCGGTGCAGGTACTAGAGACATGGCAGAAAATAGCAAGTTTCACATTCATTCACTCATGTTTGATAAACATACCAGAGTCCCACCACGTGATTTATGGGACTAAGAAATGGTTCTTACCCTTGAGGAGACTCAACTCATCTAGGACGTCCAGTAAGGAAGGAAAAGGGAGTTCACATAGATTGAACTTTCCTATGTACCAAACTGTAGGCTTTACATGCATGATAAATGTGTTTATCTTTCAGCAGGACTGGGAGGTAAAAACACACTCTTCCCATTTTATATTTGTGGATACTGAGGCTGGAAAAGTTAGGTGATTAATCCAAGGTCACATGGTTGTAAACGGAAAAAGATAAAAGATAGCTCTTTCACTACACTGTATTTTATGTATATGAGGTCTGTCCTGAAAGTATCAACCACACAAACTGTTAAAACAGTAATTATACTGATATTGGCTCAATACTTTCAGGACAGACCTCATTCATGTGCGTGCACACATATGTGTATGTGTGTGTGTGTGTGAAATTTGCATATATATGTAATTATTGTGCAGTATGATGAGATGGGTACATAAACATGCAAACTGTTATAGGAATTAAAGTTCAATGTGTTAGTTCTTGAAATAAGAGCTTTCACAAGGAGAAAAGATCAAAAGAAAGAAAAGGTTGATGAATGCACAAATGTTACCAGAACATATGTGCCCACAGCCTACTCCCCACAGAGCGGGAACACTTATCTGTAGATCTTGCCTTGTTATCAAAGTATAGTTCCTTCTTGAATAAGCACAATTCATTCTTATGACCGAAGCTATGCTGGATTTTCTCCAACCTTTTCTGAGTACGCAGAATTGTCCTTCTGCGCTGTCAAATTCCCAGATTGCATACTTAGCAGCTGTTTCCAAGATATTTTGTCAAAATCACATGTCATAGAGGCACAGAATAATTTGTTGCAGGCATTTTTACATCTGGCTGACTCCACTCAAATCATCCAGAGATTAGGTAAAAACGTACACATTTTATCGGTTTTAATTACTTAAAACAATTCTGATGGCCGTTTGAGTCCCTCCCATCCCCTAGATACTCAACGCAAAGTTTCCGGAATAATAGGGAACAGATGGCGAAAATATATTTAAAACTTTTTTTACACAAAAATAGTCAAGAAAAGATTTCATTTATTATTATATTTTTTCTATTTAGGAGAAAACTATTTTCCATGAAAAAGAGCATCTTCATAAAATGCAGCCCAACTTTAAAAAAAATCCCCTTAATCTAATTTTAGCCAAAATGAATGTTCCTCCCCATGCAACTTGGAGTAGGATTGATTTAGCACTTAGGGAGCGCTCAAATGTGTGTGTTGATGGAAGACCATCTGTAGGTGAGCTGTCGCGGGTCTCAGGGCCCTCCACAGGTCCACTGCAGGTGACCACTGAATAAGCCGCATCTGGAGGTGGAGGAGCCCTTGGGAGGACTTACACTCAACCTGCTTAAATCTACATGCACTCAAAGCACAGCAGAGAGAAGGGGCCTTGGAGCTGGTGTGGTGACTGCAACATGCCCAGCACCCTGGACGCAGCTGAGAGCATGTCCCAAGACGAGAAGAGACCCCAGACAGAGACTGATACGTGGATGCTGGAGAGGCAACCACGCCCACATTGCTTCTGCAAAGTAGAAATTCTGAAGACGGAGGAAGAGTTCTGAAGTAGAATGCCCAAGGCATCTGATGGAAGCTTGGGCTAAGTGGCCTTGGGGCTTCCTTCCAGCTGGGGTTTTATGGTCTTCAGGCTGACCTGGAGGAGAATCCTCCTGAAGGATGCACTCTGATATGGATAGCAAGGCAGAGATGAAAACTGAAATCCTTTAGGGTCAGAAGCCTTTGATTCAACTTCCCCTTCTGTAGCTTACCAGCTGTACAGCCTGGACGAGACACTTAACCTCCATGAGTCCTTCTTACATGATTTCAAAAACACCGTAACACAGTGGTGTTCACAAAAGGACCAACAATAAGTAGAACCCTGCCTCATCCTAACCACACTACAGCTGATGCCTAAATTGCAAATGGGTCCAAATGGGTAATGAGCTTCTATTCACCTGTTTGGCTCATACTGATGCTTTGCAGGGACCTATCCCAACTTCAATGTCTACAGTAAGTGACCAGGGGGTCTCCACGGTCATGTTGTCACAGATGAGCCCTGCGCCTTACACCATGTAGGGGCTCAGCTGTGCTTTGGTAAATGAATGAGACCTACCTCCCTGGTAAAGCCCATCTCACAGTTCACAAGCCTGTGTTCCTTTCTTCCTTGGTTCAAGGTAACAGACATGCCTGGCCTCCCTTGCAGCTAGGTGTGACCATGCAGTTGAATTCCAGCCAATGGAAAGTAGGCTTAAGTCTGTACACCGTCACAATGTGTCCATCAAAACAAACAAACAAAAATCATAAGAGAATACAAGCTTTTCTCTTCAAACATGGATGCAGAAGAGCAGGATGACCTTAAAAACTACATGGTACCTATAGCTAACAAAAGCTAGAGAAAGCCTGGGTCACTGAGTCACCACTTGGAGGAGAGGAGGGCTTCCATTTTGGCTATGTCATGAGTGAACCTCTCTTGTTTTAATCAGTAGACACTATCTTGGGATGTGTTATGGCAGCTACCCGAAGTCAGCGAATCTCCAGCATGAGTACGCACCAGAATCTCCTGTAGGGCTCATTAGCACTCTAGATTCCTAAGCCCATCCTCAAACATTTTGCTTCAGTAGGTCTGGGTGGGTGTCAAAATTCTGAGTTCCTGACATGTTCCCAGCTGACGCTGACACTGGGATCCAGAGTCCACTCTGAGAACCACTGCCTCTAACACACACATTTGTATCCCTGCCTACCAGAGCTAGGGGTTGGGTCACCCTGATGACCTCAGCAAGCCTGAGAGGCTTCCGTGACATCAAGCACTGTCCCAGCTGCTCTGAGCTCCGGTCTGTCTGCGTGAGAGGACACCCAAGTAAACACATGACTGACAAATTGTGACAAGTGTCAAATGAGAAGACTGTCAGGGCAGAACTAAGTGTTGCTCTGAATAGGCAGCACTATTCCAAAGAGAAAGGAACAGAGCATGAGCAGCATGCGTAAATTCAGGGAAACTGAAAGAACAAACGCTATCCATGCCTGGACAGCAAGGGGCTACTTGGAAATGAGTTGACCATGGATGGCTGAAGTTTGACTCAGGAGTCTGAAATTTATTTTAATGGCAGCAGGAAGCCCTAGAAATGCAGGGACCCAAAGGATGTCAACAGAAGTATGTGTTAGGGGCTGGAGCTGAGTATAACTTGGGTGATTTGAATGGCAGGAGGATGCTGACATAACTCGGCCTCAGCAATGTGGTGGTGGGTGGCAGTGCAGAAACACTTGGGAAGCATGCTGGTGTGATCAGGTGACTCACCAGGCATGGGTGGCCAGAGAGTCAGTTGGGCTGGCCCTCAGGCTTCTGGCTGAATGAGTGGGTGGACATCGACCCTGAGAGAGGGCCACAGAGAAAGAAGAAGGCTGGGGAACAGTCAGTTGGTTCAGTTAGGAAGGTAAGGGTGGAAGATACATGGGATCTGCAGGCTCCATGGGGTCCGGGGACTGATATCAGAGCAGCAGGGTTCCCATCTTATTTCTTTTATGAGCCAAGTATAGTCAGGGATTTGACCTATTCCCAGGAGACTCCTGTTTATCTGTGTATACGTGTGTGCACACACATGCATGCATGGATACACACACATACACACCTTCACACACAAAGGTGCATCCCTCACATCTAATCTCCTGATTTCACAGACACCTCCCTCTTTTCCTCCCTTCATCCATCCACCCAGCCAACCTCTCTTGCTCAGTCAACAAAAAGCCACTTGGTGAGCACCTATCTGGTGCCTGACACTTCAGTGGTCACTGCCACTTCCCTCAGGGAGCTCATGATCTTGCACCTGTCTTGACGTCCAGCTTTTCAGGAGGACATCAATGCCCCCATGTCACCCACCAAAAGATGTCCCTTTTATCTATGTCCTTTCCTATCCTCACTGACCCTGGTGCTGCTCAGCCTCACCAGTACCCCGTCTACCCACCTCTTGTCACCCTTCCTCCGTGCACACTCCTCCTCTCCAACTGAATCCAACTCCTCTACCCAACCTCAGCACCAGCCTGGGATTCCCTCTGTCTTTGTCACCTGTCTGGAAATGCCCAAACATCTGCTAGGCCAGGGCTTCTTGACGGTCGCTGTGCCTATGAACAATACTGTAAAATACAGGCCACCAACTCAGTAGGTCTGGGAGTGGAGCGCAAAACTCTGCATTGCGAACAAACTCCCAGAGGAGGCCAGAGTGCTGGTCTCCATCAAGCATCACCTAAATGGGCGGCCTCTGCCACCCGTCACAACACCAGGACACCTGCCTTAGACCACTGATGCCTCCAGATTGCTAACGCTACCAACTTTAACTTCCGACCTCCCACTCCCGGACATGGTCTCTTGGCTTGCCTTTGACATGACACTGAAACTCCTCGAGACTTCTGCTTCTACTTCAAGTCACCTGCTCAGGGAACTCCCTCCCAAAAGAAATGCTGGTGGAAACCATTCTTCTCCACCCTAGCTGGAAGCCAGAATCCTCCCCACTGTCTAAGAGTCTCAGGGTATTCCGGGTTAGCCTGTCCACTGTGTGGCCAAACTCAGGGCTTGTCCCATCCTCCATAGCGGTGCTGTTTGATAGAACGTTCTGGAATGACAGAGGTGTTCTAGATCCACAATGTTCCAGAGAGTTACCGCTAAGCACAGGCAGCTCATGAGACCAACAAACTGAAATTTTAATTTTTAATTTAATTTTAATTAAAGTTGAATTTGAAGAGCCCTATAGAGCCAGCATCTGCCATACTGGAGAGCACAGATCTATAGGAACTAATACTTTAGAGACAGTCTCATCACACACCAGATGGTCCTTGGGCCCATGGGAAATTGTAGCAATTGCACAAAGCCATCATAGGATGTAGTAAACATTAGCGGAAGGAAGGCGTGCCTGTCAGACTCAGATATCCTGAGTTCAAATCCTGCCTCTGAAACTTTAGCAAGTCACAGCTTCTCTGAGCTTCAGTGTACAACACAGGTTACTAGTAGTACTTATCTCACAGACTTTCTATGAGCATTAAATGAATAAAAACATACAATGCACTTAATGCCTAATATGTAAGTGCCCAATTTTGTTCCTATTTTTGGTATTAAACCCTTGCAGCAGTCTTGCCAAGGTGGGGTCATCATCTTGCTGATTTACATGAGGTGCAGAGAAGGGGTGCCTCCAGGAAACCGGGACTCGAACCTGGTCCCACCCAGCACCACAGCAGCCTGCGGGCCAGCTGTGGCTGCCGTGCCCACCCCTGGCAGCTTTCCCGGGGGCCGTGGCACCTGCAGAAACTGAAGGGTGGTGGGGCTGTTCTAACGGAGCTCACAGTTTCCACACCTGCAGAAGCAGCCGGTGGTCCAGAGGCAGCAATAGGGGTATCTGTCGTTTTGCTGTAGCTGCGGCCTGTGCTCCACCCCCACGCATCTGACAAGGACTTGCACCCCACCCTCTTAGATCCTCAGGGCCGGGAGTAACCCCCTTCTTTGGCTCTACCATACAGCAACATGCTTCCCTTTGCACTCAATGCGGTCAAGCTATGCGCTTCTAAACCCAGCGTGGCCCCCAGCAAGACGCCAGCTGCCTCTGTTGATGTGTTCTCGTGCTTCCCGGCAGAAGGCATGCCAGCCCAGGTGGCAGTGTCTCACGGGCAGGACCTGCCACAGGGAGCCAGCCGCCTACGGAGTAGGGGTGGGACAAGCACTGGACTTGGACTCAGGAGACTGGGGTTCAGATCTGGTACTTACGACCTGTCTGACCTTAGGAAAATCACCCTCTGATACTGGTCCCAATTAATTGAAATAAACAGGTACAGAACAACTTAGGAATTTGAAAGGGGTTTCACAGGTATACCTTCATTTCTTCATTCAACAAAGATTTGTGGAGCACCTACTGTGTGCACTGTCTCTGAGAAGGCAACGATGAGCAAAGCAACAAAATTCTTGCTTCAGAAAGCTCACTTTTAATCTAGTCATCTCATAATCAGTGCAATGTTACCACTGAGATAACTCTTTTTTAATTTTTAAATCCTCACCTGAGGATACATTTATTTATTATAGAGATAGAGGAAGGGAAAGAGAGAAACATCAATGTGAGAGAAAAATATTGATCCCCTGCCTCCAGTTTGCACCTCAACTGGGGATCAAACCCACAATAAGGGCCCTGACTAGGTATCGAACCTGCAACTTTTTGCTGCATGAGGCAACATTCCAACCAACTGATCTATCCAGCCAGAGCTTCACTGAGCTAAAGCTTGTGACAGATTACACAGCACTTAAAATGAATTAACATGAGCTGCACGTTTGGGTGATTATTCCACTTGCACCCCCAAACCCAGTCTCTACTCTGTACTGAACACTTACCCTTACCAACTGTATCTCCCAGCGTCCTTGCCCTCCAGCTCCCAATTCACAGGAGGTAACCACAAACTTGCATGATGAGAATTAACCCTTCCCCCTTTAGACATATAAGGAAATCGAGGCTCAGAGAAGAGAAAGCTGGCCAAGGTTGTAAACATTCAGTCTTGTCTCTGTGTCCAATTAGAGTGTGGTGATACTTGCCTGACAAGTCATGGGAACCCATGTGACTTTCTTGTTGCTGCTATAACAAATGACCCCCAACCCAGTGGTTTAAAACAAAATGAATGTGTTATCTTACAGTTCTGGATGTGAACAGTCCTAATACCAAGATGTCAGCAGGACTGCATTTCTTCTGGAGGCTCCAGGGGAGATTCTGTTGCCTTGCTTTTTTGTGATGGTAGAGACAACCTGAATTCCTTGGCTTATGGCCCCATCCTCTATCTTCAAGCCACTAGCACACCATTTTTAATCTTGCTCTTTCTCTCTTTCTCTCTCTCTCCCTCCCTCCCAACTTCTCTGTCTTCACTGTCACATCTGATTATGACCTCTCTGCCTCTTTTTTTATAAGAAGTGTTATGATTGCAATGGGCCCAGAAAATTCAACATAATCTTCCCATCGCAGAACATTTAATCACATCTGCTACATCCTCTTAGCCATTTTAGATAATAGATTCACATGTTCTAGGGATCAGAATACAGGTATCTTAAGGCGGACAAGGGGCGGCCATTATTCTGCATACCACAGCGCCCTAAGGCCTTTGAGAGGCTGGAAGCGTGTTCATTACAAAGACTGACTCACTGCCAAGGGTGTTACCAAAAATAATGTCACCTACACACAAAACCAGGATTCCAAGGCCCTTTTGTCAAAAGAGGCTGGTCCAGCCAACTGGCAGCTGTGTCACCCTGATCAAGGCATTTCACTTTCCTTTTTGTAAAAGAGGAATGGTGCCTGTTCTGCATGTTGAAAAGACGAATGAGTTGGTGCATGTCATGAACCCACATAGGGTAGGGCTCCCCAATCCCCACCTCTCCTCTTGGTCCCCCTCTGCCTTCCCTTCTCAGAACACCCAAGTGCAGCCCACGTTCAGTCCCTCACTCTGCTTCAGAGACTATGAGCTGCTCCTGATGGAATTTTTCCAGGGCAAGCGGGTGGAGATTAGAAGAGATGCAGCGCCTCACTCATCCTACTAAAATTTTGACACAGACACAGGTCTTCGGAGAATTAGGCACAGAAGTAGAAATGCTATGAATAAATGTCAGGCCCCTCATAAGATGTTACCTCCCAAGACCTCACTTTTTGCCTGCAATACTCTGAGGTGTCAAAGCACCTATCCGAATGGCTCTGATCATGTCAAACTGCCTTTTTAACAACCTTTAAAGACTGCCCTGCTGCTGACAAGACAAATGGGGCCTCCTTGGTGTGGAACCTCAGACGGCCTTGTGCCTACCTCCTGAGCGCCCTTCCCGCTCTGTCCTGCAGCCTGCGTGTTCCAGTGGGGGAAAGAAAGCCATCCCCCAACCTGACGTCCTCTTTGATACCTATTCCTTTTCAAGTCCTGATACATAGGACACCTCTGAGTGAGTTATCCTCAGCTATAAAATGGGTCACTGTGAGGACTAAGTGAAACTACACTTGGGGCACCCAAGAACATTGTCAGGAGAAAAAAACTAGCAGGAATCATGTCAACAATAGCATCTACAGGTGTTCAATAAAGGTTGGCTTCCTGTCCTTATCACAGTGTCTAACAGTCACTCGTCATGTTTCTCAGGAGGCTATGGGTAAGGATGTCACTCCACTAGCCTAGAGCTATTGCAGGTACTCAGTGAATCTTTGCAAGAAACCAGATGGAAGAACAAGTTTAAAAAAAAAAAAACAAAACAAACAAAAAAAACCAGTCAATTGGTCTACCAGTCCCTGTTCAATTGCAGTAGAAAGTTTCTTCTGAAGACCCCAGGGAACAATGTTTGCCCTGACTGCTACCCTCTAGGGTCCATGACTCATCCTACAACAAATTTTGTCTCGGCATTTCTGTGTTTAGAGCTGATCATCCCAGGATCAAGTTCAAAGTCCTTGACTTGGTAAAACCGGACCCTTGTGATCTGGTTCCACCAGACTGCGCCTTTAGCCACTGCTCTCCTTGAGTCTTCTGCCTGCACAGCACCCAACTTGGCACCATCCTCCAAATACCACTGTGCCTTTGCACACACAGTGCCTCCATCCAAAAACAACCTTCCTTCTCCATAACCCCCAGTCACTTTCCTAGAGCTGGTTCAAGTGAACGCTTCCGGTGAAGCACACTGCACCCTTTCTTATCACCTGTCATTTTGCTCCCGCTGCATTAACAGCTATAAATGCCTCTATCAATCATCAATATTGGTGCAGGGTACATGCTGGACAACTTTCATACTGTATCTCTAACTCGGTGCTGCTCAGATATTAGTACGGATCATAATCAATCCTCTGGAGGACTTCAAACGTGCTCCCTACTCCAGGTTCTGATTCTATGGATCTGGGGTGGGGCCTGAGAATTTGCATTTCTAATAAGCTTCCAGTGAAGCTGCGGCTGCTTCTCCATGGCCCCACTCTGTGCAGTATTGCCTTGCTTGTGAGCAAATTCTATTACCCTTTTGTAGGGGAGAAGAACTTAGGTGACTTGCCATAGGCCAACTGAATTCTGAATCCCAATTTCTGGCAGCCTGCATTTCCTCACTCAGGAAGGGCAGAGACAGCAGCCAGTGGATACTAACAGTGTACCCCACAGCAGGTACTCCACCAAGTCTGACATGTCCATTCTCTCTTTTTTTTTTTAAAGATTTTATTTATTACTTTCAGCGAGAGGGGAAGGGAGAGAGGCAGAGCGGGAGAGAAGAGACATCAATGTATGGTTGCCTTTCACCTGCCTCCAGCTACATACCTGGATGGAGACCTGGCTTGCAGCCTGGCTATGTGCCCTGGTTGGGTATCGAGCCAGCGACCTTTGGGTTTGCAGGGCGGCACCTTATCCACTGTGCCACCAGCCAGGGCTCCATTCTCTCATTTAACCCTCGTCCTCTCTGGTAGTCCATCAATTCCCACAGCCGAGGAGGAAACAGGCACAGAAAGGACAGCATACCCAAGATCAATAGGCAGTGTCTGCAACATGGAGACCTGGGCCAAGAGACAATGACAGCAAACCCAAGACTATTTTCTAAATGTGATGTTGCAACCATCCTTTCTATGCGAGTCTCCCCAGCTAGACTGGGAGTGTCTTTGAGGTCAGAGAAACTGTCTGATTTACCTTTGCATCCTAGACACTGGCAAAGTGCAAGCAATTCACAGGTACATAAATGTATCTGATGAATGCATAAGTATACGAGACTGAAGGATAAATAAAGGACATAAACAACTGAAATCTTAGCCATTTAACAAGTAGATTGTGCCTCCCTGTAAATGGATGACTGGATCACAGAAGTATCTATACAGGGGCTCCAAGGGTACCAGCTTGTCTTCAAAGTAAAAAAAAAAAAAAAAAAAAAAAAAACAGAAGCAAAACAACAGCGACAACAACAAAAAACACCTTTTCCCCAGACGTTGTGGGCTGGCATTCGAAGGCGGCTCCAGAACTAAGCAAAAGACTACGGGGTCTGGCAAAATAAGGTTCCCACCCTGAACTAAAAATGCTTCTCTTGTTTCCCTCTTAGCTAATTTCTCTGCTTTCTGAGGCCCAGTGTGGGGTGAGGGGGGTGACGGTTGGTCTAGCAGCTGCTATTTAAACGAACTGCTGCAAGGTGAGGGACAGAGAGGAACTTTTCAGTTGCTCGTAACCAAGGGTAAAAATAATAGAGGCGCACTGAAAATTAAGGAAAATAAACAGTGATCAAGCCTTTTCTTTCCCACTTGTCTGTGGAGTCATGCTGTGAGTCCAACAAAGGAAGAGAAGCAGGACTGGGAAGTGGGTCTCACATCAGCTCCCACTGCCTGCAAGGCAGAGAAAGACGCCCACACGGAGCCTGAGTGATGGGACCAGGGAGACACAAGTCTCTCCGCCCCCTCCCATGCCCAAGTGGAGGCTGGGGCTGCGGGAGGAGGCAGCTGGGTGGGAGGAGGACAGGCAGAGGAGGGGAGTGAACCAGGGGTGAGTGCCACTTGGCTCTTGGCTGCACTAGGGGACAGCCCTCAAGGTGTCCATTCACTGAGACATCTAGGGTAAGGAGGTTCAGGCGTGGCTGGAGGCCCTACAACCAAACTGTGGACAACCTGTCTCACCAAGGCCACCTTCTTTCTTCTCAGGCCTTTCTCCTACACCCAGGACTTCATTCAAGCATCTGGGGTTCTAATGTGACTCGGGAGATTTGGCCTGGACCTCCCTGGGCCAGGCAGAGCTGAACATGGCTTTCAATGAAGGCAACAAGTACGACAGCTGTTACCTATACCAGGGGCTGCGCTGTGGACCCGTCCTGTAACACCTCATCCTCACAACGGCTCTATGATGCAGGTAGACGTATTCCAGTTTCACAGATGCAGAAGGTTCCGATGATAAAAGCTAGGGCACTGAACATGTAAATCCATGTCCCCAGTGTCAACCGAAGAGAGATCCTAACCTCCCCAGGGTCACTCATCTGGAAAGGGGCGGGGGTCCTCATCCTGGTCCCTGTGACCTGGAGCCCACACTTCACCAGCACACCGGGTGCAGTGACAACAGTGAAGGTTGGACTTCCAGATGCGTGCTGTTGACGAGGCCAATAGGGAAGAACCCTGGTGGGGGCAGTGAGAAGTGCCCCAAGCAGCTACCTCAGACACAGCTGACCAGCCCTGGGGGACAAGAGCAGAAAGCCAGAAGACAGGAGCCCCAGAGGTCAGTGGAGGTGAAATTAGAACAGAGGAATGAGGGAAAGCTGGATTCCAGGTGGTTGGAGGACTTGCTCCATGTCACCCACAGCAGGCGCAGGACAAAGTAACGAGAACCGGAGAGAGAGGAAGAGCAGGGAAGTTCAGCAGGTGGGAGCTGCTGTGAGTCAACATCTGAGGAAGCTCAGGGACCCCCAGGGGACCACGGGCCAGTTCAGGTGGACCCTGCAGTGGATCCTGTAGAAACTGCTGGAAGGAGGCAGGGGCGCCCTCCCAGGGCCCGGGAATGTCCACTGCCGATTGTTCATGGCTTCGTCCCTCCTGGGAGCCACCTTACCCAACGTTACCTTTGCTGGGGGTAAGGGACGTAGCCAGTGACTGAGGGACTTGGGAACACAAAGACCGGGGCCTCTGGCCTTAGTTTGGGACAAATATGAAGGACAATTCAAGCTCCAGGGTTCCCCCATCGCCTACGCCTACACCTTCCGCTTGACCCCATGGCAGTCCTGCCTTCCTCACTTCCCTCCAGGTGCACCTCAGTAGAACTTCCCCGAATGAACCTTCTGCATTTACATCTTTGTAAACTCAGATTTTATTTCTAGGGAACCCAATCTAAGGCACCCCTCTGCCTCAGTGCCTCCCACCACTCACTTCTGAAAAACCTCTAGGGCGAAGTTTCCCAGAACCTGGGGGATGATGGGAGGGCGAGCAGGTGAAGTAAACACCTCCACCTGCCCCCCAAGCGCAGGCCCCTCCTGTCCAACAAGGTCCCCCCACGCTTCCCCGAACAAGCTGCCTGATTTCCACAGTGGTTCCGGGACCAGACATTCAGCCAGCGTCTAATTGCACCAAATTTTATTTGCGTCTTCGCTGGGGCTGTCACTTCATCCAATTAAGCAGAGGTTACAGAAGGATCCACTTGTCATTACAGCAATTCCTCCGCGTGCTAAATGCTCCCAGAATCTTAACTACCAAGCAGGCATGATCAGAAAAAAATGGCTCCAGTGCAGACGGTCGTATTTCTCTTTCGCGGAGACAAACACGGACGGGCCCCTAAGCCCGACATACACTACCCGTGTAGAGCAGCCACATAAATTAGACAGGCCTAAATAACTCAGGCTGGAGACAGGGATGGAAACAGAATGCAGATGAGACTCACCACCAGGCAGGCGCGGAGTGGGAAGTGTGGGAGCCTACAGTGTGGAAGTGCGGGCAGCAGGCAGCGGGACAAGGGCTCAGCTAACGGAGGTGACACGGGCTCAATGCATTGCTCTTTCTCACACTTCGAGCAAGCCCCATCCCCTCCCCCATCCCCTTCCCCATCTCCTCGAACACCTTGAATGATCTGCCCTCTGGCTACCTCTCCAGCCTCCAGTGCCACAACTCACGCCATCCAATCCACCCCAGCCGCACTGGCCACCTTCAGTGCCTCCAGCAAGCGGCCCATTCCCACCTCTAGTGCGCCTGCCTGGAAAACTCTTCCTACTCTTTCAATAGTGACATCTTCTCATCCTGTAGGTCAGAGATCAAAATGTCACTTCCACAAGGAGGCTTTCTTGTTCTCTAGCCAAAGCAGGTCTCCCCACTTTTTCCCTACCAGTAGGCTCTATTTGATTCCACCATACTGCTGATCACAATTTATGATAATGTATAAGGTCTGTCCCGAAAGTCTCCGTCACGCAAACTGTTTTAATTATATTGACACTGGCTTAATACTTTCGGGACAGACCTCATACGGCTTTATTAACTCTTTCAAAGTCTGTCTCTGCCCGTAGAACGGTGTTGTCCCATATGGTAAGCTACTAGCCGTGTGCGGCTATTTAAATCAAAATCAGATAAAATTTAAAATGCAAATCCTAAGTCGCACAATCGCCACATTTCAAGCACTTGAAGTGGGGTCGGGCAGCAGACAGCACAGGTTCAGATCTCCACTGTCACAGGAAGTTGCATCCGGCAGTACCGTCTATAATACATGCTTTGTCAATTGGATCGACTCTAGGACCCCTGGTTCTATAACGGTACCGGGCGTACAGGGCCACTCAGTAAATATTTGAGCAGATGAATTACCAAGCCAACAACAAGTATTTTAAATGGAGATAGTTCAAAAGAGCTAAGAGAAGGAAATGTTTATATCTGTCTGGGGAGATTGAAGAAGTCTTCCTAGAGAAGGTGACATTTAAACTGAGCTTTGAAAGATGAGTGTGTGAGAAGGGGCAGAGAGGATGGCAGAGGTAAAGGCACCGCAGGATGAAAGATCGTGCAGTTAAATGTTCAGGGAGTTGACAAGTGTCTTGATGTTGCTGTTGGTGGCAGGGCTGGGATTAGAACTCAAGATTTCCTTTCCTGGTAAATCTGATTGATGCTTCAGGGTCCAGGACTGAAACATGTGCTAGGGAAACATACCACTGACAAGCAAGAAAAACATGGTGCTTCTTCAAAATCCAAGGTGACAGAAAGGAACGTTGATGCTCCCATTTTAATGAGCAGGAAAATAATTCCCGTGTCCTTTGCCTGGTCTGCAGCTTGTGCCATGCTGAGTGTGCACAGGTGACAAGGTACAGGTGGGCAAATAGGACAGCCGGTCCCTGGAGGCGGCTTCTCAGTGTGACCACACAAAGATGTCCATGCAGAAGCCAATCTGCCCATTCAATACGACGACACACATCTGCTCTCAAATGACTCCCTCCTTGGGTACAAGATTTAGTCCCCTTCCCTCCAGATGATACAGGAAGAGGGTGACTCAGCCTCTGGAAGCCAGGAGGGTGACCGGGATTCACAGGGGTGGGGAACAAGGCCAATCCCTGGGCTCACAACTCCTTTACAGGAGGTGGGGGGTCACTGTCTGCTGAAAGATGGGGTCATTAATACAAGCACATAGCCTAGATCCAAATGTAACTGAGGAGAAATCCCCAGGCAAGCCTGGCTCTTTGCTTAGCTTTGTGGGGAAAAGGGAAAAGAAACAGACTGAGGGAGAGGAGCTGGCACGAGCCCACGAAGCCGCCCGGCGTTAATCACCTCATCACCGGCTCTGGCCGGTGCCCTCTTCCACGACAGCCCTGGGGCTCTTGCTGGGAAGTTGCGAGTCGACCCTCGGCTGGCTGGGGAGCTCATTAGTGCCTGGCCCAGCCTCCTTCTGGAAGGTATTCTGAACTCTCACTTCACTTTCTCCTCGCAATCAACGCAATGCTTTTACTGCCACTCCATCCATTGCCCTGGCAGCCACCAGAGCACCGCTGGGGTTACCAACACGCAGGGCTTCGCTTCACAGGAAATGGCAGTCTGCCCTTTGGAGTCCTCCGGGCTCCAATCTCACCAAGACCCAGATCCAGGAGAAGCAAGAATGTGCCGGCAGGGTGGCCCAGGCCTCGGCTGGGTGCTGCGGCAGTGTGGGCAGAGGGCCCTTGTGACAAGGGTGCTGCACGGGGAGGTCCTGCAGGCAGTGCCAGAGGTGGCTCAGGACCCCAGCCAGGAGCCAGACTCTGAAGCCAAGTCTCCCACTCAGGTGTAAGGCCTCCAGAACATTATGTATGCGAAATCTAATCACGGCTCCTATGCTACCTAAACCAGCCACCAGGGTCTTCCAGGAGAACCCTAGCGCTACGTGTGGCCCGTCAGGCCGTCACTCCAGCCCAGCCAGAGGACTCTGGGGCCGGGAGGCCTGAAGACCCTCTGGACAACCAGTCCTGGAACAGGCTGACTCCATGCAGAGCAGCCTTCCAGAAGCCAGCTCCTCTGTGGAGGGCAGAGGACAGCTCTCAGCTCTCCCAGACATCAGCAGGAATCTGAGAGAGAAGAGTTCCTTCTTGACTTCAGGTGGTCTCTCAACAGAACCTTAACATTCATGGCCAGATAAAGTGACTCTGTTCTTCAAGGCCCACTAATCACACCTGAATGGAGAGCTGATGCTCCTCAATCCCAAGACTTATGATGATAGAAAAGCAGAGCTTGGTAGGATCGTCGAAGAAGAGGCTCTAGTCCAACCCCATATATAAAATGACGTAACACTATACCTATGTCAGAGGATTTGCAGTGAGTCATCTACAATCATCCCTCAATGCATCAGCTTTTGCTGCAATAACAAACATCCCTGAATCTTACAAGATGCACTGAGACACTTCTCGCTCTCAGGTCTATGGGTCAGTGTGGCTTGGCTCCAAGTTGGATGTAAACCTGCTCCTTGTGCCTCTCAGTCCAGGAATAAGGCTGAAGAAGCAGCTGCTACCTGAAGCCAGTTCGAAGGATGGGTGCCAACGGGCAAGCAGGCAGGCAGAAACACATGGTACCTCTCCTTGGAACTGGCTCCCTGTGCCTTCTGCCCACCTTCTACTGTCAAAGCAAGTCAAATGGCTAAGCTCAAGGTCGATGGGGTCTGCCAAGGTCAGTCAGGAAGTGCATTCTGCCCATGGGGCAGGCTCAGGAAAAATAAGCATTTGCCGGATTCAATCTTCCAGGGGCGCTTAACAAGGGCTCAGCACATAGTAATCTTGCAGAATACGTAGGTTAGGTGTGACCAACATGCACAGCATTACCATTATTAGTAGTGGCATTTTGCTCATGATTCACTGATGCCCAAATAAGGCTGAGGCAGAATCTGGGGCTGCACTTGGGGTGGCCCCGTGGGGAGCTTAACCCCTTGTGCCCAGCCCAGAGTGGTTCAAAAAACCATGATGGGGCCAGCAGTGCCGGGAGAAGGGGGAAGAGGCTGCAGCCAGGTGCACTCTGACCCCACAGCTGACCTGGGGACCAGCAAGAATAGGCAAAGGTGACACCCCAAGGGGAAGTGAAGTCCTGGCGAGGCCAGGGCTTATGCCCAGGCCACTGACTGCCAGTTCTAGATTACATTCCCATTCTACCCTCATCCGTGGGAGAGCCGGCCGAGATGGAATTGATTTTTCCTACATATTTTTCTTTTAATAAAACACTCTGGATGTTTATTTTTAATTCTTTTAGGCTGAAACTTAACTCCAAAAATAGACAGTCTTTTTCAGTAGCCCTGTCATTAGCAGTTGTGACAAACACTATGTCCCCCACATGCTGAACTGCAAAAATGACGCTTAAAAAGAGCAATGAGAACAGACGGGGCCTGAGCATCGTCATGAAGGCAGTAGCCACAGTTCCTGCCACCCACTGTCTCCACAAGGACCCAGCCCGGGGCCAAGCCACTCCCCAGAGCTCCCTGCACACCCTCACATTGTTCTCCTGTGTTCCTGAGTAGGCGCGTCCCCTGAAGAGAGGGGGAGGCCACTCTGCCCACCAACTCCACTCGAGCTGTCTGTCCGTAGCCAGGTCACCGACCCTCTCTGAGTCTCCAACTCCTCAGCTAGAACATGGAAATCATAAGGATTACTGACTACTTGGGACATCTCCATCATTTCATATACATTAAAATATCCACTTAATTTCATGCCAGTAGCCTCTGACTACTAGCATGTAGTAGTAGTCAGTAGTAGTCTGAGTTCCTCCTATAAACAGTGATCCTGGAGATAAAGAGATGAGCTGAATCCAGTCCTCACCTTCAAAGATACTGCAGCCTAGCAAGGGTTCCTGCCAGGTGGCTAGAGATTTAGGAACACGTAAGATAACTTCCAGTTATCCCACTGGGAAATACTTGGGCTGAGCAATGAAAGACCTGAGAAAGCAGCGAAGGATGTGCCAAGAAAAGGGAACAGCATGTGCAAAAGCACAGAGGCTAACTAACCCTATGGCTGGTTTCCACCCAGGGTGCATGGTAAAGGTCTGCAAGAGAAGAAATTTCAAAGGGCTCATGCCATCCCCCCATAGAGACCATAAGTAATAGAGCTGCTACGGCCATGTGGTTGGGGAAGTTATATAACAAATACCACCGAGTGCCCACTGTGTGCCAAGCACAAGGGACACACAATGAGCAAGCACAGACTCCGTGCCTTGCAGAAGCCATAGGCTAATGAACCTGACACGTTTGCTAAGACATGAAGTTTGGAGAGGTCACCTTAGATGACATGGTGGGCAAAGTGGAAGCAGGGGGCCAAAAACCGGGTCATATGAGTAGTGAGGTCACGAGCCAATAAGGGGACTAAAGTCGGTGGTGCAGTCCAGGAAGGGAGCCCATGGGAGGGGTTCATAAAAGCCATGGCTGGAGAGACACAGGGTCCAATTCATGAAGGGGCCCTCTTTCTGTAGGCAATGGGGCCCCTGAGGTGACGGTGGCCCGCTGTGACCTGATGGCAGAACACAGAAAGGGTGTGAGACAGAAGAAGTGGGGACAAACCCTGAGAGATGAAGGCAGGGAGATAACGAACCAGTTCCAACCTCCCAGCAGTAGCCCCTGCCCCCACATCTCTGTTTCATCATCAAAGAAGGTATCTGAATTCTGCAGCAGCAAAGACACACATGAATAATTCAGGAGGAGCCGGAGGGGAGCCTTCACATCTATAAAACATACAGAGGTGCTGTGAGTTCCATTGTGCCCTCCAGAAAAATATGTCCAAGTCTTAACCCCCAGGTACCTGGGGACATGGCCTTACTTGGAAACAGGGTCTCTGTAGACATGATCAGACTGGGTTAAGGTATGTCCTTGCCCAATGACCGGATGGACCGAAGAGGGACACTCAGACACAGAGATACACAGAGAGAGAGAGAGAGAGAGAGAGAGAGAGAGAGAGAGAGAGAGAGAGAGAGAGAGAGAGAGAGAAGGCCACGTGAGAATAGGGACAGACACTGGAGTGTGTCTAAAGCTGAGGAACACCAAGAATCCCCGGCCACCACCAGAGAGAAAGCATGAAATGGATTCTCCCTCAGAGCCTTCAGAAGAAGCCAACCTACTGCCACTCTGATGTTGAACTTCTGGCCTCCAGAACTGGGAGTGAATACACTCCTGTCATTTGAAGCCATCCAGTTTGCGATGGACCTTAAGAAACTAACAACAGGTTAAAAGGGCACCTTCTAGCTGCACTGGGGCAAGCGGCAGTCCTCCAGCAGTTGCAGTCACCCCACCATGCGGATTGGGGCTGGTGTCAGCCTTGAGGGCAGGCGTGGCCCGCCACCCCTTCATTCACCCCTCATGACCAACCTCAGCACAACCTCAGCGCGCTCACTTTGTAGCGGGGACAGCAGGCTCGCAGCCCCTGACTGCAAAGCCCTCGCTCTTTACAGAATGAAGAACTGTCTCCAGTGGTTCCTGAAATGATCTCACCCATCTGCTCATCCCCTCTCCTGTCCTCCACCGGAATGTACACTTTAAGGTAACAGATGCCCTGTCCCCATGGGGCTCTTGGGTGTACCCTTGTACCCTTCCTGTCTAGAAGATTCCTGGGACATGGAATGTGTTTACTGAACATTTGCTTCATCAAGGAATCAATTAACAGGGGGAACGAATAAGCAGAGTGAGACAGCACTGCCCGTATTTGCGTTTCTATACCCGTTTAACAAAGTAGCACGTGGGGCCAACTGCCTGCCACCTGTCATCAGAGGCGGCTTACAGGCAGGGGCTAACACCACACGTGTGGGGAGCCCTGTCTAGCTAACCCCGTGTCAGGGCAGGGAGCACGCTGCTCGCAGCCCCACTGGGCTGTCACCCCAACATCGGTGTCACAGGCACTACGGAAGGGAAAGGGAGAGGCAGAGAGGGTGAAGTCAGAGGGAGTGAAAAGGAGGGCGGACAGTGGCGGGGGAGGGAAGGACGGGGAAGGAAACCAGGAAGTATGTTTTCCAGGAGGAACTGTCCTCCTAGGGGAAAGAAGTCAGGAGGCAGAGACACTGAGAGGGTCAGGCAGATACGTAACTTAGTACTGAACACAGCTGGCTTTAAAATGGCCTCACATTCTTGTGAAATTCGCTCAAACGAAAATAAATAAATCAATAACAACAGACGTCCTAGTCATTGAAGCCTGAAACCAGGGGACCCAGGCTGCAGAACACGACCCGCAGCGGATCCTTAACCTGGATGTGGTTACCCCTCCCATGTCCCTATAAGAAGCCCCAGCAGGGTGGGGCACAAGCCAGGGAAACTCCGCGGGGCAGTCCACCTTCCCCTGCCTGGGATGCCCGAGGGGAAGGGCTGCCACCCCCTCTGCATCTCCCCGTGGCCTGGCCCCTCACACCCCGCCTACTGGCCACAGAGTCGGGCACACAGCTCTGACTGGGCCCTTCCACGTGCTCCAGGCAGAGGACCCAAGCGGGATCATCAGATTCCTTCCCTGGAACCGGCACTCAGACACGGAGAGACGGCAACTGTCACCCTGAGGCTGCTGCAGCGGACAGTGTGCATCTGGGCTCTCGGCCCCTGACCTGCCTCCAATACCCTCCACGAGCAGCAGGAGAACCGTGCTGAGAGGGAACCGCACACACAGAAATGCAGGGGGAGACAAGAGCCCTGGGCCCACCCTTCGCGACCCGGGTAGGACGCAGAGCAAGGCCGTGCCTGGGCCTCCTGGAGCCGCCTGCCAACAACCTCCCCACGCCGACCACACAACGCTGGCGGGACGAGAGCTGGGGTGCAGGCAGGCTGGGGGCGGCAGAGACCTCCAGGCCCAGTTAAGTGACAAGGACTGAGGCAAGAAGGGTGGGATCCACCTTGGCAGTGAAACGGAATCTGCTTCTTAAACGCAAAAGAAAGGCGAGGGAGAGCCGTACATCAGCCAGAGGGAATTAATGGGAAGCCGGCGGGGGTGGGTAACTGGCGAGCGGGCTGGCAGAAACAAGCGGTGCACACAGGTCCCAAGGCAACCAGCGGCTGCCGGACCACAATGCCTCCGAGGTCCCGAGGGGGTGGGGGCAGCCGGGGCAGCGTGGCAGGACGCCAGGGCCAACTGAGGGGCCACCAAGAACTTTCTGGTGGGGCGGTGGGAGCGCTTGCCGGGGCACGCACACCTCACCGCTTCATAATGGCCTCCCCTCCTGCTGGGGAGCACTGGCATGCTACGCTGCCAAGTTCTTCCCTGGCCCTAAACCGGAGCATGACAGTGCGTGTGCATACGCACGCTGGGGAACGAACAGAGGAAAATGAAGGGAAGGTGCCTGAGTTCCAAATCTGGACGGTGCGGGGCAGACATGTGTCATGAGAGGTGCCCAAGACGGAAAGCCAGCAGGAATAGAAAGCAGATAAAATCCGAAGTGACCGTGACATGAAGCACTGGGAATGTGCAAGCATTTGAAAGACAGCTCATTCTACCCAAATCTCGGAGGGTAGGATCATTGCTGCTGGCATCCTGGTGGCAGGTACATTTGGGGCTAAGGGACCGCTTCTCGGATCCCGCCCCAGGAACACCTGGCATGGGCCCTCATGCGCAAAGACGGAGATGACAGGGGTACCCATGAGCTGCTTCTGGAAATGGGAGGACAGCTCCTGATGGCACTGGGGACTAGCAGCTAATCAGGAGCCCTGTCCTGGCTGGATAAGGGAGGGTGGGAGGACTGAGCCTGGGGTTGGGGCCACCCAAGCGGGGCCCAATCTAGACACAGCGAACTTCTGGGTCAAGGCCTGGGGGGAAGGCATCCTGCAGCTTCTTCCCTCTCCGCTCATCACACAAGTCAAGGAAGGAAATCAATGGGACCTAGGATTCAGCACACACGCAAAGAGAGCTGAAGAGTCACCCTTGTCCCTGGGCCCACAAGCTTGCTTGGTCACTTAAGGAACTGCATTCGTTTAGTCAGGGAAAAAACGACGAGGTGGGCTGCTCAGGGCCCCCAGAAGAAAAGTCACGAGCATGGGGTGACTGCGGATGCACCTGTGGTAGCAATGCCTGGGGAGAAGGAGCAGCCTTCTCACGAGTTGGTCCCCATGGCCCCAGACGGAAAGAATCAGCCCCCACCCACCCTTGTGTGATGAGGCTGCTGGACTCAAAGACCCCCTCCTGATCACTGTTGGGCTCCCACAAAATGCCGACGGGGAACAGCAGTACCATCCTGACGCTACAGGTGTTATCCCCCATCAAGTGGACACCTTAGAATGAGGTCTGTACGTCGTCAAGGTCATGGATGGAGCCTCCCCAGCAGACCCACCTGTCCCCACTGCAGGACGTCATCACCTGAATCTCTGAACTTCCCCAACTAGTACGAAGTAGGTCCCACACTCCGTAATTTCCACACAGCATTTCGCTCAGAAGACAGGAGGCAAGTAACACCATTCTCTACCTTTTACGGATGGAGAGACTGAGACTCAGTCACTCACAGGGCTCAGTTCCACAGCAGGAAGTGGGCAGGCCAGGGGCCAGCCCCAGCCCTGCCTGCCTCTCCATCGCAACCCCCACCCCACCCCGGCCTTCCCGGAGGGCCTCTCCAGCTGCGGGCGAAGACTCGGCAAATCGCAGCCTCACCTCAGGCAAGAGGCTCCCGCTCCGAAGGACACGGACACAGGAGCAGCTCTGCCACCGCTGCCTGCACCCATCTGAGCTCCATCAGAAAGGAAGTTCCATTCATGGGGCTGGAGAGAGTCATGTCTGCCTCTGGATACACCTCTATTGCCACCTTATTGATGAAAAGCAGGTGCAAGCACACTTCATTTAAGAGAAGAGACCCATAAATACGTAACACAGACTGGTGATGGCTGAGGGACAGGGGGTGGGGTGGGTGGAGGTAAGCAAAGGGGGAGAAAATGGGGGCAGAAAGAGACTCCGCTTGGGGCAACAGGGGCACGATGCAGTACATACAGATGATCTTTTGTTGACTTGTATGCTTGAAACCTGTGTAGTTTTGCAAACCAATGTCGTACCAATAAATTAGAAGGGAGAAGGGAAGGGAAGGGAAGGGAAGGAAAAGATTAAATCCTAGCCTCATTTTCTCCCAGAAAAGAAAGAAGAAGGAAGAGGATCATATGCATTCAGGGGGAAAATAACAAACCTTTAAAGAAGCACATAAAGGCACCTGCCAGGTGTCGGGGAAACAGAGACTTGGTTCTATTCTAGGAGCCGCATGAGTCTGCAGGGCTGAGTCACTGGCTTGCCCGCTATTTCAGGAAGGCGCTCTATCCTCTAAAGGGGAATAAGCTGAGAACCCACTTGTGTAATACAGCCCTCCCTTCTGATGAATGGGGACGTGGAGGCCCAGAGAAATGGTCACCTGGATCTAATCAGGAGCAAAGTGGAGGCTACTGCCCCTCTAAGGAAGTAACCCCTCCTGAGCGCTGGCTCTGTCCCCGGGGTCAGGGTGGAAGCCCGTCTGGGCAGGGGACATGCCGGTGGAATTTCAAACCAGCACAACGTCAACAGAATGACCCCATTGATTACTCTGGGAACCGGCTTCACCCACTTCCCAAGTGTTGAAATAATGTTATTTTTTGGCATCTGCCTCGTGCTAATTGCTCCAGTTTTTATGTTTACATGCGTTGCCATGATTTCCTCAGGAGGGTCACAGCAGAAGGATTGGTGGTTCTTGGTTTTGAAATGCAAAACGCTTTACTCTACTCTCTCTCCCCATCCCGCCACCCTCATTGGAGTCCCTGGCTCCCCTGGTAGGGGTAATGACAGCTCAGAGGGTGCTGGAATCTGGGCACGTGGACAGATCCCGGCCGGTGCAGCTGGCTCGGACTATTTGCCTGGACATCCATCTACCTCAAGTATCAGATGCTCCTGGGACCAGAGCCCCTGCCCAGATATTCTGCTCTCAGTTCCCACACACATGGCTGGTGTCCTAAACCCTGACACACCTGGCAGAGGTATCACCTACCCTTGGGTTCCCAATGGAAGACCTACCCTTCTGCATTGGGCTTCCAAGTTGTCACATCTAAGACAGACTCTGCCTGAGCTCCCATAGTTCCTGAGCTTCTTGGGCTACAGCCAGGGCCATCCCAGCCCCTTCCCTCACCGTGAGCACAGTTTCTGCCCTCACGTATCATTCTGGAACCTGTCAATTCTACATCAACTAATAGTGGTTGGGAAGAGATACTTCTATCTGTTAAAAAAGCATCACCTGACCAAAAAGGATAATTTTCCAACTTCTGGGTTGTACACATCTTGGCATTTTGGAGCCCAGTGTCAGTGGGAGAGGGAAGCAGTACAATATCTTCTCCTCTCTTTGGAGGTAGGTTAGAAAGTCTTTATTCAATGAGATTAAGCCTGGAGAGATTGCTAATGACTTTGCTTGATCCAACTTGTATTAATTAGCATAAAGCTAGCTGCTGTAACAAACCCCAAGGCACAGTAGTTTAACAGAGTAATAGTTATTATTTAAATAATAGGCCTGCTTCGCAGGCAGCTTTTCTCCACAAAATGCTTCAGGAACCCAAAATTGTTTGATATTTTGACTCTGTCATCTTCGGTGGGCTTAGGGTTGTCAACACACATCCAACCAAATAGGGAAGAGAATGTGGAGAACACCTAGTTTTTAAACACTTCAGTCCTGAGACTTGCAGTCGTTTTGCTCACCTTCCTTTAACTGGAACAAATCATATGATTCTACTGAGACCAAGGCAGGCCGGGAAATGTAGTCCCTGGTTAGGCAGCTGCTTCTGAATTACTACGCTTGGTGGAAGGAGGCAACTCATGTCCCTGGTACACATGGAGCAGCTTTATCGGCCTGCAAGTTAGCAGGAGCATCTCACATTTCCTTTTACTGGGTCCCCATGGGTATTGAGGGGAAAAAATAGGAGACAGGAGGCCCAGAGCCACAAGTCAACATAAATCAGAAGTCAAGTGTCAATTACCCAGACAGAGAGACTGGGGTTCAAGACGCTGAAAACTGTCTTCGTGGCCACGTAACTAGCTCTACCTTCTTTCTCCCACGTCCCATGCCCCTCCTGGCCAGAAGCCCACAGCATTGCACATGAATGCTAGTGCATCAGAAATAAAAACACCTCCCATGGGAAGACCTCCAGGTCAGGGTTTCTCAACCTCACTCAGCCCCACTGGCCTCTGGGGCTGAATCATTAACTCTCTGTGGGTGGAGCCCATCCCATGCAGTAGAGGAAGGTCCACAGCATCTCTGCCCTTCCAGCTGTGACCATTAAAAATGCCTCCAGACGTTGCCCAATGACCCCTGGGGGACAAAATCACCCTCAGGTAAGGACCACCAGGTTAGGCAGAGGCGGTCACACTCCTGAGCGCATCAGGCTCCACTGAGGGGAGAGGCAATCCCCTGGAGCATCCTCCCAAATTTGGGGCACACAGTCCCACTGAGTTCTACTGAGCCTGAAACTTGGGTCTTTAGAAGCAACCGTTGGTGTGTACCTGCTATGGAACAGACATCAGGGAAAATTAGCGTTAGGAGGGCCAGGAGAACGTCTCAATGAGAGTGGAAGAGAACAGCCCTCGGGCAGTGAGACTCCAAGGAGGGTGACTAACCAGGCCTCCGTATCCTCCTCAGAGGCAAAGGCACGTGTGAGGCCTGAACAGGATGTGAACCACCCCAGGCAGCCCCTAGCACGCCCCCAATGGCCCCCAAATGTGAGCCGACTACTAACCTTTCAGCCCATTCCATACCCTTGATTCTTCCCTTCGAACACGGAGGGTCAGGTTCCAAATGAACGAGAGCTGAGTGCAACTGGCATTTGATTTCATTTCCAAACGCATTCAAAGTGGTAATGCAACACGTCAGCATGCAGCTGATGAAGTAGTCAAAATAATTCAAGGAAATCAATACTTGTCAGGTTTTATTTATCCACATTCATGCTTTTTCAAAAATAAGCCGGCCTCTGTGCCTATATAGAACACAATATACACACACATCTCCTGGTTCACCCTCCCCACACACATATGTTCTAGTTAAGTTTCCCACCTTCCTCCCATCTGTCATTTTTCTCTTCCCATGAAAAGCTAATGGTGACACTATCCGAGAGTTAGGAGTCAAAGGGTAAGACTGGCAGCTGGCAAAGGTGGGGACGACAAAGCCTGGTGAGGACAAGCATAGGCCTATGGACAGCAAAGGATGGACACAGCCATGGCCCCCATCCCAGATCTAGAGCTGCACGGTCATTCCGCTTTACAGCGAGGGAAGTCATGAAGTGACATTCCCAACTCACAGAGCTAACCCGGAGGAGAACTGGGATTTGAACCCACGCTTTCTGATCTGCAATCTATGTGGGCTTGCCAAGGGCAGTCATGGTAAAAAGCATTCTGTTAATAAAAGTTATGACTGAAGAAGGACAAAGAATAAGAACCTGAGCATCAGGATGTTCTTCTACAGAGCGTGAAGCCTGCAGAGAAGATGAAGACACTGAAATAGCATCTGCCTGGAAAGCCAAGGTCAGGCATGGGGTGGGTGGAGGAGGTGGGCTGCGTCTGACATGAAAAGGTGTTAGACGTTTAGACGCAGGCTGCAGCAGGTGTGCTCCGGTCGGCAGGACTCGGGAGCATAGGGAGGCCAGCCTTCCCCTGACAGACACGAAACAAAGCCCAGAGAGTTACAAACAACCAGCGGCCTGGCAACATCGGAGAAAGGATAAGTGAAATGGAGATGACAGGTAAACAGAGACCCCCAAGTTACAATCAAAGCAGAACAAATAAGGCCATCAAGGGACACAGGGAATTAAAAAGCCTACAGCTTCCGTAACAAGGAAGAAAATAACGAAGGAAAAAAAACACATAGAGGAAGAGATGGAAAGGCACCCGTACAGGAGACGGAACTTGCTTTGAGATAGAAAGAGAACCTTGAGTTCAAATAATAACAAGAAGCTGAGAAAAAGGAAGGCCTGGTTAAGTGAGGAGTCTGAAATGCCACTGCCTACTGTGAAGTAATAATCTGAGAACTCTCCACTGGATATAGTAAACATTGAAGCCCTTTCTATATGCCAACCTCTGTCCCAGGTGTTGTGGGTCCAACAGAAAGCAAGACCTCCAGGATGTCCTCCTGCAGAAGCCTGTGTAATATACAAATCTAAATGACAATGTCAGACAGTGGCAAGAGCTAGGAAGAGAGGAACGGCCTAGTACCAAGGCACAGAACTGCAAGAGGTAGGGATGGGAGTTATTTTACTGAAGGTGGTCAGAGAAGACTCTGAGAAGCGAATATCTGAGCAGACTCCAACAAATAAAATAAATGAGCCACCTAATTATCTAAAAGAAAAGTATTTCAGGCAGAGAACAGCAAGTGCAAAGGTCCTGAGGTCACAACTACATTGATTTGGTTCAAGGAAGAAGAAATTGAGCTAGAGAACAGAATGAAAGGATAAATGTGGGTGTGGGAGTGATCAGGAATCAAAGAGACAAAGAGGAGCCAGGCCTAGAGACCATGTTAAGAAGTTTGGATTTTATTCTGAGAGTGACAGGAGCTCTTGGAGGGTTTTGAGTGAAGAAATACCGCAATGTAACTTGTTTCAAACTATCACTCAGGCTGGTGCATGGAGAATAAACCTCAATGGCACAAGAACGGGGCAGTGAGGAAGCTGGCACAATTGAAAAGGGCAGTGAAGGATTCGGGGTGGGGTGGGGGTTCCTGTGTGGTGATTAGCAAACCGGCCTGGCCAGAGAACCCAATCCGGCCCTCTGCCCGTCTCTGTAATAGTTTTACTGGCACCCTGCCATACTCATTTATCTATTTTCTATGGTTGCATTTACTACATCAGCGGAGGTGAGTAGTTGGAACACAAAGCTGAAAATACTGACTCTTACGCCCTGTACGGAGAGGTTTGCCCACCCCTGGACAGCAGGGGTGGCGGAGAGTGGCAGGGTTCTAGGCAGACTGAGCGAGCAAGGTTCACGGGGCAGAGGCCAGATTCCAGTCCAGGCTCCCGCCCTCCGAACCTGCTCTTGTCTGCTGAGAAGCATAGTCCCAGCTTCTCTCCTCTGCGGGTGGCAGGGAACAGGGACGTTCAGCGTGGTCACTGGCTTTGCCTCCTCCCTGGGCCGGGACTGCTCTCCACAGCTGCCCCACAGACAAGGCAGCAGCAGCAGCCTCGGTCCCCCACAAAGGCTGCAGGCGCTGGGGGCTCCCAGTAGCAGACACTGCTGCATTCCACTCCCATCTCCCAGGCCTTACTCTTCCCACGAGTGCAGGCCAACGTCCAACCGCCCTATCTCGCCTCGGTGACCGCGGCCTTCCTCCACAGCCCCGGGAGTTCTGCTCTGTGTCCTGTACAGCAAGCCAGATGTGCCAGGAAATGAGTAGATCAGGAGTGGACCCTTTCACCATAACCACCAGCCTGACAATGACTTTTCTCTGGGCACAGGAAGAGCCAGAAAAGAGAAGAGATGGAGGCAGAGGTCCAGCCTTGAGAGTGTGTGTGGGCTAATGCCGTGGACTAGAGATGGGGGGGATCCATCAAAGCCCCCCCGACTCCCACAGAATAAAGCTCCAACTCTGCTCTGCACATGTCCACCTGCCTTCATTCCCAGCTGCAAACATGTCACCTACTCATATCTCAAAACTGATGACCTGGGCTGCCCAGCTTGGTTTGGACTGCTCTTAGAAGCCTTCTGAGACTTTCCCAAACTGCCCTAGTTGATCTGCCCTCTGCATTTCCTCAACTCACACCTGAATGATTACAGGGCTTCCTGTGTTGGATTTTGTAAGAATGAGCAATGGTCTGTGGCACAAGCAGGTCGAGATATAAACCTTAGCCTCATATGTGCTGTGTGACCTGGGAAAGTTACCTAACCTCTCTGAGCTACCATTCCCCTTTTTGGACAAGGGAGATGTAACAGTACTTATATCAAAGCACTGTTGATAGGATTAGTAAGATAGTGTAGTAGTTACCTGACACCAGCCAGATGGCTGGCCAGGTATCATAGGCTTATATAATTCTTTCTGCTACACAATGAGCTTATCACACTACCTGACACACAACTGCAGCTCAGTGAGCTATTACACAAATCAACACAGGGACAGGTCAGCTACTCCAGCCACGCCGCCTCTAAACCAGAGGCTATGGACTCAAATGCCTGAAGCAATGAGACTAGTTATGTGTGCAAACAGGCCAAGTGTTGGCAGGGGTCAAGTGTAAAACACACCCTCCAGCAGGAGCGGCCACACTTACCCCCATTGCCATCACGGAAGGCACGCTCAAGGTGGCCAAACCTGAAACAATTTCAAGAGGCAGCATTTCTGAAACTGATTTTGACCAACAGGCTGCATTTGATGGCACCTATCCTATTTCAGAGACGAAAAGAGAGACCTTACGGTGACTACGTTTAAATCTCTACAGTGTAGCTTATCATCCCTTTAAGTAAGACAAGGAAAAATGGACAACGAACTTGAGTTCTGCCCCTTAACAGGATGGTAAACTATGATTATCAAGTGTAACTGCACGGTGCCCACTTTGTGCTAGGATCTCTACGTATGTTGCTCCCACCCTTAAAGATCCAATTAGATATGTTCACCCTCGTTGAACAGATGAGGAAACTGAGGCCCAGCGTCTACGCGTGATTTGCCTGAAGTCGCACTGACAGCAGGGGCCACTGAAAGTCCGGTGGCGACTGTCTCCAAAATCCTTACTCTTGAAGCACCAAGCAGCCCTGGTCAGCGGCCTCACTACTGAACTCAGAACATCTTACTCGGCACCAGCGTCCCATTTCTTCTGGGCCCTGATCCGCCTACTTGACAAGAGCGGTTGTAAAATGGAGCTGGCAGACAGGTTGAAAAAATCACTATCCATGACAATTTTCTTTAACGTTGGAGAATTTTCACCAGGACCACAGCTGCAATAACTGCGGTGGAAGAGACCTACATCCTTGGGCTATGGGGAGGCACCCTGAAATCAAAGACAGTGGAAGAGTGCAAAATGAAATAGAAACAAGCACACTCTCGGGTATGGAATTCACAATAATGATGATAGAGCAGCTCAATGAGACCCAGAAAGGGAGAGAGAATCCGTGCCCGTAGGAGTGCTTGTCTGGAACAGGTAGGCCACGCCGCCAGGCCGCCAGCTGAGCAAAGCCTCAGTTGCCGAGTAATCTAACGTACGTTACCGCAACTCAATAAACTGCTCTTTAGAAAGAAGGCATTCCAATCTGCTTTCCTCCAGCCCTGCGTGTCGCCCTGAGAATCTGCTATTTCCTGCACTCAAACGAGGCCGCATCTTCTGAGGCGCGGATGCCCTGTTCATGACATCAAGGTACCAAGTGCCAACCAGGCCACACTCGGGCCCTCTGGATACAGCCAAAAAAGCAGGAGCCAGCCCCAGTTGGACCCCAGCTCTGCGCTGGTCAGGGCGGCCCTCCTTTTCTCCATCGGCTGTTCTCCCAGCTGTAAAATGAGTTAAAATAAGACCAGGAGCAGAGCCACAATTAGGAATGACGGAGATCACGTATAAGAAGGAGCTTCTGCATTCAAGGGCCCAGCTTCTCCCTCACCACCAACTGAATGTATAAAAAGGGAAAAAGTGCAATGGGGGCGGGGGGAACTGGGCACTAAAAAAAGGTGATATCCCAGAAAGGATTCCATCAAGATGTACTGAAACAGGGCCGGATTACAGGAACACCAACCTGGTATCGGCCGCTAGTAAGGAGGCCGAAGGAGACCCCCGGCGCTTTTCTTAAGACAGAGCACAAAGGGCTGCAGGGCTGGGGATTCACCCACCGCCATTCGCCTTGTTCTCCGTGACCAGCTCTGTGCTGGGCACGTGCAAGGTGCTGGGGAGAGTGTGGACAGCACGAGACAGCGCAGTCCACTGTCCCATGGGACATCTATTCCCGTGCAGGAGGCCATCGCACAAAAGGTATAATGAGTGTTCCAGAGGGGACAGCTCGGGAAATTACACATTCATGGAGCACCTGAGAGGCCTGCAAAAGCCACTTGTCACACAAAGCAATCTACCGGCACGGAAAAACAAAAACACACATTGAAGACAGGAGCCTAATGCAACCAAAATGATGGTTTTCTTTTTCTCTTGGTTGTTTTGCTCACAACCGCCTAATTTGTTGATCTTCAGCCTTAAGTGTTCGCGGCACTACGGTGATAAAATGCTTTCCTGCTGAGGCCTATCATCCGCTCACGCATCTGTCATTCTACACACGGTTTAACGTTGGGCCTCACGAGGTGAAGGAGTACACAGGTTTAAACAGCCAAACGTACGTGTGACTTCACATGGTGCGGCATGCTTAGCACTCGGGCCGGGCACGCAGCTAAGCTCCAGGGGCTCTCTGTGAATCACACACCAAAGGGAAGATGCCCTCTTTGCACAGGGCTTAAACCCCAAAGGGTGAGGTAAGAAATGACCAAATAAACAAAGGGAAATTAAAACTCTGAGGTGTGGTAGTGCAGAAAGAGAGTCAGGCTGCTGTGGGAGAAAGCAATCGCCAGAACGGGGGGCCAGGTGCCAGGGCGGTCAGGGAAATGATCCCCCTGAAGAGGACAGGACGACATTCCCGTTGAGACAAGTCGTCAGCCATGTGAATATCCATCACGGGTCAGGACAGCCCTGGAGAGAGACTCCCAGACTGCAAGCCCCAGTCCGGCCCAGGTCAGGCTGAGTTCCGTGCGGGCCGGCAAACAAAGGTCAAGGGTTTCATCCCAACCCATACCTGGGCCAAGGAAACCCACGCAGGAGCCTTTGGGGACGGGGGACAGTCGATCAATGTTTTTACCTTGAAGCACACCAGGCACCATGCTGCAATTAGCATAAGAGGAACAGCTTCATTATTTCATCCACTAAATTGTGCTACATTAAAATTTTAATCGGTGAACATAACACTGGAAAATGAGTACATTCATATGCTGCTGTTGCCGGTGTAACCTGTCAAATTTTTTTTTTTTTTGCAAAAGCAATATTGCAAAACAAAGAAAAATCCATAACGATGCTCCTATTTTCCTGGCCTACCAACTCTCCCCCTAGGGAATTCATCCAATGGAATAACCTGGGTCAGTAGAATGAAACTGTTCTCTTTGGAGAATGCCATTGAGGTATTAATTGTTGCACGTACAGAGGGAAGATAAAACAACAACAAAAACACCTGGGATTGCCTCAACGACTACCAGCAGAGATTTGAAAATATGGGATGATTCACTTGATGTAACAGGATACACCCATTAAGCATTATAACAAAGATTATAGACTTCCAAAAATAAATGTGGCACACGGCCCCTTCGAAGACACAGCAAGAAAGCAACGCGTGCATTTTAATGGAAGGCATATCAACGACACCTCAAGGTGAACAAGAAAATTGAAAAAAAATTAAATCGAGGCCAGCGGGGTGAGGGATTATTCATTTCAAACATCTTTCCCAAATACTGTCATTATAGTGTATTTTCAATTTTGAAAAATCCCGCAGAATTGATTGTCCTCCCTGAATGCTTCAGCAAAACTCCACCAAAACACAGGGACATGGGTTGATTCTAACTTTAGATGCAAAACAGAGCCGAATTCGGAGAAGTCTCCTATGTTATACACGTATATCCCACAGACTTTCACCTACGGGTCCTACGTTTAAGACCCAATTTGGATCGTAGTGCAGTAGTAATGCATGACTTTACAACCATGTCTGTCTTTTTGGAGGGTGGGAGGGGGGTGGGACATGTGTCTTCTGCTCCTGACTGGGAGGAGGAGCAGAAGATGGGCCAAGGTCCCCTCGTCCCTCCCATGTTGTGCAAGGGCACAGCAAGAACCCCCTGGCATCAGCCGGCGCAGAGGGGCAGGGCGGGAGCACTCACCTTTCACGATCAGCTCAGCGTAGTTGGACACTCCAGAGCCACCATCAGAGCGGATCACGCAGCGGTACTTGCTCACACTCCGCTGGGTAGTGTCCGCCACACTGACTGTGGCCGAGAAGCGCCTGTGGTTGACCACACGGGTAACCATGAGGGCCGTGTCCCTGCCGTTCCATTGCTGCAGGACAGAGGGAAGGGGGGAGGGGAAATCGAGTTATCCTGTGCTCCCTGGTGGCCCTGAGCCTCCATGGCCCCACCCATCCCTATGCCAGGGGCGAGGGGAAGGGCAGGTGGTGACTTTCCATCATAAGGAATTTGCCTGGCGAGCTTTGGGGAGTAATCTGATTCAAGAATAAACTCTGCTGGTGGGCTGATCCAACAGGGCTGATGCCTGGTGGTAAGAGGGGAGGGCCTGGGCCTCTCCTAGACACCTCGGTTCCTTGCTCAGCCTGCATTTGGGGGTTGGCACTTAGCCCCTTAGCTTTCCTCCTGCTTCCCTTCATCTATTAAGCAGAACCAACAGGGCTCCTTCCAAGACGGACTCAGAAAAATTAGTGGAAATCCAATCTATAAAGTGATCAAAACCAGCCTGGCCTCTGGTCCCACACTAGTGGCCCAGCAACCCCAAACACAGGCTCCACGTCCCACCCTGCCAAGGATCTACCTGCCCCCAGGGCAGAGTGTGGACAGCTTTTCAGCACCTCCCCTTCTTGTCATAGGCTCTTTCCTCTGCCTGGAACCTCCTGAGTCCCTAGGGATACCCTCTCTGCCAGCCCAGTTCATTGCCTCTCGGGAAAGTTTCCCCAACCATCACACCACCTTCTGGAAGATATTCCAGAAGGCACAAACTCTCTATGGACGGCACAGACTTCCCATGCATTTCTGCCCACGACCATTTCCCACTGTGGACTGTGACTCCGAGAGATCAGAACTTTATCTTTTCATCTCTAGCACCATTCCCAGGAACCTCAAGAGGCCATTAACACTTTCAGAATCAAGGTGAATACACAAGCATCTTGTCTTCACCATCCTGAATCTTCGGGGTGATATTCTGAGTTGGAATAAGACCCTTTCACAGCAGCATGCTATGATAACTGGGAAGGCACATGCACAAGGATGCAGTTTGAGGAGATATTTATCAAGCACCTACTACATGCCAGACCCTGACTCTTTTTAATCCTCACAGCCTTGTCTGAGGTGTCTACCATTGCTGCTGTCAAAAGAACTCACAACAGCAAGGTTACATAAATATTTGGTGTAAGTTAAGTCTCTTACGCAGGTTTTCCAACTTGAAACTAAGCATTCTTTTCACTGAGATCTCTTGTCACCGCCTGCCTTAATTTAAAATTTTTTCCTTCAAAAACTAAAATGGTGTTTTCATTGTCTGGTTAGATTTAGGGAAGCCTTGTGATTTATAAATTTCCCCATGTCCCGAGTCTTCCATGGTGCATTCTTCATCATTTCCTGCACCAAGTGAACAGTTCTACCACCTGGTCACTCACTGTGACCCATATCATCTTCCATGGCCCCCATCAGTGATATGTCAGGACTGTTGCAAGAGGATGAGGTGGGACTGCAGGGGACAGCAGTGAGCAAGAAGCCAAGGCCTCCATGGGACTTGGTCCAACCTGGACAGGGAGGTGGCAGGTAATACATCTTCTTAAGATTTTTATCTGCTTTTAGAGAGAGGGGAAAGGAGAGAGTAAACGAGGGACAGAAACACGGATGGGCAAGAGGCAACAGATCACTGTTTCTCTTGCACACCCCTAACAGGGGACCTGATTCAGAACCCAGGCACATGCCTGGATCGGGAATCGAACCAGCGACCTTTCCGACTGCAGAGCGACATCCAACCCACTGACCAACACCAGTCAGGGCGATTTCTTCTTCCTTTAACTTTTTGGCGTCCTCTGAACTGTCTACCTCAAACACATACTGCTTTTATATTTGAACATAATAAAATAACTGGTATTTTTAAAAGCCATGGCAGTATGAGAGGTAGTCACAACCCCTCTCCTACCAGAATGTAACATGGCCGGTTACAAAAGAAAACAAACAAGCACCCAAACCAATGCAAGGAAATGCAAGAGGGAAGGAAAGTCATTAGAGCTGCAACAGCCAACCACCTGCCTCATGGTACGACTGGAATCAAACAATAAGAACTGACCAGACTCTCAGTATATCTCCCCTTCCCGAAATAGTGCAAAGAGGAAGTAGAGGAAAATCTGGAAAACTGCAGGAAAGTGCTATCTGAGGAAGAGTTGGCTGAAAAGCGGACGGGGGCTTGGGAAAGTCCTCCAGGAAGCCCGCGTCCCCACTGCTGAGCAGGGTCCTGCAAGACCCCTGTGGTGGACACGAAGGAGGGAGTGATGAATGAAGGGCAGGCATCCTCCAACCCGCTTCCCTTGCATCAGCATAAACACCCCCTTCTTTCCTTTCTAACCTGGTAGGGACTATGCCCTATCGTGGGCTGTTTTCCACGCCTTCTCCTTAATTCCTCACAAAAACCCATGCGGTGGGCACACGGCATCTGTAGGGTACGAATGGGGAAGCTGCAGCCCAGAGACGTGCAGCTGCCTCCCCGGGCCTGCACAGCTGGGATTAGCATGCAGAACATCTTTCTGCAGAGCCTGCCCTGGAAAATCACCTCTGTAGCTGTAACGCACTCTCCGCCCCAAATGTGGGAGAGCGCAAATAATGGGTGCAACCAGGATCCACCGACTTTGCTATCACTTTCTCAGCTGAGGAGAAAAGAAACAGAGAGAGAGAGAGAGAGAGAGAGAGAGAGAGAGAGAAGTACAATAATGGGGTGGAGAGGAGGATGTTGTGTAGAAGCTGCGAGATAATAATCAAAAATGCGTTTTCCCAGACCAAACAGACAGCTCAGGAGACACAGGACTTTTTCTCAGGCCTCCCAGGCTTTGAACAGCCAAGGAATGTAAGAGATAAGAAAAGAGAGACCAAGGGTGATATCAATGCATGAGCTCTGAGAAACAGGCGCCAAGAGATGAATGGAAAAGGAAACGTACCCCAAAATAAGTAAGAAGTAAACCCAGGGAAGCGAAGGGAGGAGTCAGAGCAAGCAAACAATGCCGTCTGCAGCACTCAAACTGGCATTAGAGGTTGATTACTCTCAGGAGTATCAAGACAGAAAATCGGGGACTCGGAGGACAGGCTTGAAAAGGACCCAGAGAGCGGAACAGCGAAGATGAAAGGACCTGGCGAGATGAAGAAAACGGTGACCAGACGACGAACCACCGTGTAAGTAATTGGTATGCGAAGGAAGGGAGCTGCATGAAAGGATCACTTCAAACCCCAAGAACCAGCAGGTCACTTTCCTGCACTAAAATAGAACCTAAATGTGTACCGTGCAATGATGGCCCACCATCTACTTGATGAAATTCATAAAACCCGTAATAACTGAGGTGCATGTCTGTAAAAATATTGACTTGTAGGGATAACAAGCTCATAAAATTCTGGACCAAAATAATAATAATAATAATAATAATACTAAAATATACCTGGGTTAACACTCCTCATCTGCGCTAGTTTCCAAACCCAAGGCTATGGCTGGTCCCCAGAGGTCACAGGTAAGTTCCCAGGAGGGGCTCTAGTTACTTAGATACTTGTTGAAGGACAGGGATGGAGCACAGGAAATCCAGGATAGTAATACATGCGATCAAATCTTCATTTCGTGAGAACTTGGGCAGGTGATTTATGTCGCTGAACTTCAGTTGCCTCATACGAGGTCTGTCCCCAAAGTATCAAGCCAATGTCGATATAATTAAAACGGATAGACCTCGTATATACAATGGATTTGATCCCATGTCCACTTTACAAGCTATGATGATGAATAAATAAGGCGGCGTGTGAAACACTTTGCCTCTGAAGGCATATTCTGGCATTCATAGAGTTAACCACAAAATTTGCCACCAAAAGTAAGCAGGATAATGCCGCACACCCCCAAGATGTCTACACGCTAATTCCAGGAACCTGTGGGTATGTCACCGTCCGTGGTAGAAGGGGTTCAAAAGCTGTTAAGGATCCTGAGGTCAAGCCTGGGTGACCAGGTGGGCCCAGTGTAACCACAAAGGACCTTACGAGGGAAAGAGGGAGGGGGAGGGGACACAGTAAGAACATGTGGTGACAGAAACAGAGGTCAGGGTGACATGATTGATGACTTGAAGACGGAGGAAGGAGCCACAAGCCAAGGGATTGGGGCAGCTTCCAGCAGGACGGGGAGGGGAGGGGAGAAGGGATTCTCCCTCTGAGCCCTCAGAGGAAACACAGCCCAGCCAACACCTTTACTTTGGCCCAGTGAGACCCATTTTGGACTCTGACCTCTATGATGGTAAAGAAATAAATTCGTGTTGTTTGAAGCCACTCCATTTGGGTGATGGGATACATCAGCAATTAGAAACTAACACAAAGAGCAAAAAGGCTGATGAAGTACAAGACATTCGTTTTTCACACTCCATTTAAATTTTATTTTGATGTGACCTCCAGTATTATATACTTTTCTTCCTCATGATGTCAGATCCAGCAGAACCAGCGAATTAAGCACATCCCCCTGAACAATTAACATTTTTCTGTTTAGCTCCTGAAACACCGGGCTTTCTCCCATAGAAGAACAGGAAATTGCAGGTTGTCTCATCAAATCTCTGGGAAAGAGGAGTTTTGATAATCACCCTTGTCATATTGGGAGCAGGCAGCGACAGGCCAGGGACGAGCAGGAGGGCTGAGGGCCACGAGAAGAGGTGGCCCTGCGATGGGCCGTGGGCAAGGAGAACTGAAGGGTGAGTTCCCAAAGATGAGCCCACACGGAAGGGCGCACAGGTGCCAAAGGTCAGGGCAGAAGCACAATAACCAGGGAACCCAGGGATAGACAGGGACCGGGGGGACTCTGGAAGATCAGCGACGGTGAGAGACTATGATGCAAGCCTGTGGCAACGTGGAGGTGGATAGAAGCAGGATGACTGTAATAGCACAGGTCCCTGCCACTGTCGCAGCCCCAGATGGAAGCAGAGGGCAAAATGCAAGGGGAGAAAGCCAGGGAGGGTCATTAAGCCTCAAAACACTCAGCAACCCAGGCCCATGGGTTGGAGTGGACACGGATTGGAGACCAGGGACTATGCCAGGAGCTGAAATGGACCACAGACCAGAGACGGGGAGGGGAGCAAACCTTCCCAACCAAACTGTCCAGCGCCATGCAATGCCCAGGGACTCAAAAGTGGGACAAGGGGGTGGCACACTGAAGGGAAGTTTCCAAGACCTGGGAAAAGCCAGAGAGAAGCCTGACATGGATGGTTCAGAAGGAAGCCTCCCTCCGGTTGGCTGGAAATTTTCTCCTAGCTCTGGTCATCTCTTTCGTATGGATATCCCAGCTCTGAAATTTCAGGGCTCACTTCCTTTGCTGCTGCGGCAAGTCTTTCAGACCTACATCTGTTGTACTAAATCGAATCATCATCTAGCTCCTCTGAGTCTGAGCCAACTGAGTAAGTTTCCCAGCGGGCTCCCAGAAGCAGGGGCTGAGGCATGGTGACATCCTGGGTGCTCTCAGGACGCAGGGGATGGAGGACAGGGTGGGGCAACAGCTGAGCAAGCATGTGGTCAAAACTGGAGGCCAGCTCCAGCCTGAGCCCACGGGAGCCCCTGGGCTGATCCCTTCTTGGGGCAAGGAGCCAGCATTTGACCCCCACGTCACTCTGTCGTTGGTCATGGTCTGTCAAGTGCGGGGAGGACCCAGGGCACTTCTTTGGAGGAGGGGGAGCTGTGAGCCTTTCCCAGCCGACAGGTGCAGTGCCTAGAGGTGAAGGGCACCAAGGACTACAGAATACTATCAAAAACACTGATTGCGTCCATCCTACCCAGCATTCCCCTCTCTCTGCCTCCTCCTACAGCACGTTACACACAGGGGCTCCTAAAATTCCATGAGCTGCTGCCTTATTTGCTGGTAGCCTGCTCCGAAGTCTGTTTTAAAAAGTGAGGCTGGAGCTGACCTCCACAGGACACTGAAAACACAGGAAACCTGGAGCACCCCAAAAATAACATGCTTCTTTCTCTGGGAAGGCACTCTGTCCCCCACAGAGTCCCATAATTGAGGGAGTTTGATAATTGTTTTAACTTAACGAGGTTTGTCTGAGTACTTATTTTGGAAAGGTGACATTAATTTTCTAGTGCTTAGTCCTGTGCTAGGTACTGTGTTAACTGTCTTACATGATGGTCTTCACGTTATTCTTTAAAAATCCCTACAGAAGTGTGTTAAAAAGTGTGGTTCCTGGGAGAGCAGCATCAGCACCACCCAGGAACTTGTTAGAAATGCAAATTTGTAAGAGAATTCCTAGGCTGATTACCATATATAGGTGTTTATTCAGGTTAGCAGTCGAAGGCTTTTTTCCGCCCTCCCTTACTCTATTATTGGTCACGCTGAAAATGCCAAACAGAACAGGAGAGAGTGTGTAGTTTGGAAGGTATAATTTCTGCCCAGAGGAATTCACAGGCTGGGTTAAAATCCCAACAGAAAAGCGTAAAGGGTAAAACACAAACATAAAGTCAAGTATTGAAATACCGAATGTCACGGAGGAGAACAATGCTGGCGTGGGGAGAGCCATGCTCTCAGAATGGTCTAGATGACAGCAGGGATGGAACTGGGGAGTATTATGCTTAGTGAAATAAGCCAGCCAATGAAAGACAAATACCGTATGATCTCACCTAATACAGGACACTAATGAACAAAACAAGTAAACAAGCACAAAATAGAACCAGAGGCCTGAAAACAAGGAACCAACTGACAGTGACCAAAGACAAAGGGGGAGGGAAGAAAGAGGCAAAGGAGGAGAAGAGTTTAGTCAAGGAACGAGTATAAATGACCCATGGGCATGGATCACATGTGGGGATTGACTGGGAGAGGGGATGGGGTGGGTGGGGCAGGGGAGAGCAATGAGACAAATGTAATACAACAATAAGTTAATTTCAAAAAAGAATGATCTAGAACAGCGGTTCTCAAAGTGTGGTCCCCAGACCCACGGCAAGGCACCCTGGGAAGGGCAAGGAATGCAGATCCCCAGGCCCTGGGCCCTGACGAATAAATCAGGAGCTCAAGGGGTGGAGCCACTTGGTGATTCTGATGCATGGCAGAGTAATGCTCCCATTCTACAAATGAAGAAACTGAGGCAGAGGGGTCAACAGGAGATGATCTGTTTTCTCTGCCCAAAGGCTCTGGCTGCCTTCGAGCTGTACACCCACGGGGCTGAATCTGCCCGGAAGGCAGACCCTGTCCCAATTCATCAGGTTCTAAATGGAAAAAGACATTTCACAGCTGACCTGCTTCATCCCGTTTTATAATCATGCATTTCTCACAGAGGGAATGGTTCCCTCTGAAAATCTTTTTTCTTTCTTTCTCCTCTTGAATCTGTTTGTCTCTCTCTTTGCAAACACCTTGAATTCCACCTTCCCTGTTTGTTTTCTGTGGAACCGACTGTCGTGGTTTGAAAGCACACACACTTTGCCAGCACAGGGGTTGCAAATACCCGCACTTGCATTATTACACCCTCCCACCCAGACCTCCGTGTCTTCGGGAACCACCTAGAGAAGAACAAGGCCAGCACCAGAAGCACGGGAGAGCCCGCTGCTTTCCCGGCACCCGGTGACTACCAAGGTATCTCTAACAGCCTCGCTGTTTCTGCAGCTCCCTATCCTTTCTGCTCCCGTGTGTCATGACATTACTCCCTTCACAAGGAGATAAGACACAGCCTGCAAATTAAAAAAAAAAAAAAAAAAAGGCTGCCAGTATTTCAGAGTGTGCATGCAGGCTTGTAATTGATTTACAATCAGCACACGTGGCAGCCTCCCGGTCTTTAATAAGCGGGGACTGTGTGTAACCGACACTCGGCCTGTTTGACAGGAGATATTCTAACACAGGGTCCTAGAAGCCTTCCGTGTGCCGGGCTGAGCCTCTAACATTCCAGGCCAAAAAGGTAAAAAGTCACAGTAAAATAAGGCCCCGGATTTGCTACTGAAAACTATTCTAATTGCTTGAGAATTCTCCTGGCTAGCAACTATTTAGGTAAAAAGCCCCACAATTTGTTGGTGATCAACATTCTTTTCACTTCTAGTCATACTGTTTTAATGGGGTGACATTTGGAAACTTGCTCCAGCCTGGCCCATTGATTCTCTGAAGGCCCTATGTGTACACACCTCTTTAGCAGTCTCTAAAGAATAGCTTCTGATTATTCTTTATTAGAAGTTAAAGGAAATGTAAGGGGATCTCAATCACTTTTGATTAGCCATGCTGGAGTGCTTGGCTGACTGCTCATTTGGGGTTGATTTCTGGCTTCAGAGCTCCTGCAGGGTCAGGAAGGTCCCAGCATCGCACCCTAGGGAGCTAGGCCACCGCCCTGAGCAAAGAGGAGGAGCAGGTGGTGAAGGGCCTGCCCAAGAACCATCTCCCAGTGTAGCACAGTGTCCTTCTATTTCCAGTGCCCTGCACAGAATTCTGCTCAAGGACCACATCTTCCTAGAGCACCTCTGGGATGCTCACAATGCTCCCCTCCTTCCCAACTCCCTACTCAGAAGCCCCCTCTTTTCCCCTCGCAGCCTGGTCGCCTTTGTAATGTGGCATCTAACTTCGTGGTTAGTTGCTCTGTGTGTCTTCCCCTGCCAGAAGGCCAACTCGAAGAGTGCAAGAAGCAGATTGGTCCTGGCCAACGCTCCTTCTCCAGGCTCCTGGGCACTGGGGCCAGGGTGGGCTGGAATCAGAACCTGAGCGGTGGGCTGAGGGAGGACGCTGGTGAAAAGGTGTGAGAAAGTAAAGGAGGGAAGGAGGAACATGAGAGGAGGAATTTCCAGGCCACAGCTGGCCTGGGTCCTCAGAGACGTGCTGCACGGACAGAGGTGGCAGGAGCTGCTCTGCCATCTGGCGTACCTACAGGTGAGGATGCTGTGGCTTTGTAACTATCAAACTGACTTCCTAAACCTGATGGTTTATAAATATCTCAATAGAGATATTAATAAAAGATTGGGCTTTCCTAAGCATGGGGTCCCTCAGGTATGACACAGACTGTATGCAGACTGCACCTAGATCCCCCCATCATCCCACAGGACTTGGGGGAGGGACAAGAAAAATTGCCACAAACCGGAAGCTCAGGTCGCCTGCAGTGTGGTGAGTAATAAAGTGCGTTGCCTCTGACCCAGGAGACTCCTATCTTCCGCCAACATCTATGACACTGGCAGCCTAACTCATTAGCTTGCAAATAAGGTAAACTCTCAGGCTCCTTCAGAGCTGTTGACAGATGATGTTGCTGAACCCAGAGGGCAGGGAGATTTTCAAGGGGGGACCATCACCAAACACCAACAGAGTCAAATATAAGGACTAATGACAATATAGCGATAATAAGCACCTTTGGCTTTCGCAACAAAGAAAACACTGGTGACCTGCTGGAGAGCTCTGAAAGAAGAGAAGAAAGAAGGCAACTAGAGGGCAGTGACTTGAAAAATGTTCCAAGGGTATTTTTATTTCCTTGACTCTGTAGATTTGAGAAACTCAGATCTATTTAAGTATCTAGTACAATGCAAATTAGAGACATGTAAATATGTGCTAAAAAGATATTTTTTTTTCATAGAAAGCCATCTGTATGGGAAGAATAACCGGATAGTGACACAAGGTGACAGGCCCAGGAGGAGGGCTGGAAGGGCAAGCTCAAGACTGAGGAACACGACACAAACTGATGCTCAAATGCTGCTTCCGCCACTCACTCCCCCTTCTGAGGCTCAGTCCCCTCATCTATCAGATGGGCTACAAAGAACATCCACCTCAAAGGCTGGTTATGAGAATCCTACGTGTAACCACTCAATAATCATCCGCTGTAATGAGTGTTACTAACTTAGTATTATCATTTAGCTATGGCATGGCCACTAGGTTTACAACAGAAGTGCCACGTGCAAGAGACACCTGACCAGGTCCAGAGCACGCCCAGCCCCGGGAGCCAGCGTTAGCCCTGCGGGAGGCAGGAGAGCAGCTGAGCTGGAAGAATGGGGGGGTGGGGGGGACAGCAGGGACATGTCTGCTTTATCTCCTCATCTCCCTGCGGCTGCGGCCAAGCGGACGTGCTCAGGGCGCAGGAGCCTTTTCCTGCCAGATTAGGGTCCGCTCACTGCTTGAGGCCTGTGATTTGTCTACACATACACGCTGCCCCTGCTGAGATCCATGCGGAGCGTTTGGACATGTGGCCTTATTTCTAAGACAATTCAAAGGTTATTTGCTGCCGAAGCCCCTGGGGGAGGAAACCGTTTGAGGGGATGCCAGGGAATCAGCCCAGCAGGGTGGCCGACACAGCCTGTTCGGAGCCCCTGGGAAGTGTAAACGGAGCCCCCTCATTGGCCATGATCTCCTGGTAAAGACCGGGTGGCGTGTAAAATAATGCTAAAGCCCCTCAGGGCTGAAGACTATCTGGTGGTGGTGATGGGGGCGTGGGGGAAACCTGTAGCTTGATGGGCTGCCTGTGTTGCCTCTACCAGGAATTCAGCCACCCCAAAGCCCTGCCAAGGCTTCCTGCCATCCTTAGAGTATTCCTGACCATTTCCCCTTTTGCCAGCATTGCAGTTAGCTCTATTCATTTTAGTGCACTTAGGTGAAGCAGGAAAGAACAGAGAGGAAAAGAAAAAGTACACATCATCTAATGCTACAATTAATGTTTTGGTGTGTGTTCCTTAGTGTTAGGGTGTGGGCAAGGCCCCCAGTGGGGTGAGACAGACAACCAATCTTTATTTTCCTCTCTTTCTCCCTCCCTTATCCTCTCTCTAAATATGAATAAATATTTTTTAAAAATAAAGAGCATCCTGAGTTTCTAGGAAGGTGTAAAGCAGGAATACAGGCTGGCCTTCCTTTTTAACTTATTGATTTATGATCGGAACCCATTGAAGGATGAGCAGGCTACAGAGTCCCGCTCTACAGAACTGGAGGCGAGCATTCTCCACAACACAAGTGATAGGATTCTTCTCCAATGATGAGCCCACTGACTACTCCCCGACTGCAGCCAGAAAGAACCACTGACATACTGCTCTGGAACCTAAGTCCCTGTCTGCATTTCCTTGGCTTAAAACTGGTGGATGGAAAACAAAGTTTCTCCCTTTGCCAAGGCAGCTTGTCTTGGAAGTGACAGCAGGAAACAGCATTGTTGCAAGTTAGACGCGCTGTAGCTGTTTTGGGGCGCCTCTTGGTCACGATGTGTCTATTTCAATTCCTGTGGAAATTCGCAGGCCCAGTTAAACACAGCGCAGCAAGTCTGTGGGCTGCTCCTCCAGGTGGGAGCACACGCCCTAAGCAATTCTGCAGAAGGAACGCGCCGCCACCTTGGCCTGTCTCTGGGCCAGGCTGCGGCGGACTCCTGTGCGGCGGGAGTCACGGCAGGTACCTCATCTTCTGCAGAACGATCCTAACTTATTTCCACCCACACTGTTGGATGTAAGTCGGCTGGACTAGCCAAGCAGGGCTTGCGCCAGAGAGCATGCATCACCTGTCTACCTCCCAACACTTCCTGAAGTACAGAGAGGGAGGCAACATTTGGGGAGGCTTCCCTGAAGAAATATGGAATCTGCTCACCTGCCGTATACACTTAGAATATCCCAGGACACAGATGAATCAGCAGAGAGCGAGGGACCTCTGTCAAATCGTACCGCCCACCCCCCACCGCCTCTCCAGCCACATCCCCAAATTGCTTTTGCACGGAGCATCATGACGTGCTGCAGGCCCACTGCGAACCTCGCTTGCGGGCCCTCGGTAAGACTGCCGCCGAGAAAGCCGTTCCTTACATCACGGGCTGTTTCCTTATGAGGACTCCTGGGAACAATCCTGTCTGGCGCGTGTGAACAACAGTTAGGATTTTCCCAAGCAATTGGTTTGTGTTTCTGTCGTGGCCATTGTGAATTGGGTATCTGACAAGTGGCCGTGACTCTGCCAGCAGCAGATGGCGGGAAACACGGCTTTAGCATTCTTTTCAGCGCCAGCGCGTTCCTTTCCGTCTGCTCTGTGCTGCCTCGCTGTTCATTTCTGCTACCTTGTCATGGTTTATGTCCCATTGTAAGCCACCTGAAAAGCATTCCGTGAAACAGGATTTGGTTGATGCCAAAAGGTAGATAAAGAAGATGTGAGACAGCTCCCCACCCTGTGTTCCCACCTAATTTTTCCACAACTTCAACTGCATTCTGCTCTCACATCCTTCCACAGATAGACTCAAGGTTAAGGGCATAGAACCCAGAAGTGCAACAGGGATCGTCAAATAATTGGGAAACCCATATAAAGGTGCCAAAGTATTGCAACTGTCCAGTCTCATTCTCAGGACACAGAAGATGCCATTAAAATGACAAAGCTTCTTGGGAGCCTGATACACTTTAATCCTAATTATCGTGAAAAGAGTAAATGATACTAGTTCATTCTTGAGCAACATAGGCAAGGGTACCGTGCCCTCCTGCAACTGTAGAACCACCAGGGCTGGAGGCATGGCTGTTATTTTCATTCTGCCACATTGCGGAGGAGCAAGGAAGAACTGCCAGCCCCTAGGGGTGCAGCTGCAGGACATGTGCTCAAGTCCAAGAAGAGACGCGACAACACTATGAATTCTCATCCAAGTGTGCTGGGCGTGAGATGGGAACCAATATCCCCACTATTATCTGCCAGAGGCAACGACAGAGGTCTTTTCACGTATGACGTTGGAGGCATCTGGAGTCAGCTTCTTTCAAGCATTACTCCTGTTTCCTGGAATGAGGAGTGATATTTTTCTAGAGCTATGCTCTCCGATAAGGCTTTCTGCAACACTGAAAATGCACTTGATCAAGACAGTGGCGATGGTGCACTTGAAATGTGGGGAGTGCAGTTGGGCACCTGAATTCTGCGTCTTATTTTCATTCGTTTCCATTTAAGTTGTCACAGTCAATAGGTCGAAGGATATAAGATCAATACATAAAAGTCATTTGGATTTCTATAGACTAGAAATTGAAAAATCAGAAATTGAAAAAATTTTAAGTGCCTTTTACACTAGCATCCGACACAGGAGATGTTTAGGGATAAGTCTGACAAAAGAGGTGTAAGATCTGTACACCGAAAATGACAAAACCTTGCTGAATGAAATTACTATGTTAAATGAGTGAAGATATACACCATGTTCATGGTCAGAAGACTGATTATTGTTAAGATGTCCGTTTCCCCCAAAGTGAGCTATGGACTCACAGCAATTGGTCCCCATGAAAGTCCCACAGGTTTTTTGTAGAAGTTGACCAAGTGATTCTAAAAGTCATATGGAAATGGCAATGTACCCAGAATCTAAAATATCAGTTTGCCTTAGCCCTGGGAATCAGGGCTTAAAGGACAAAGTCTGTTAGATAGCAGTTTGGAAAGGTCTAGTTCTGGTATGTCAACGTTTGTGGCTTCAGTTTCTCCATTTGTAAAATGGGTACATGGATGTGTATAATAGAACTGGATCATATTTAACAGGATCATGGATGCTAAATATCATCCAAGGAGCAGAGGTTCTCAATTCCCCACCAAGTCCTTTACCACATACCTATTCGTTTCTTACAAAGGAGTGAGCAGGTGTGGGGAGGGGTCTCTCCCATCCTTACCTGAAGCCAAAGTTTGTCATGCTGAGACCACTTCCCGCCAGCAATGCACTGAAATGTGGCATTCTGCCCCACATTCACCTCGACATTTTGGAGCCGCAGAAAGTGAGGTGCTTTTCCTAAGGAAGAAACCAAAGAGCACGTGAGGTCAGAATTCGACAGCCTGGCCCCCCTTTCTCTGTGGACACAGGGCAGCTCCGGAGAGACACCGGCTAAGGTGGCGGTCTGGCTTGGTGAAGAGCTACCGTGGACCAACCGCTAACTATAAGCCAGGCATGTCCTGAGACTCAGCATATATCCTCTTGCCTAAAATCTCACAAAAATCCATGAGGTAGGCAGCATCCTATTTTATAGGTCAGAAAATGAAGGCTCAGAGGGGTTACATAGAATGGCACAGTCAGAAAGCCAGAAAGTGGGGGAGCTAAGACATGAATCGGGTCTCTGAGAACCTCAAATCCATATTATTAACTGCTGGGCAATATGGCCATGTTCAGAGAAAGAAATTGGGGGAAGGGGTTTAGCACAGAAATCTTGGGGAAGATGCTAATGAGGGAGAGGAAGAGGAGGGAAGAGAGTAGAGGAGGGCGAGAAGGCAGAGATGACTGGCAGCTTTCATTCACTCAGTATGGATTGTGATTTCTATTACGTTTCTATCACGTGCAGTATCTACACAGTAACCCACTTACACCAATGCAGCTGGTGGTGGTATCATCTCTTATTGCAGAGTAAGTAAACTGAGGCACAGAAAATTCAAGAAACATTCAGAGTCTGCCTTCTTCCCTCTCACTACAGTGCCTCCTAAAGATGGGAGGGAGGCAGGACATTTACTCTGGGGACTTCGCCTAACAGCAGACGTGACATTCCAGTGAAGCTCAGTATCCGTAAGCAATCAATTGTAGAATTAAACATGTGTTTTATATTGGGTGGCTGGGGTTCACCCCGTTCCTTGTTTGGGAAGACAAGTCCTCACCTATGTGAGCTCCTCAGAGAGAAGCAGGTAGATAACCTATGCCTAGAAGAATGAGTTTCTTCACTGGGGCACAAAAACACCAAGGGCCTAGCCATCAGCTGCCCCCAGGTGAGACCCAACGGAGGGCTGTTAAGAGGGTCAGGGGGGTTCAACAAAGGCCGTTGCCCATCTTTCCAGAGGAGTCAAATATGCAGAACAACAAATAATAATGTCAACGGCTAGCCCTGGCTGGTAGCACAGTGGACAAGGCACTGGCCTGCAAACCCAAAGGTCGCTGGTTCGATTCCCCAGCCAGGGCACATAACCAGGTTGCAAGCCAGTTTCCAGCCAGGTCCGTGGCTGGAGGCAGGTGAAAGGCAACTATACCTTGATGTTTCTCTCCCTCTCTGCCTCTCTCCCTTCCCCTCTCTGTGGAAATAATAAAATCTTAAAAAAAATAATAATGGCAATGGCATTTATTGAAAGTCCCCACAATGCTGGGTACTGTGATAAATGCTTTAGATGTTTTACCTAAATTAACTCCAGCGCATTCCTGTAAATAAACACCATTATTATTTCCCTTGTAGGGAAGCAGAAGCCACGGCCCCACAGCATTAGTGACAGAAACGGAAGTCAGACCAGGTTCACCTGAGCCCCTGAAGCAGCACTTCACGAGCACATTCGCTTACTTCCTGGGAGCAGTGGAGGTCCCTGGTGACGCCTGGACTCCAGGGTCCAAACAAAAGGCCCACAGGCCAGGCTATGCTGCCGCCTCAGGCTTCTGTCATTGCTCCTGAACATCTGATCACAAATGACCCCTGTTCTTACATGTGTCCCCACGGGCTTCACCCTCTAAACTATCTGGACTACCACACCGCGCCCCCACCTGCGGACCTCAGCAAAGCCAGCCACCTTGACGACCTTCGGCAGACTTGCGATGCAAAAAGCAGACACCTTCTGCTCAGGTTTTTAAGCAAGAGCTCAGAGATCCCCTCACGCTACCTCTGGGACCCCAAAGAGTGGAGCCCACAGTCCAAGGCCCAAGGAAGACTCTCCTTGTGGGCTTCTCGAGTTGAAGATTCCTTGCCTCGAGTCAACCTGACAAATGTCATGCTGCTTTGATTGTCTGAAATTGTTTCGTTTTTGCTCTGCTGTATAATTTGTCAAGTTATTTTTGGAACTATCAGCTCAAGTCAATCCTTCACATGGAAATGCTGTGAACCCAAAGCCTATTTATGCCACAGGTTTGAAGAGGAAAGGGGACGTCTAATCCATTAAGGGAAGCAGCTCGGAGTCTTAGCCGTAATGTCAGGAGGCCCTGTGTTGGGTTTTATAAAGGGGTGCCTCCCCCTATATTGGGGAGCACTGAGCAAATGGGTTAACCTCCGGGATTTATGCAATTAGAAATGGATCTTCCTCGGATCAACGCCCCTGCTTTCTTCTCATTGCCCTTACTCCGTGAAAGCAGCAGTCCTTTTGCCCTAATTTCACCTTCTATCCCTCTTCCTTCCTCCCTTCTAAGCTCAGTGATGGAGAATTTAGAGATTTAATATCCCCAAGTCTTAACATCCATCACTATGAAACAATGACGGTCTCCAATTTTGAGCCCTGGTCTCACCCCCAGATCATGACAGGCTTCTCTCTCTGGAACTTCTCCCATGTCGGGGACCTGTTTGGTCCTCTTCTCTGAGCTCCTGGTCTCTCCAGTCCTCCTCCAACCCCCACCCCCCCTCCTCCGGCTCACTTCTGAGCCCTGTGCTCTCCCAGCATCTACAGCCCGGGGTGGCTTCACCGCCTGAATGTATCTCTAAGCTGTCCACCTCCCTTCATCTCTGTTTTGTTTCCTCGTATGGGCTGACTTGTGTCCTCCCCACCCCCCACCATTCACCTGGGGAGGCCTTCATGCTCAGTACTTATTGCAGGACTGCATTTGGCGACACAGTCTTTAAAGAACTGATTACATTCAAACGAGCCCAGGTGAGGAAGTGGCCACCAACACCCAAGAGAGAACACAGGTAAACCCATGGGAGAAACCCAGCTGCCACCTTCATCTTGGCCTTTGGGCCTCTAGGACCATGAGAACGTGATTTCCGTTTAAGCCCCCCACTCTGTGCTATGCATTTTCTTATGGCAGCCTTAGCAAACTTATATATCATCTGCGATAGGTCACGTAATTATCTGACCGTTTAATTTCCCGTCTCTTTCCCTCAAGGAACCCCATGAGAGCAGAGAACGAACCTGCCTGACTCCCATGAACTGGACTAAGGTCGGGAGAGATTCCCTGCTTGCAAAATACTTGGTGAATGACGCACGGGTGCATCTCCACTCTCCCGGTCCAGGTCACCACGACCTCATGCATGACGCCAGAACATGCTGTCTGATGCACCTCCTGACTTAGTCCCTGCACGTAGACTGGAATTGAAACTACCTGTGATGACTCAGGGCCCTGCCTGGGTCAGGTCTGGCTTCGCCGCCAGCATCTGCTTGGACCACTTTCCCTGCACTCATCATGCCCAGGAGACTCACACTGTCAAGGCCCCTACACTTCTGTTTCCTCTGCCTAGAACACCTCTCTGCAAATCGCTGCACACCAAACTCTTTGCTATGAGTTGGGGCTCCGCTCAAATCACGTCTTCAAAGCCAGGGAGCCCCCCCATATTTCAGTCACTCGCATTTATTAGTCACAGCACTAATCACAGTCTGAAATTACATTAGCGACTTAATACTATATACTTAGTGTCTTTCCTCCCTCTGCTAAGTACACACAGTGGACACGGGGACCTGACCTATCTTGACCACTTAAGTATGCCCTGTGTCCAGAAGTTCTTGACACACAGCTAATGCTCAACATTTTCTCTGTTGAAAGAAAGGAGGGGTAGACACCTGCACTGGACCTGGACTGAGCATGGGACCTTTGCTGGGCCCTGCTCAACTCCCCGTGCCTCCTGAGCGGGTCCCAGATTCAAGGAATGTACGCACTGCCAGTATCTGTCCAAACAGTGAAGTGCGATTTGTCTGGTTTTAGCCACTGTCACAGGGTCCTCATGTTTTGATTTCTGGGAAGTTTAAGTTTCAACTGCCTAACCACCAGCGTTGAACTCAGCCTGAGCACATTATGTGGGAACACGGCCAGGGTCACGTCTTCCCGAGCTACAGCCCATGGCCCATTTGCTGGGTCTCAGCAATTCCATGACCATGCGATCCACGCTCCCCAGCAGGAGGGCCACGAGGCTGCCAGAAGAATCCTCAAGTCAGAGCAGCCCCATGAGAGGAGGGCTCCGAGAGGGGGCATGAGACCTGGGGGCTGGAAAGGATCCACATGTCCTCCAGAGGGCCCTGTCCCAAGATTTCTGACAGAGAAGGACGCGCTCAGCTGTGATGGCAAACCATGGACAGGGCTTGCAGTCAAGGCCTGGAGGAGAAAATTCCCAGCCGAGCGCAGAGTTCTGGGCGCTGGGAGAGAAAACCAGGCCTGATTGTCCCGGGAAGAGGCAAGTGTCACCCTCCAGGAGAGCAAGGGCACGCATCAGGCACCAGGAAAGCGGCAGCGAGGCAGCCGGATGGAAGCAGGAGTGTCCTCTCTGAGGGTGGGATGTGGCAGGGCTGGGGCGGACGGAAGCTTAGTTCAGAGAGGCTGCCAGGGCACTATGGCTGAGCAGGGCCCAGCGTGCGAGGTTACGTGGACGGACGACAGGTGGCGCTCCACCTCCCGACGCAGCTGCCCAGCTGGGGTCAAAGCTCATGCCCCAAAGGGCAGCTGATGTTGATTCCCACGGACGGAGGAGGGAGCGGAAGGCCAATGGGGAAAGGGGGCTCATCTGCATATCCACTACACAAACCCTGCACAGTGTGGGGGGGGGGGGGGGGTGTCCTGGGACCCTTTTCATGGAAGTCTGGTTCAGCAGAGACACTTGCCAGGCATGACTGAATGAACAGGCCCATCTGAGCAAATTCTAAAGGCTCACAAAGTAACTCTGAGGATAGGCAGGACCTTAAGCCACAGAGTCATGGAGCGTGTAGCAGGATCTCAGCACTCCTGAGATGCTGGGTCTCAAGGATCCCAAATACTGTCTTGCCCAAACCCCTTGGAACTTGTCCCAATTTCCCCCGGAGAAGGTGCTCTATGACAATGAGCCAAACAACGGCATTCTGGTGACGTCCAAGGCTCTGATAAACTCTTGCAGCAGAAGTAGGGAGAGTCGTATCAGTTAAAGCATGGATGGGGCTGACGTGAGAGGGGCCCAAAGTGGAAGGGCTGAAAGGCACACAGGGACAGGACTGGCTCGCAAGGAAACAGCAAATGGCACCACAGCCAACAGCAGTGACTCCTGGCTGTAAGGAAGGAGTATAAAGAGCCCTACTAAGAGCTGCCTGGAACCAGATGGCTGCTGAGACACCGATGAGAATCTCCGATGCGCAGAGGGGTGGGGCTGGCATCCCAGCGAGCCCTCCTGGGGGTGCCCATCCCTTTCATGAGCAGCCCCGCCACCAACTGTGACATGAGGTCATCTCCACTCCCTACACCCAGCAGGTGTCCCCGCTGAGATTTCATGAACCCAGGGGCCACAGCTCCTCGCTCAAAGGTCTTACAACAAATACAGCAGAGAGAGAGGGAGGGGTTCACGGGGAAACGTGACGGGCGCGCACGAGTGGTAAGTTCCTAAGGGCTCTTGATGCTGTCCCACAAGTACCGACCACGGCGAGAAACCGTTCTCCACGCCCACACAGAGCTGATGAGTGTATTTAAAATTACTTTTAAAAAATTAATAGCTCTGGGGTACTTTTCCCTGTGAGTGAACAGTGCGCTAATTTGCTCCATGTTTTGGCGGTGCTCTTTTCTTTTTTAAGACAATTGCACACAATTCTATCCGAAGCCTTCTAATTCTTCCACTTCAGTGGTCTGAATCTCACTAATAAACAATCAGGACTTTAGACTCCCTTAATAATGAAGAAAGATTCACACGAGGATGTTTTTCCAGTCTCTGCAAATTCCTGTAGGTGCTGCCTGTTGAACAGGCTGGCAAAATTATGGATTTATTCAGGACTGATTGCATCGAGTACAGAAGCACTTGTGAAGAATTAAAACAGGAGGAGCGGGAGATGTTTGCGAGCTGAATGAACGGTGGGGGCTGCAGCCTCCAGGCTGCCCAGTCTGGCACGGAGTAAGGCTGGGCTGGGGGCGGGGCACAGACTTACTGCATGGATGAGCGAGGACCCGGACCTCGTCCACAGCGATGTAGCCAGGATGACCTTTCAAAGAGACGGATTCAAATATCACCTGCAACACACAGGGCGGGAGTCAATTTCACAGTGGGGGGCGGGGGGTCATAGGCATCCTTCCAGCCCCAAGCCCCCTTATGGTTCTGCTTCCCAGCAGAACCACCTAAAGGGGCTTTATGTTGGCCTAGGGTGCCATCCTGGTGACTGACTTAGATTTTCAAAACAAAGTACAAAGGCCCCACTTCTGACGACTAGCAAAAGGAGTCAGCCACATGGACCATTTTTGATGGACTTCAGAAATTGTGCTTGGATGCAGGAAAACAACCCAAATATGGCCTGGAGACCCCAATCGGCACCTTTCTCATTGTTGTTGCAATACCCCAACTTCTTATGAAGAGTGGGGGAGGCGCTTACCTTGGAAGTTACGGTAAGAAAAGAAGAGCTTATCCAGTTTTGATTCTATGTCTCCAAGGAACACAGTCTATCTGAATTGCTTAATAACACCTTTCACAAATAAGCCCCATGCACAACTGCTAGTTTTGGGAATCCAAGGGCAACAATTCTTTTTTTATTCTCCATCTGACTCCCACCCAAACTGCTTATTTCAATAAAGATGTACGCCTCAATTAAGAGCTTCCTTGTCACCCAACCTCTACCCTCACCTGGGAGCTGCGAATATCGTTGCGGACAGCAAACTCCTTGACCTCCCTACTCCAACGGTCTGATCGTCCACTCAGCATGAGCCACAAGCTCGGACTTGTCCTCTTCTCCAGAAACTGGAAATTCCAGCATCTTATATTCAGGCACAGCCTCCCACCCCATACCCTCTCCCAACTCACTTGCCTTAACCCTTCTCCTCAGGTTCATATGGTATCCTGAACCTCAACCTTCCTAGAGTCTATGGGCCTGCCTGGACCTCCCTATATTCTCAACAAGGCTGGGGTCCCCCCACCACATGGGAATAATCACCCACACCATTCTTGCCTATAACCCCAATTCCTTGAACCCTTTATTACAACTTTGGCAAGCCTACTACATTACAGCCTCCTCTGCTCTGGTATCTCAGACAAACATTCTCCTTTGAATATTACTCAGCCAATCCTGGCAGAGGCCCACACCACATCTTCAAGAGGCAAGAGGACAGGAGAGGATGACTTCTAGTTTCTTACCCATCAATCTAATCAACGTATTTCAGATTACATACAAGTCAGGTTCCTTCTCTCATCGGGTGTTCCTGACCCCTCACCTCAGCTGCCTTTTCCAGCTTCTTGGTTCTTCTGGGCTCTTTCTTCTTATTCTGTATTGCCAAGCCCTTCCTTTTATTCTTGACTTTGACCTATGTAAGTCCTTGGGCTTCTCTTAACTCTTTAAATGCTACCCTCTGACAGCAGGTTCTTATCCGGTTTAATCCAGCTGCGTATCAATTGCGTTTAAAATTCTCACTAGTTTTACCCACACTAACTTTTTTTAAAGATTTTATTTCATTTTTAGAAAGAGGGGAAGGCAGAGAGGCAGAGAGGGAGAGAGAGACATCCATGTATGGTTGCTTTTCACCTGCCTCCAGCCACAGATCTGACTGGAGACCTGGCTTGCAACCTGGTTATGTGCCCTGGCTGGGAATTGAACCTGCGACCTTTGGGTGCACAGGCCGGCACCTTACCCACTGTGCTACCAGCCAGGATCCACACTAACTCTTAACATTTCCTTACTTTCCATTGTAAAACATCAACTCATTGTAATCTGGACTCTGTCCCCAGTACTCCCTCAAAACTGCTCTCATGACAAAGACCAATATTAATTGCTAAATCCAACAGATGCATGTATTTCCCTCTTTATCTTACTTTTAAGAAGGAAGACAGTGTAGTTCTCAGAGTGCCTGGCAGGACCACTCACTTGGGCAAGTTCCCTTACTGCCCTGTGCCTTAGTTTCCTCATCTGTAATTACAGCGTCTATCTCAGTGGGTAAGTCTTCAGGTGAAAGAAGTAAATACACTACTTAGAACAATGTGTGCACGTGGGAGGTTCTCAATAATGTTTGCTGTAATTATTAATGCGTGACCATTTTTCTACTATTGTCACTGATCATAGCTTCTCCTTTTCTGGGTCTGACACTCCACTCTCATAATTTTTCTCATAAATCTGGGACTGTTCTACCACAGGTTTCTTTTCAGTACTTCCATATCCAGCCTTCAAATGTGGGCTTTCTCTACCTCTTTTTCCCTTCCCTTCCCCTCCCCTTCTTCTCTCCTCCCCACTCTCTCCTGCACACACTCTTTCGTCAACGGCTGCAAATCACTGATCATCCCCTTGCCCAGCTCTCCACCCCAGACCTTTTGAAAACCTCAACAACTCTCTCACCCAGCTCACAGGTTTGTATTTCCACCTCAATATCACACAGAGCCTCAAACTCAAATTGCAACCAATCTGAAGAGCCGTCCTTTCAAACTCCCTCCCTTGTTGCCCAGGGGCCCATTCTTCCTGAAAATGGGACACTGCGCACTTCCACTATGACCCACCGTGCCACTGAAGATTGGGATTTGGGAACCTGCCTGCGCTTCTTCAGCTCCTCCCATTCATTTTCTTTTCGGATTCTGTCTTCTCGGTATTTCTCAAATCTGCCCACATCTTTCCATCTCTGCTACTAAAAGGAATAATATAGACCAACCATTTTATAGGCCATACCACTAGGACATCAGTGTGACTACTCTGGATCAAACCTTTATTCCTTTTCATCCCTAGCACCTTATAAGCCTAAGGAATAGACCCTCTCCTTCCTGTCTCTTAATCCTCAGCTCAAGCCTGTAGGTGGAAGGTAAGGTGGGTAATGAGGCCACTAGCAACACCCCCTTGTGGAATGTTTTGTAGTCCACGTAGTCACTCTTAGTGGATTCAGAGGTCAGTGGTCCCAGTGGGTCCCTGAGTCCCACAGTTGTACCAAGTGAGCAGAGGACTGATGGCTGTGAACAGGCAGCTTTCTCTAAGTCACCATATGGCTGTTGGGAATCGTGTAAAGTGACTTGGGAATGACAGTCACACAAAACATAAAGCAGCTGGCACCAGCTTAACAACCGCTCTGGAAGAGATAGCAAGGTCCTTCAGAGAGTTAACAAAGAAAATTGTGCAGGAAACAGGGGGAAAGTTTGCAGAACTAAAAGTGGGACAGCTGCCTCATCCCACAGAGGAGGAAGGCGGCAGAAGGCCTTTCTACCAACAACCATATATCTAATTATATTTTTAATAATTCAAAGGAAACCAAAAGCCAAGTCCAAAAGAAAAACAAATAAAAATACATAAAATACATTGATAAAGAAATAGTATAAAAGCATTCAAACTGTGTAATGAAAAATGGCAAAAGTCAACAGAATGTATTTGTGGCAATAAATATAACTATGTTAAAATAGAAAAAAGCTCTGAGACTCTCTAAATAGATGAAGTCTAATTGCATGCTTTAAGATAAACACCTAAACAGAATGACTCAGTAACTTTAAGAATAACAAGAGGAACAAAGGAAAATAATAGGGAAATATAAACAGAAAACAGCTGTTGCAAAAATATAATGTGTAAGCATCAAAGTAGAATTTAAATCAAAGAAAAATCAAAACCATTAAGTGGGCTGAAATAATCATTTGAAAGAATTCAAATGGTCGTTTGAAGAAAATGATGGGAAAAAACAACCAAATAGTAGTTATATTTTAAATAACATGAATTTATACTTATTTAACTCGTGTTTTACATTCTGGCCAAGTAGGAAATGTGCATCTTATCAAATATGTATATAATATAAATAATAATGCATTTACTAAACAAATGTTAATATAAATAAAATTTCTGTTCAAATGTTCATGAGTTATTAACACAAAGATCATATAATAGGCTAAAGTATAATTTCAATCAATATGTCAAAGAAGAAACCATACAGGTTTAAGTCTGTACATTTTCTAACCAAATTCACTAAAGCTAGAAATGATAAATGCTCAAAAAACAATTTCTTAAAATTGAAATACATTTCTTAAACATACAATATTTTAATAATGATGATGTCAGAGTATATTTCATATGTTAAAATCTGAAACAAATTAAAAGTGGCAAGTTGAAAAAAATCTGTGATACATTTGCCAGCAAAAAGGTTAATGACCTGTTTTGTGTAGAGAATTCTTGAGATTCAATGGAATAAATAAGCTCTCTAAAGGAAATATTGACAAGTGACCTCAGGAGGCAATTAACAAAAGATAAAGTCAGAATGATAACAATCTATAGATGCAAACTTTTTTCAATGACATGGGGTTTCACAAGACATAACAGATAGTTTGAATTTTCTTCTAAGTCACTGAAAGATTTAAAGCAGGGAAGTGACACGTTCTAATTTCCATTCCAAAATGATCACACTGACCACTCTGTGGAAAATGACAGACTGGGAGGTGGACAGTGGGGAAAGAATAAAACAAATAGACATATCACTTGGCCATTGTGGTCATCCAATCAAAAGCTGAGGAGAGCTTTAATGGCTGGTGCTTATGAAGAATCACAGCTGACTGTCTGAGAAACATTTCAAAGGTAGAGACAAAAAGAATTGCTGTTGGGTGAATAGCAGAAGAGTGAAGAAAAGCGAAAACCTACCCAGCACTTTTCAACTTGCAGCTTGAGCTTCAAGGCTAATTCTGGTGTCATTTACTGACACAGGGAAAATGACACAATGAAGGTGTGTGAGCAGGTAGGTGTACAGGCAGGGCTGTGTCACAATTTCCTTTTGCCTGTGTTAAGCTGTGGGGGCCATTAAGTATCTTGATGAATATGTTGGACAGGAAGCTGACATTACATTTCTGAAGCTTGTGCGTAATTCAGGAACCAGGGTTACAAAAAAATGGTGGCTTCAGCATCTAAATGTCATTTAAAGTGAGAGAACTGGATGAGGCCACCTTGTAAGACAGGGTAGAGAGTTCAGAGAAGAGGGCCGGGGCCCAAGGCCAAGTGCTAAAAGCTCAATTGAGAATTTATATTTTAGGATGGGAGAGATTGGAACATGATCTCAGGTAGAGAAAGGAATCAGGGAAGTAGCACAGACTCTCAGGGCACGAGGGGCAGAGCAGCAAGGTTCTGGAAGGGGCAGGAGTCAAATGGGGTCAGGAGGCCAGCGGAGGAGCTGGTATTGACTGGAAGGGGACCTTCATCAACTAAAACTGAATGATAATAAAAATAACACAAGCAAAGAAACAGAGTCACAATAGTAAAAGTCTACAGGATTGACTACTTATTACATGGTCTTGATCTGGCCTCTCAACAGCCCTAACAAGCAAGACCAGCTGAATTACTAAAACTCAGAAAGGAAGCCAGAGTGGACTGAGGGCCGAGGTCCTGGTCTCCCCATTCAAAGCACGCCGCCAAGTTCATTACTGAACGTTGGCAAAAACCTTCCCAACTCAAATTTAACCAAAATGCCTGGTTAAGCAGAATGCTGACTTTTATTCTAGTAAACCAAAGTTGAGCTTAACTAAATCCTTCTAACACTTTGACTGTTTCTCATACCATCGCCCAGTACTTAACCTATATCGTAATTATTAATAAATATTCCATGAACAAACACGAAGCTTGTCATGGGAGAATGGATGGGCAATTGTGAAATATACATTCTCTCTTTTTTCCTTTGCAGGAATAAGAATTCTACGAGTATAACAAGACTGAGGATCTTCCATTCATCAGAATTCCTCCTGGGAATGTTGCTGTAAAGCACTGGGGAAGGTAAGATTTAGGTTTCTCCAATGTGGGAGAATGATATTCTGTAAGAAACAAAGGAAAGAAAGCCCTGGTTTTCCATTGAATGAGTTAGTAATTCTAAAGTGCTTACAACACATGTGGGAAGACATCAATACGCGTTACAACACTATTTCTCTGACTCTGGAGACAGGTATGAAGTGAGAGGGGAAAGCAGGGAATGGTGGTAGCTCTTGGGAGAGGGAAGAAATAAAGAACTGCCCCTGGGGCTACCCCCTGTAACCCCCAAACCTCCACTGAAATTTCTATACTCAACAGACACTCGGACGTGAGTCGTGACTGGTAGAAACTAGTAGAAGCCAAGCTATGGATCCACATGGAGGCCTGTGAGTGTAGCAGCCAAGGCCACTGGGGAAAGCAGTGGGGAGAAGGGACAGAAACATGGAGAGGAAGACCATGGCAGCCCACAAAATCCTTGAAGGCGGCTCCAAAGTCACAAGACATAAGAACTAGGGTTCACTACACATTAGCACCAACAGGCAGGCCCTGAAAGGAACGGAGACTAACGCGGCTCCCCAGAAAGAACTGGAGAGTAGCCCCCTATCACCTCCAGATTGTTCGGAGTAGAATACTCACAAAATCTGCCAGAGCCAAGAGGGTCCTGTCCTTGGCATGCCACTCCAGAATTAGATTATTTTCTAAACGTCATGCCAGCCGTGGGGGTTAGCCTCCCCAAAGCCTGCGGAGTGAAGAAGGGTCAATGATGCACATACAAGACCAGTGTCTCAGAAATAGTGCCAGGTGTGTGCCATAGCTCCCCGGGAAGGAACGACAAAGAAGCAGGTTCCACGCTGGATGGGCTTGGACCCTGGAGAGCCCACCTGGACTCGCCTGCTAAGGCAGGCGCCCTTAGGTCTGAACTCTTGCAATGGGCTAGCATGCAGGTCTGCACCCCAACTCCTGGGCCAGCTGCCTGCTTCCAGGAACAAGGGCTAACCCTGGGGAGCACAACTCCAAGCAATGGCGAGAGGGACCTCAAGTGGTGGCCACAAGGTGCCACCAACTTGGATGCGATGGCAAGCCTCTGCCATGCAGAAGCTATGGACACTAAAAGAAAGTTAGCAGGGCTGCCCTTTAGAAATCACATGTCATTCCAAGCTCCCAGCGTCCCCTTAGCCACACTGAATGCATAACAGCTCTGACCGTGAATCTGGTGACCCAAGTCACTGCCAGGGTTCATGGTCAAGCTTCTGACCATGCTGTAAGACCTCCAACTGTGAACTAGGTCTTGAAACGTTTTTGTAAGAGGCCATGGAACACAACTGGAGAAATCAGGATTACCTGCAGCAAGGTGCTGCAGGAGTGGCTCATGCAGAGGCAGCATCGCCAGAGAGGTGCAGAGATCTGGGGAAATGTGAGGGGCCCCTGGGATTCTCACTGTCGGTGACAAAGAAGGGAGACCACCCAAACAAACAGGAGAGCAGAAAAGAGCTTCCAATATGTCCAGGCAAAGCAGCTGAAATGGCTGCAGCTCGACCTCCTGGCCAACAAACACCTGGGGCACGTGAATCATCAGAGAACTGTCTTCAGGTCAGAAGACATCTGAGGCCATGGGAGGAGACAGTCACCCCATCAATGTGCTTCCCCGCCCAGTACCTAGCCAGCTTCATTTCCTGGGAACAAACAGTCCAAGGGGACAAGGGGACACCAGGACCCTCTAAGCAACTCAAAACAAGACCCATGAGGAATGAAAGCCAGGAGGAGGGGAAGAGTCAGGGGAGAAGTAAAGAACAGTGCTGTCTGTTTCTTGGGGGGGCCACTGGGGGAGCAGGATGGAAGGAGGGTAGACGTGGGACTTGTCAACACCCAGTTATGCTCCCTGCCAGTGTACAGAGGCAGGGACCCTGGGGGGCAGGGACTGGGGCACAAGGCCTAGGCTGAGAACCCCAGCTTCTCTGCAGGGCATTCTTGGACCCCAAGGCTGCCGTGTGGATCTATTGGCAACTGCACATGCCCCAGGCCCTAGAACCTTAGCAACACCCTGGTGGTGGGGGATGGGGCTTGCACAGAAAAAGGCAAACCTCTCTCTCCCGGGACATGAGCTGCTGGGAAAACCCAGGAAGTCATTTCCCAAGAGAGGCTCAGAGATGAGTCACCCCCAGCCCCTCCACAAAGTGGGTTGTACGCATGTTTGGGGCAATGTGATATGCCAGGGTATCGTTTCAAGAGACCTGGTGTTTCATCTTCACCTTCTGTATTCCTCCAGCAGACAACGAGTAGTGCCCAAATTTCAGGGAGCTGCCAACATTTTCTCCAAAGATGAGAGCTAGGACACCGGGCCCGCCAGCACTGCTCCTGGAGAGCGGGCCGCGGGCACTCTCACGGGAAAGCACTGCCTAGCGTGAAGTCAGGGGCCTGTGCGGACAAGGAGGGGCGTTCACTACCCAGCGGAGAGGCGGGTGGGAGGGTGAGAAGAGACGGTGGAGTTCGAAGCAGGTGAGGGGCCTGGCACACGCCTCCCTGAACCGTGTGCGAAGGTGCTAATGCTACAGACACCGGGTGCCAGGGGAATTCCTGAGAAAAGAGGCTCCACGTCCAGTCCAATCCAAGACAGTCAGTCTCACGTGTCAGGGGTCTACAAAGCGGTCACAAATGCCGAATACGTAAAAGGTCATTTCACCTGGGCAGCTGACTGGAGAACAGAGTGAGCAGGTGGCTGTGAAATTAATGAGGCGTTCTTTTAGTTTTTAAAGTCTTGATATGGGAAAGTTCAAAATCATTAAAACCATGAAGCAGAATTCCTATCACCTGGAGAGGGGCAGAGACCTGAAGCAGGGCTGAGGTGGCATGTGACACCCCCCTGCTCACCAGAGAGACAGTAAGTGGGGGAGGGGGGTGGCAGAGGGACATTCCCATCCTAGGCCCCACTGAATCTGGTGCCAGAACACCACTAATAAGAAAGATAGCGCCCTGGCTGGTGGCACAGTAGATAAGGCACTGGCCTGTGAACCCAAAGGTCACTGGTTCGATTCCCCAGGTTGCAAGCCAGGTCTCCAGCCAGGTCTGTTGCTGGAGGCAGGTGAAAGGCAACCATACATTGATGTCTCTCTCCCTCTCTGCCTCTCTCCCTACCCCTCTAAGAATAAATAAAATTTTTAAAAATAGATAAATATAAATAAATAAATAAGAAAGATAACATTCCCCTGTTTATTATGCAGCTAAGAGTCCATTTTAGGACTGTGAAATATGACTTTAATAAATGAATACATAAGCCATTAGTATGTGAAGGCCAGCACTGCTGAAAACTAAAATTGCATTTAGTCCACAGAATCGTACATGCAGGCCAGACCGAGGGGCTGGCGGAATTTAAAATCCATTTTGCAAGGGCCTTTGAACCTCCTGATAGGACCCATCTTCTCTCCCCCAGACCTGTAGGGGGTGGGTTGCCTCTGAGTGTGTGGGGAGTCTGGGAGCATGCATGTGTGTGAGCCCCCATGTATGTGTGTAGCTGTGAGAGCCCCCAGGTGTGCTCATGTGTGCATGCAGGTGTGTGAGCCCCCATGTGTGCTCCCATGTGTGTACGTGTGTGCAGATTCATGAGCCCCTATGTGTGCCAATGTGTATGTACAGGTGTGTGAGCCCCTGTGTGCACTCCCGTGTCTGTGTGTGTGTGTGTGGCCATGGGGACTATCCACTACTGCCTGTGTGTGTGTGTCTGACACGCATGTCTTTTCTACACTGCTGCTCTCAGGGCATCAGTGGCTTTCCCACCAAGCTTGGAGCAGAGGACAGGAACATCATGCACTGTTTTTACAGTGGCCAACAAGTCGGAGCTGAGAAAACTCAGGCTGCTCACCACAGAGCAGGTTGGGGCTTACCAAGGATGACTCAACCACAAAGCATGTTTCTTCTTAAAAGGTCTTGTCCTCCTTCCCCCTTTTCTGTTCTTCCCTCCCTTCCTTCCAATTGCTGAGGCCACTGACAGCCTGGCATGCTGTTGCATACATGTCATCTCATGTGATCCGCATAAGAACCCTCCTTGGACCCACTGCCCTCTCCATCTTACAGAAGAGACAGCTATGATTCAAAATGACGATGAGATAGATCCACCATTACACAGGTAGTGGGTAGAAAACTCTCAGGACAGGCATTTCCCCCCAGGCAGGAAACTGAACTTGGAGCCACGGGACCTACGCCTCCGTTCATCAACAACATCCCCTCTTCTGGAGCACAGGACATGTGGCACAGGACTTACTACACAGACATGTGCGAGTCAATATGCCCACCACAGGGTCGGACATGGGGACATCCAAGAAATGTCCCCCTGCCCCTCTACACCCATCAAAGAGCATGGCCAACAGTGGAACTGTCCCTCTCCAGGGTGCCTTTTCCTGCTCAGTATAGCTGCACCTGGGCCCCTCCTGCACCCATTTCATTGGGCCTCAGGCAGCAGGTTTCCCCTTGGGACCTGAAGGTCCCATGGGCTCACAGACTTGGCATCTACACTCAGCCATACGGGGGACAGTCTTGGAACGGGGGCATCTGGAACCAGCTCTGCCAGGGGTTCACTGTGAGCTCCTGGACGTCATGGTCCATCTCTGGACCTCCGCTCTATCTCCTACATCAGGGTTCAGCAAAGTACGGGCTGGAGGTCGAATCTGGCCCACTATTTATTTCTGACCATCAGGCTTTATCGGAACACATCCCTCCGTTTACATACTACCTATGGCTGCGCTCATGGCACATCTGAAGGGATTACACCGTAACTGTTGAACTGCAGAATGTCTAAGAAGCTCCAGGCCACCAATCTTGCCACCCTCAGGTCCAGCTTCAGCTCCAGACTCCAGAGAAATGTGCCCAAGATGCAGATCTGCCTACATCACTGTCTCACTTAAAAACTTCTCAACAATGGGCACAGGGACTAACTGAAAATAGGAGCAAGGGCTCTTACTGGGGTCATGGAACATTCTAAAACTGGTTTATGGTGAGAACTGCATAACTCAGTAGCTTTACTAAAAGTCATAGGCTTGCACAATTAAAATAAGTGGATCCTAGAACGTGTAAATTGTACCTTAATAGTGCTGTTTAGAAAGAAAACTTTCCACAGTCCTTGGCCAAGATGGCCTGGAGCTCTGTGGGCTGGGGGCAGCCTGGGCCCCGTCTCAATCCACAATGAGATGAGCAGGAAAAGTGAGGGTGATGTTCAAGAGTCTTTACAGCAATTTGGCATTGCTCTGAGATTTTTATTGCCATTGATATAAAAGTCTAAGTCCTTAAGCCCTGGCCAGTTAGGTGATTTGGTTAGAGCGTCATTCCAAATAAACCAAGGTTACGGGTTTGATCCCTGGACAGGGCACATAAAAGAAGTAACTAATGAATGCATCAACAAGTGGAATAACGTAAGGCAACAGCCTGCAAACCCCAAAGATGGCTGGTTCGATTCCTAGCCAGGGCACATAACCAGGTTGCAAGCCAGGTCTCCAGCCAGGTCTGTGGCTGGAGGCAAGTGAGAGGCAACCATACATTGATGTCTCTCTCCCTCTCTGCCTCTTTCCCTTCCTCTCTGGAAATAATAAAAATCTTTTAAATGATTAACTTTTAAAATGTGGAATAACAAATCACAGTCTCTCTAACTCAATAAAAAATATCAATCAATAAAACTTTATTTAGAAAGTATACGTCCACGATGACTTGAGGAAGTACCTGGGCTCTTACCACGGATAGCCTGAGATGCACTGCTCTAGACTGAAAACAAATTCCATCCCTACAGCCTGGTGCCCAAAGCCTCCAGGCCCTACTGGCCCACGCAGGCTTCCTTCCCTATAGATCCCCTTCGCTGACTTAAGAAATTTCCAAACTCTGCCAAAAATTTCTGGCTCGGCCTCAAGCCCTGGCCTGCCCTGTCCCTGACAACTCGAATGCCTTTCCCTTCCTTTCCCAATAACTAGCTGTTCACCCTTCAAGACTCAGCCTAGCGGTCGTCTCCTCTTAGAAGCCATCCTCATGGCCTTTGCCCTGAACAGCCTCATTCCTGGGGTGATCTCTGACTAGTTAGCTCCTCTCTCTGAACCTCAACCTTTTCACCTATAAAGCAGGATAATCACAGCATCTTCCTCATCAGATACCAATACTCCCGCAATTATTTTACAACAGGCGTCCATTCCTGTTCCTCCAGCTTCATATGGAGCCCAAATGCACTCACTGTGTTGTCACTATTTACACACAGGTTCCTCCTCCAGACCACAGGCTCCAGGGAGGCAGGCCCAGGCCAGAGGGAGGCCCAGTCAGCGCAAGCTGAATGAGTAACTGAGTCCTTTCTCAACTTAACAACTCCAGACCAGCCAGAGGTATATGTTTACGATGGCTTTTCCAATAGCTAAACCATGATAAAACACCATACCTGGTAGAAATGTGGCCAGAAGGTGCTGATGGCCAGCTCTGCCTTCACCCAGCCCTCAGTGACGACGCCAGACACGTTCCAGACGGGGTTCCCCTGGGGGCCGCCGTTCACCTTCACATAGACGTTCAAGGCCCCCGGGCTGGACCTGTCCCGGCTGGAGAAGTAGTAATGGAAATCGATGCAGTGCGTGTCGTTCTCCTTCAGGGTTGGCAGGAGGAGGTGGGCCTTCTGGCCAGAGGCCCTCCCGGAGCTGTTCACCATCATGAAGGACCCTGGAGACCCATAAGAGGGCGGGAGGTAGACAAGGAGAGAGACAGAAAAATCCTCCTGAAAACCAGTCCCACCCATCAAAATGGTGGCCCAAAACCAAGCCACCCGGGAAGGGCCTGGGGGAGCCCAAGGAAACCACCATCCCCTCTCTCAACCTGAGAATGCTCTTCTGCAACTGGAACTAAAAACCCTCCTCAGGAAGGTGGTTTTAAGAATGAAGGAACAGTAACATGTACAACATGTTTCTACCAAGTAGACACTTGATCAACATTTACAGAAGGGACATCATATCCTGTGCCTCCTGAAGGAAGCATGGAATAAAAACCCAGGAATCTAGTTCATGGCAACCTCTGCAGATAAAATGAGGTGGAATAAAACCTCATGCAGGCCTGGGCTGTCTCATGAAAACAGAACCGTTTCAACATATTCCACCTGGAGCCTTGCATTCGGTACCGAAAATACATCAGAGGAAGGCTGCCATATATGCAGGTCAGCAAGGAAGAACCTCAAGATACATGAGAGTCAACTGGAAGATGTTCAACCTGGAATGCAGGGTAAGTAACACTAAGTACTTAAAGAAATACGGTCGGATGCTAGATGACAGATATATGAGATCTGTCCAGAAGATATCTAGCCATGTAGTATGAAAAACCGAGACATTTATTGAGGAAGCTGTAAGACACATCGTACATAGAACAACGGTCCCTCAGTCCCCTTCGCAGTAGGCCTCTTGGGACCTCACACAGTTCTCCCAATCGCCATCAGCTGCCCTGTTGTATTTTCCTGCACCTCATCAATGATCTGAAATCTCTTCCCTTTCAAAAGTGATTTTAGTTTGGGGAAAAGACAGACGTCACAAGGCACCAAATCTGGGCTGTAAAGGGATTGAGTCACCTAGGTGACTTGACGTTTCACCAGAAACTCCACAAGACATGATGCATGACAGTTACGCTGTCACGGTGCGGCTGCCAATCACCAGCTGCCCAAGGCTGCAAACTTCTGACGTATCTGAATAGCTTCTGAAGAGGAATGCTCCAGCCTAATGCAAAATCCGATGCAGACTTGCTGCTCTACTCGCTTAGTCACTGTGAAGACAATGGCCACACAGTGCACATGTGCACCCAAGGGCATCTGCCGCCTCCACGGACTAGTTTAGTGACGTCATCATTGTTCACACACACATTCGGTCCACTCTCCTTGGCTGCCAGGTTACAACCGTGTCATGCAAGCCCTTCTCATTCTGTTAACAGCGGCTACACCTTTTCCAGACAGATCTCGTGTATTATTCAATGTAACCTTTGGAATGTCCCTGAGAAACAGAGGGTTTTCATTTTACTTAAAGACTGAGTGACTTGCCTTGGGCCACTAAGACAGAGATGAGACCCAGATTCTCCCCCACCTCACGGCTGATGCTATTATTACTAGTTGCAGAAAACATGACTGCTCCCTTCCAGCATTTAAAAGGCTGTTTCCTAGGGTGTGAGCCTCTCTGGAACCTGCTTTGACAGCTTAAACAGTTGTTTCTAGTTCTCCTCCCAACCCTGGATCTGCATCCTTGGCCTCTGGCTTTGCAGTAAAGGCAGAGGGAGTGTCACTGTCCTGTAACTCTGGACTCACTTGCTTTGGTCAACAGGATGCTAAGAGCAGTTACAGCGGAGGCCTGAAGCGTGTGCACCTCATAGAGCCTGTCCTCTTACTCCGATGTCACCTTTCGTGAGAAGACTGTGCCCCAGGGAGCTGTGGCCCCTTTCAGCTTGGGATGGAGAACGGACTGCCGTGGAAGAGTCCTGAATAGAACTGAGAGGGAAAAACCAAGCCATGCTACCCACACAGTGAGAAGCACAGCCACGTGGCCCACCAGCCCAACCTGGATAGGCAGAACCACACTTGATGCTCTGACTGCGAACGTGAGTCAGCACTCAGTGCTGTGCAGCACCGGGTTCCCTCTTGGTAGCTTAGGCAGCGTTACTATGGCAATAGCTAATTGATAAAGGCACCTGAGAGGGCAGAGTTGGGAAAGGAACCACCAGAAGGCACATTTCGGTGCAAAAGACCCTCTAACAAGTAGAGCTGATGCAAAGTAGGATTGACAAGCCGGAGACAGGGTGACACAGAGCCCAGGACCATTGAGATGTCTGAGAAAACATCACGATCGACTCTGAGGGCTGTACTCTGTGACTTCCAGCCCTACAGTTCTATGACATAAATCGCATCATAAAACGCCGTAGATAAACTCAGGTGGTTCTGGATGAAATGCTCACCTAGAAAAACCACTGTGGCTCTAAACTATGACTTGAACCGCTAAAATATTCCATGCAGAATGAAACCTTAAACAACTTACCGGCAACTACAATGAGCCACTGTAGCTCTAAGTAGCCTCATTCCTTCCACTCTAACTCCAAAAAATACTAACGTCTGCCAGCTGGTAAGTGCTGGGCAACCCGTATCTTATTGGGGTTCTAGGAGGGACCATCTCCTCTGGGATCTGAATGAATTTAAAAATAGAGGACAATGGCACAGCAGATAAGGGGCCGGCCTGCTAATCCAAAGGTCGCTGGTTCGATTCCCCAGTCAGGGCACATAACCGGGTCTCCAGCCAGGTCCGTAGCTGGAGGCAGGTGAAAGGCAACCATACATTGACATCTCTCTCCCTCTCTGCCTCTCTCTAAAAATAATAAAATCTTTTAAAAAGAGAGAGAGACATAGAGTTCAAAACCTACACTTCATTATTGCCAAAGCTGGATTTGAGACGGTAACTTGGACTTGAGGCTAAATTAGACTTCCTGCATCCTTCCATGAAGAGCAGGCAGAGCACATGGAGGATAGTGGGCTCCCTCCTTCAAGGTCACCCAGATCCCCAGGGCCAGTGCTGTCCTTGAGGGTTGACCACACAGGGCTATTGGGTAGGCTCATCCCCAAAATAAACCAGCAAGAAGCAAAGTAACAGAGACAGACTTTCCTTGTCCCACCAATCAGAAAGCCTACCCACCTCCCGGGATAGGAACCACTGAAAGGGAGGCAAGGCGGGATCTCCCCGATGTTTCCGAGGGTCCCAGTTAATGGCTTTGGCAATAAAGTAGGGTAAGTGGAGTGATGTCCCTTGTCAGCTGTTACTGCACATCAGCAGAGCCTCCCTGTGAGGCAGGAGGAAAGAAACCACTACAGGGGGTAAACTGAGGCTAGCATGTATGCCTATCTCTGCCGGCTGACCTACACCCCACAGGGCTCCGAGAGGGTCCCCTGGGAAGGAGGAGTGATGACCTCCAAGCCCCCGAAGACTGGTGGGCCGCCCTGCCCCAGAGGAGCCGCACACCCACGGGTCGGGAAGGCAGCCTGAGAAGCAAAGGGCACCTGCCTGGCTCTCTCCACTTGGAATCTCACGACGCCCTGTGGACATCTCAGCCCCCACCCCCCTGCCAGGTCACACCGAGTTCTGTCTTATAGGCCACGGTGAAGACAGTCAAGCAGGTTTCCCTTCCACCAGCCCAGGTCCCCAGTTCTTCTCATCCCAGCCCCAGTGCCGAGGGGATGGTGCCATGTGACACCCATTCCACTGCCCTGTGATGGCGGATAGAAGGCACCACCCTGAAGGTGGAGCTGGTGAAAAGGATGACCCCTCCATGGACTGTCCATGTAGCACAAATTGCTTGTTGATTTGTGAACATGTCTACTTCACTCTGGGCACGTAGCTGGCCCACGTTCCCCAGCCTCCCTGTAGAGAGAAGTGGGCCAACTGGGTCCAAGCCAGTGAGACTTGAATACAAATGTGCCACTTCCAGGCCTCTTCCCCAAAACGGCCTCCCTCCACTGCTCCCCCCACCTACCCCACTCTCCTTTATCTTGTCCTCAGACCTGCAGCCTCAGCATCACCCAGGAGCTTGTAAGAAAAGCAGAGCCTCAGACCCCACCCCAGGCTTATGAATTCCAAATCTGCATTTATCAAGAGACCCTCAGCTGGTCTGTCCACAGTAAGCACGCTAAGTGTGCGAATCACGCCTTCATTGTCCTTTCCCATCCACCAGCTGCAAGCACAGGAGTCCCCGAGCCTAAGTGACCGCAGAGGCACAACAAATGGAGCCTGGTGGACGGAATGGCCATGGCCACAGGAAGGCCACCCCCCTGTTAGAAACACTCGTTTCTGACCTTTCGCATACAGGAAGTAAACCAGCGCTGGGTTATGAAGCCATTCCGATTCTGTAGTTTATCTCCACACCTGGCATTCTCATTATTGGCTTGGCACCCCCACAGAGATGCTACTTCCTACAAGTCCCCTTGTTTAGAGATAAGATGAGGAACGAGAGCCACCACGCAAAGCTGCAAGATGCTCCCAACAGAACATCATTAGGAGCGGCATCCCTGGGTGAAAAGGCAGGAAGGAAAGACCAGAATGGGAAGAACGGACACTGAGAATGAATCCTGGGGGAGAAAAGGAACAGCCTGCGCCTTCATCAGGGTAATTTGTGTCTTAGCGGGCTGGAGCTGGGGTGGGCCAAGCTGAGCTGGAACCTGAAAAATGAGTAGATGTAAAAGCCTCACCAGCCAGCAAGCACGTTATGAACTCCGACAGCTTGACGCTCCCACCTGTACCTGCCCGGAGCCACGCTCCCTACACATTCCCCGAAGTCCCCGAAGCACCTTAATCAATGACGGTGAGCCCCTTGTCCCCGCTGAACTTCCAGGCACAGATCGCTCATCAGCCTGAGCCATGTGCTGTGGTGCTCAATCATTGGGCAGGTCCCTGTTAGTGTCTCTCCTCCCTGGGACACACTCAGGTGACAACTGCAGAACTGCTCTGGTCCCCATGTCAGCAAGGTTCAGGAAACAGCTCTTTCTGCCAATTCCCACAGCCTTTTGTCCCTCCCCCATCAGGAGGCACGCTCACGTGGCACCTCTGTCCCCTCCCGTTCAGCTCTTCCACTTGGCATCACCCTTTGGGATGAACTGTCTCCTCCATCCGTGACCCTGCGGTCACTCCCTGCAAAAGGGCCCCCCCCCGTCTGCAGGACACACGAGTACTCTCGTGGCCTTAACGGCACGGGGCTCAAACGATCCCCTCCGAGGCCGCCTCAGGTTAGCATAAGGAAGGGCTGATGGGGAAACTCCACAGGCTTGTGCGGCTTTCCCAGTCGGGGTCCCTTCCATGGAAAGCTGCCTGCTGGTCATTTGGGAAGGCGTTTCAGGTACACGGAACAGCTCGCGCAAAGGTGCAGAGGCAGGGAGTCACGGCGCCCAGCCACACGCGGAGAGTCTCACGGGAGGGTGGACCCAGCCCTCCCTGCCCTCCTCCGCCGCTCGCCAGCTTGTGGGGTCTGGCCACAGCCCCCAGAAAGGAAGGAAGCCACATCTCCGAGCCGAGTGCAGGTCTGGAGACTTGAGGAGCAAAGCCCTCCCGTACCAGCAGCTCAGTGAGGCTCTGTCACCAACAGGTTGGCTTAATTAATATCATCCTGGGGCTGTCGGTTTCCCGGAGATCAAAAATGAGCCTGTCATTATGCTGAGATCAGTCAGAAACAAGAAAGAGGAAGACTGTAAATACATTTTTTTCCCTTTATTTTTTCCCCTCTCTCAAAAATCCACTGACGTGATAGGGAACATCAAACAGCATTAGTTTCTTCATTGTTATTATACATAGCACCCAAAATGGTGAAATTAAACCAGGAAGTGCTCTCCGGCTGGCCATAAATTTTGCATTTCTCCCCCTTCGGGCACAGTAACGCCTTGGTAAGCGCCCTGTTATTGATGCGTCGGCACCCTGGACCCCCTTTTTGGAGGCAAAACGCTTCTACGTAGCAGATGGCGGCTATTTTGCTTACACATGAACACCTCATGATTGCCTTTCCTCGCATTGGCAGTAAAGAGAAAGCCCAAATTGAGATTTTAATGGCTCTGCACATTGTTCATTAAGATTACATGAGTGTGCTCGGGCGGCTGGCAGCTGAGCACCTGGGGCTCTGGGGCTCAGGGCCGTCCCTGCAGACAGGTGGCCCTGCCAGCACCCAGTGCCAGCACCGACGTGAAGGGAGCGGATGGCGGCAGGGACCCAAATGCTGGCCGAAGCCAAGGCAGCTGTAGTGGAACGGAACAAGCCCCCGCTAGGCAGTCAAGAAAACTGGGTTTCTGTCTCTCTCCTGTCATTTCTTAACTCTGTGACTCTGAGCAAGTCACTAGAAATTCCTGGGCCTCTATATCCTCATCTATAAAACGGGATGATGGCAGCTACATGTCCAGGGTTTTTTTGCCTGTCTGTTTTCAGTGAATATTAAATAAAACACTGGACTTGACTCAATAAATGTTAATTTCATAATAAACAGCCAGCAGCAGGCGACAGTAGGCCCAATGCAATTTACCATGTGTTGGACGTTATTAATGTTTATTGAAAACTCAGTACAAGCCAAGCATTGATTGCAGCATCTTTTAGCATCCTGATGAGGTGGGGCCACGCTTTCCCTGTTTTAAATAGAGGAAACACTGAGGAACAGAGAGGTAAAACCTTTACATGCTCCAGGATGAACGGAATAGTGGCTTAAAGATGTCACATCCTAATCTGTGCAGTGTGTGAACATGGCAAAGGGGGATTGAGGCCTCAGATGGAATTAAGGCTGACAATCAGATGACTAGAGATGGGGGGATTATTCTGATTGGGGGAGGTGGAAGAGGTAGAATCAGAGAGGGGTTGCTAAGATGCTGGGCACAGGAGCCATGAACTGAGGAATCACAGTGGCCTCTAGAGACCAGAAGAGGCGGGAAAACTGATTCTCCCATAAAGCTTCCAGAAGGGAACACAGGGCTTCCAATACCTTGATGTTAGCCCAGGGCAGCCTACTTAGAACTTCTGACTTCCAGAATGGTATACCTGAGAAACGTATGCTGCTTTTAGCCTCTAAATTTGTGATAGTACATTATGGCGGCAATAGGAAATTAACATACACTCAGGACTTCCTGGTGTCTGGGTCTTTCTTTGCTCAAGGGATGGTGTTCAGGAAATCCACACTGCCTGCCTCAGGCAAGGTCCTTCTCCACTTATTCTCAGTGACTTTCACTGATGCCCAAAGAATCAGTTATTTCTGCATCACTAACCCCATACAAACCTCTATTACAGCTATTCTGGACAAGGCCTAATTTAAAAGTCCAGAATGACAAAGTTTAGCTGCCTGGTCACAGTAAAAGCAAGGGACACAAAAGTGTCAAAAACACAATGCACCGTAAAGTAAGAAAAAATGAAGAGAAGCACTGAGCACTACCACTAATATCATGGAAACTAATGGTCATTCAGCTCAACGTAAACATAATTTACCAATAGCTAGACTAACAAACATATCGTTCAACGATATCCATATTAACAATATAATCAATCCTGTTATCATGTGTCAAAGGAAAAAAAGCAAAGAAATTTGTTTCTTTTCTAATAGACCTGAAAATGGGGAGAGAGGGACTAATTATAGTTAAATAGATACATAATATCTATTTACAACAAAGAAAACATCCTGACGTTTCAAAGAGACCGAAACACTGTGAACACTGTGTCAGTTGGTAGCCAATTACCAAAAGTTGGAGTCTGAGCACCTCATATGCAAATCTGGTAGGCAATTCCCCAAGGAACGGCTATCTGATGGTCCACATGGGTGTCGATGATGTAGATTAAAGGTGGAGTTAAACCCAGGTGATTGGACTGGAAAGTGCTGCTGGAAAAGATTGTCTCCATGGGGCTTCCCCCTTAAACATAGGAAACTGGGGGCACCTGCACTCCTCCCCATCAGGAGACCGGGCCAGCAGAGGGAGGATGGAAGGAGGGCAGGCAGAGAGAGGGGGAAAGGAGGTGGTGAGGCCGGAGAAATAAAATCAGGCGAGGAACAAACACTGTGTGGGGAGGAAGGAGAGGAGAGGAGACAGGATGGCGATAAAGCAGAATAAAATCTAAACCGCGTGCCATCCCTGAACTACTCACCCCCTTCACTCCCCAAACACAATCAAAATCGAACATGTTCACATGACACTCTCTCCTGCTGGACCTTAACAATAAGCCTGTGATGAAAACAGACCCAGGTAAAATGGTGTGGGGCCCAGTGGGACCCGGGTTCTCCCCTTTTATTCCTTCACAACTCACCTCCCCCAATCTGGCTGTGTAGTATCTCATCATCCTGGGAGGAAAACTAATGTTATTGAAGGAAAAACAAGGGAACCCAACACGAAACAGACTGAGATGTTGGCTACGTAAGTGGTGAAACATAAGGCCTTGCTTGTGCTGCTCCTTCAGGTGGGAAATATCCCAACAATGTTGACGAGGTCAAGGCGGAATGGAAGGGGGCAGTCATGCCACTCACTCTCCCTTCAGACTCAGACTCCTTCCTGCGCACCTGGTGTAGGTCACCCTGTGCTCTGAGAGCAAGGGATTCTCCGTTTCTTCACCTGGAAAATTGCTTGCAGGGAGAATTTCTCAAGTTCCTTCCAGCTAGAGAAGTCTACGGTTATAGGACTGCAAAGTCACGGGACTAATTAATGGTGAGTCAGATGCCAGAACTGGCCTGATTTTCTATCTAGATGCCTTCTGGATTGGTGGTGAGGGAGGGGAGATCGTTCTCCCTGGGTCTTGTTCCTGGAGAAACCATGTACTTTTTGCAGTGCCAAAGAATTCCTTTCCCACACTAGTCATGCCTGCTTATTAATAACAGCATCAACAGCAAACACATACTATTGCCTTTAGCTAACAGTCATTCGTTTAATTCTAAGATTAACCCTATAAGGTAGCAGTCACTATTGTCGTCCATCTCTTACAAAGTGAGGCACAGAGAGGTTAGGTAACTTTCCCAAGGCCACACAGCTAGTGGCAGGGCCAAAATTCAAACCCAGGAAATTCTCATCTTCATTTAGGTCTTAGGCTCCACATCACAATCAGGTGTGTTATATTTGGCAGCATTCCCTGGGACCAGCTGGCCTTGCCCCGGGAAACTGGTGCAGGCAGGAAGAGAGGCAAAAGGTGGGAGGAAAGAACACAAATGACATCGGTTGTCAAGCGGCTGCCATGTTAAGAGTAAAGAGACCAACAGGCTTGTCAGGAACATTTTCAGACCCCAAATTGTTCTTGACATTCATTGGGCTGAGCCCTTTGCTTCTGCAGCTCCAAATCTCTAAATTGAAATGACATGGAACTAACGTATATATAAATATATATATATATACACATATATATTTTAAATCTGCAAACTTCACACATCTGCTGGCATGATAATATTTTGATTAGTTACATTTATGCTCCAATTACGCTAGCAGAATGTTCAGCGGTGTCTTATAGAGCGTGTTTGCCATGCTCCATGGAAAATACTGGATTACCACCTGATATATTTGCAAAGGGAAAAGACACAACTGAAAATGGGGAAGAGGAAAACAAAACAGATGACTAAACCTGTGAAAATAGTGCATTACCAAACTGGGTCACTATTATTATTTCCCACGCTTGGAACTACCAGGGCTTGGAGAGACAGAAAGTATTTAAGTCTACCTTCCCCCACCGGACACCTTTATCTCCCCCATCACGATGGGATCCGACTCGGAAAACCACCTGGCCACGGACCCACTCAGGTGGCCACTATCAGGTGAGCCCCTCGGCACCATGGAGATGTGACCAAGGTTGTCCATACCCTGATTCCACAGCCGCCTCCCCTTAATCCTCAGCCACCAGGACTTAACATTCTCCACGTGTTCTCCCAGCCACTGTATCCCTAAGTCAGCCAGCACCTCCGTGCCTCGGTTTCCCCATGTGGCTCTATGCATGAAGGGCTAAGCCCTCTACTGGTTTGTCCACAAAATCCACTAGAACCAAGCATGGCACAAATTGAATGAAATTGGTCCTAACCTCAAGGATTACTTGCGTGTCCACCCACCTAGAGAAGCAGCAGTCAGCTCTCCTTGCGGAGGGTGCAGACCAGTAAAAATGCCCAGATGTGGGAAGCTCTATGATGAGACGTGTGCATGGAGGGGGCTCTAACCCAGGCTGGACTTGGGAGAGGAAGTAGAAAAATACAACTTGCTGGAGCAAGTAAACTCCACACTGAGGCTGCCTAGGGTTATTTGGGAGGCAGACAGGTAAAGAGGAAGCAGGAAGACCGTTCCCAGCAGATAGGCAATAAAACAGCCTGTTTCAAAGCCAAGAAGGAAAAGAGACTCTAACATGAGGAGGGACTGACGCCAATACTGCTCCTCTGAGCCCCCACCCTCAGTTCACGCCACCCTCATGTTACAGAGGAGAAACGCTGTACAGAGAGGTGCAGCTACCTGCCTTGAGTCCCCCAGCAGACGGCGGCAGGGAGGAGCAAAGGTAGGCGTGTCCGACTCGAGTCAGTGCTATTTGTGCCTAAGACAGTGGTTCCCAAATGGCAGCCTGCTCGGAAGCACTCGGGAAGCTTGCCGACAGGTTGCTGGATCCCACTCCCAGGAGGTTCGGGCTGGGACCGAAGGGTTGGACTGCTGACAAGTTTCTAAGAGAGGCTGACCCAGGTGGTCTATGAGCCACACACTGAGAACCCCTGGGCCAGCCGGCCTCTCACTGCCAACCCTGAGCACCTGGGGATCTGTAAACCTGAGCCGGTGGACAAGGAGTGCCACCCCCTCTCCCCAGCCAGGGCCAGGTAGCAGGAAGGATGCCACCTAGCTTCCGGAGGAGGCCCTGTCCCACCCTGAGCCACACACTGAGCACCTCTCTGGAGCAGTAGAGCTCCAGCCGCTGACCATCAAACGTGAGGCCTCCCAACAGGGCCTCTCCTCTGATGGCAGCAGATCTCCTCAATCATTGCCAATTACCAGGAATGCCATTAAACATTTACTGACTCCCCCAAATGTATGAGGGTCTGCATAGAAAATAGCACAATAATTATTCCTCCTCTTTACTATCCTCTAAGGAGCTACAAGAATTTGACAGCTGTTATCCAATTAAACCTGACAACATTTTTTTTCATATATAAAGGCATTGCTTTCATCTAAGATGGGGAAAGCTATTTCCATTTTTTGAGGTGAAAAGGCAGGCCAGAGGAGGCCAAATAACTCGGCCAACATCACCAGAAGCGTTTCTTGCCTCTGTTCTCCTGCAAGATCAGTGGAATAATGTGGGATAAGGACAGACTCTGGATTCGGTTTGCCAGATCAAATCCCAGCTCTAACAACTATCAGCTGTGTGACCTTAGGCAAGTTAGTTAACCTCTCTGGACCAGTTTCTTCATCTGTAAAGTAAGAGTGATGATGGTAACAATACCTGCCTCATGGGTTTGTTATGAGAACAAAATGTGTTTATATACGTTAAATGCTTAGAAAAGTGCCTGACCTGTCACAAGACCCATGTATATGTCAGCTGTCATGATTCAGCATGGGTGGCCGCAGCATCGATGGACCCTCTCCTGGGTGAGTCTCTGACTACAGCAGTGAGTGAGATAGCTGGCCCTACAGACCAGCAGGATAAGATAGGCTGTAGTGTCTCCTTCTACTTGCAATGACCCCAGCAGGCACCAGAAAGCCATGCTCTCCCCAGTTTACACCTAGGAGCACCTCTTTTTTTGCCAGCAGTCCTCCAAACATGGTCCCCAAACCAGCTTCATCGGCACCACTGGGAACTTCATAGAAAATCAAATTCACTGAATCCGAAACTCCGGGGTGGCACCCAGCCACCGGTGCTTCCACGGCCTTGCAGGTGGCACTGAGCACACTCGAGCTTGCAAACCTCTTGCCCTGCAAACTCATCTCCAGGGTCTCAGATATCTGGGTGGGCCATAGTAACCCAGCTCCTGTCCATTGGAGGTGCCCACATTTTTCAAGAAGGGACAGGTCACCGGGGGTCACGACACTGCAACATCAGTCCAAAGCCTGCATCCAGACCACTGCCCTGCACCACCACACATGGAACTGCCTTCCCACCCCCACTTGCAGGCAGGCCTCTGAGCCCACATTGTGGGCCAGCCGAGAGGGTCATACATGGGCAGAGGTGACACAGCTGCCTCTGCATACAGAAGACAGAAAGGCAGACGCTTACAGAGAAATGTTGAGTCACAGAAACTAACAGAAAGAGGCAGACGCTTACAGAGAAATGTTGAGTCACAGAAACCGACATGGTCTCCCAGTGCTACCTGAGTCCTTGAAGCCACCAGGATGCCCCCCACAGCTCTCAACTGGGGCCTTCTGAAACCCAGCCCCTGACCCCCTGACCATCTTTATGGCCTTCATCCCAGTCACTCTTCCCCTCTCATCCTCCACGTCATTCATTTGTAACCCTGTCCATTGAAGATCCAGTTCCGTATTTCTTACATTTCTCCCAAAGTGAGCTCCACTCTCCCTCCCTTGTCCCACTTCTACCAAAATCCACTTTGGACTTTGGACTCCTTGACCACAGTGAGACCTGCCCTTCTTCCTTCCGCTGCTGCCCACGCCCATGCAGCTGTGATTCTATACTCCCTTCTGGTCATTCCCAGAGAATGACTGTGCAGTTCCACGCAGCTCCACGGCGGACCTCGGCACGGATGGAAAGATGGAGGAGACAGAGATAGATGGATGACGTGAAGGGAGCTGTGGACTGAAAGCTGTCTAGCAGGCAGTGAGTTACGTATCCATTTGCTAGGACTGCTGGAACAAGTGCTAACCGAGCGGCTCACACGGCCGCGATGCCTTGTCTCATAGCGCTGACAGCCTGAAATCCACATGTGCGCAGGGCTGGCTTCTGAGGGCTGTGAGGGATGGTCCAGTCTGCTCCGCTCCCCCAGCTCCTGGTGACCCGCTGGCCCTCTTCGGCATTCCTTGGCTTGTATATGCATCATCCCAATCCTTGCTGCTCAATTCACTTAGTATTCTCCCTGTATGTGTGTGTGTCTCCAAATTTTCCTTTTTTATAAAGACACCTGCCATTATTAGGTTAGGGATGCACCTACCACAGTATGACTCATCCAATTCATCTGCAGTGGCCCTAATTCTAAATAAGGTCACATTCTGGGGTGCCGGGGTTAGAACAGCAGCATATGGAGTAGAGGGGCAGATGCAATTCAACCCCTCACCGGGTTCCTGGAGCCCTACTGTGCTTACCACCCAAAGAGGCGCCTTCGGCAGTCACTTAGGAGGACTTCTGCAGAGTTGACAAAACGTCAAATTTGGAGAGGTGGTGTCTTTGTCGGTTTGCATGACAAAGTGAGGCTTGGGGAAAAACACAAGTGTGGAAGGGAAGGGGGAAATAATCACCCGCCCTAGAAAGACAACCTCGGGAACATCTTGAGGTATTTCCTTAGAGACACATCTCCTGACAGGTCAGTGCTTTCGAGGAAGTCGTGACACATAATTAGGCTTTTAAATGCAGTTGGTAAACTTTTCTTGAAGGAGAGGCTTCCTGAGGGTTTACAATTCATAGTGAGTGTGTTCACTTGGAAGCGACCCCACGTGCCTTGGGGCGAGATGTGAGCGTCCGTTCCACAGAGCTGCCACTTCATGGAGGTGGCCGGCCTTTCCCACAGCAAATGTGTACTGAATGCCTCTTATGCGCCAGGCGCGGTAGGCGGCCCCGGAATGACAGCTGGGAACCAAACAGTCACAACACTTAATCACAGCCAGTGTGCTGCGATGAAAATTCTTCACGAGCCCTTTGGAACAAGTTGAATAGGGGTCTGTCGATGCCCCCCGGGGGGTGGTCACAAGCCCTTTTATCCCATGATTTCCTCATTTCGAGTTCTTGATTTTTCAGCTAATCTTCTGATGTTCTGAAGTACCTTTTCGGTGATTACTGCCCCAGGAAGTTTCTAGGGATGGTGTGTATTTTCTGAGCCCGGGCATTTCCAACTCTGCATCGTGTGTACAGTGCGGATCATGAGACTGCAACTACATTTCCCGGGTCCCGACCTGGGTCCCGTCCAACTACTCTAGTCCCACGCTGCTCACTGTGCTAACAGGACCAGGACAGCAGTCTGCTCCCTTGTCTGTCAGGTCCTCTTCTTGGATACATGCCTGGGAAGCAGGTGGCCAGGCACCTCTCACACGCTAATTCCAAATATACAGAAGATGCCTTCAGCCTGCAGGTCTGTATGTGAGGGCATAACTTAGCGATGAAGATTCCGGGTCCAGCTGCCTGAAGTCACATCGCAGCTCTGCCATTCCCTACAGAGCACCATCAGACAAATTACTTAAGACTCTTCATGCCTTTGTCTCCCAATCTGCAAAATGGGGATAATAAGACGGCCGGCCTCACAGGATTGTCGTGAGGGTGAACCGAGTTAAAGTAAGTAATGGCTCAGAACAGAGGCTGACAGCTTTTCCCACAGAGTCAGTTAACTGGCACTTCAGGCTTCGTAGGCCGGATGGTCTTCACTGCAATTATTCAGTTCTATGGTCAAGGTGTGACAGTGGCCACGGACAAAAGACAGACAAGCGAAAGAGGCCGTGTTCCACTAACACTTGGCTGGAAAAGGGAGCAGAGGCAGCCCGTGGGCTGTGGTCCGCAGATCCGTGATTTGGAGGAGTACCAGCCAATACTAGGCTTTCCGCAGACATTAGTCAGCCTAACTAACTATGGCTGGATTCAGAAGGAGGGCGGTTGGACGGTCTCCTACGCTTACGGTCTGGTTCCCTGGCACAATGAACAGCTGGTGCACATGGAAAACCATCACCCATAGAAACGTTCCTCCCAGCCCACCTACAAAACTCTACTTGCGAGAACTACACCTTCCGAGATGCGATGTGCCGCCACGGTTTCCCTGTTAATTTTTTGCCTTGTTGTGTTTGTGAATTTCAGCCTCCAGCAAGATGTAAATGGCAAGGGTGAAGGGAAAACAACAGAACTATGACTGCTTCGGAAAGCCCTGTTCACCCTGTAAAGGGGTGTCTGTCCCCTTTTAGGTTGGGATCTTCTACTAGAGGAATGGGAAAGAATTAAAGCCACACCCTACTTTGGGGAGCAGGGAGAACAGCTTAGGTGGTTGATTTAACTTTTTTTTATCATTCCAATTCATTTTAGAGGTGGGAGCCATTTCTCCCAAATTTTGTCAGAGTTGCCTGTCTTATTACTGCGGTGGCCTTTGCCTTTGGTGCTGTCTTCCAGGGAATTTTTATGGAAACTACAGGACGCTGGACTCCCAAAGGATCTCAAGGTTTATTTCCACCTGGACCCTAGGCATCCAGTCGAGTTCCTAAGCCCCGTCCTCTCCGTGGTACCCACATCTCACTCCAAACATGGGAACCCAATTCTTTACCCACTTCCCAGGGTTTTCAGAGATTGTCTTTCACCACCTATACCAAGGGGTAATTTATGCCCTGCTTTCCCCACCTTCACCAAAAATGCTCTATTAGGACCAAGAGCCAAAAGCACAGGTGACAGGTATGGGCCAAAGTTGTTAACTCTTTGAAGGAATTTCTACTTATTTGGGCTTCAATCCCATCCATATGCTTCCAGTCATTCACTGATTCACTTACTCATTATTCCATGTCCATCAGGGATGCAGAGCTAAGTAAGAAGCATGTTCCCTTGAGGACATCATGGTCCAGGCAGGTAGAGTGGACCTGGCAGTGCACTGCCCAGCCCCCCTTTTAAGGAAGGTCTTACTGCTCAGGCTGCTGGGACCCTGGTGCACAGCCTTCAGTCCCTCCATGGGTGGTCTCAGCCACACACGGAGCACTGCCATGGCCCACCCTTTTAAGTACCACACACCAAATGACAGCCAGAGGCAGGGTCCTGCCCACTGCAGACAGGATAGGCTATTCTAGCTTTGGAGTTCCCTTGGGATTAGCTGGGATTTCTCACTGTGCCTCCGACTCCTGCCACAGCTGCAAGTCCTAATAAACAGCCTTACAAACTCTGTTTCGGGTTCTGCTTCCAGAGAACTCCACAGTGGGTCTGAGGACACCAAGGAGAATCAAATCACTTTAAGAAGCTTGGAGGTGACCTTTGCATTGGTTCTTAAAATGTCATGTAGGACTATTCCACGTGGGGGAAGGAACAATCATTTTGGGCCAGGAAACAGAGTGAGGAAAGACCTGGCAGGTGTCCAAAGCCCAGTTCCAGAAGCCTTTGATGCCCTGGTCTGACTGGTGCAGAGAGACATGTGAGCCCGGGTCAAGAACAAAGCCAAGTCTTTGATGGTCCAATGCTGGACCTGACCATCCGCTGGGATCTGTTAGGTGTCATTAAGAAAACCTGAGAGATGATAAACTATTCATTTCACAAAGATCATGTTCCTAGCAAGGCTCCATCAAAGCACAAATCCACTCTGGGTGTTTCAAGCAGGTAGTTTTCTTATGACTCAAACCTTCACTCAGCCCCTGGAAGGCTAGGGAATGGTAGTCAGGAAAGTTTTCTTTAAGAAATCCCTAAGAATAGGAATCACAGGAACCCAGGGTCTATAGTTCTGGCTCCTATAGCCCCAAAGTTGGCCGCTCAATAAACACAGGCACGACCCCCTCTTTCTACCAACTGCCAACACCCCTACGCATGCTGGGGACTTGTGGCTTTCCAGCTCTCTGCCTCTGAGATTTCTAACTCAGCCCCAAGCACAGGGAGAGGCGGAATTCAGTACAGCTTGAATCTGATCAGGCGCCCACCCCATGGCCACAGAATGGTCTCCGTGGACTAGTCAGGCCTTGGAGACTCACTCAGTTCATGTGCGGCTCACACAAAGCGTTAAGCTCCGTTCATGTTCAGCGTGCCCTAGGTCGCCTCACAAGTATGTTCCGGCTCTGAAGTCTCTGACTGTATGAAACAGCACCTGGTGCCCACAGGCCCTCACCTCTTCCAACAGCAGGTTAGATGGAATGATTCCCAGGTCCCTTTCAGCTCTCACAGGCTATGGTGTTAGGATTTCTAAAGCGTGGGCATTAGATTCATAACAAGTAACTAACTCAACAACTGAAATAGTGCCCGACACCTACGGGGAAAAGTCAGATCCAACAGGGATTGCTCCCTTTCACAGAGCTTTTCCAAAGCTGCTTCCTGCCTTCAAACATGTTTTGGCCCACCGCCCTTTCCCATAATTCCCCGTGCTGTAGCATAAAGCCTGATTAGAGGTTCTGCTACTCACTAGCTATGTAAGACAAGTCCCTTGGCACTTATATTTTTCATGCTTTTAAAATTCTAATAAATTACAAGTATCAGGAAATAGAGAAACCTACAAAGAATGAACATCCATAGCCCTGCTTTCTGGGATTAACCCCTGTTAACATTTTGACATATTTGCTTTACCTTTTTCTTTTTAAAGAAAGATCCCTTCATTGTTACTGTGAAAAGGATAGTCATTTTGAAGAATTCAAGACACGCAAAAAATACCAAGATCAAAGTTAAAAAAAAAAATCCCAAGTCTCACCATCCAGGAATAGCTGTCATTAACATATGGCAGACATCCTTGTAAATCCGCTGATATGTACCAGGACAAAATGACAGGTGACAAGTGATCAGACGGACAGACTAGATAGAAATAAATACTAGCAAATGTGGGATAAAACAGTACATGCTACTGTTGGTTTTCATGGGTCCTATTTATTTTTACTTGTATTTAACAGAAGAAGGAAATTAAAACAAAATTGTAGGAAATCTAGGCCTTCAGATGCTTATATGCCATGAGATGTTTGCCAAAAGATTCTTTTGAGGCTAAGAATACAGATGGTGGGGAAAAAAGCACGAAGAGTTTCTTCGAGTCATTGTGTTTTCTTTTTAACCATTTATTTCCCTTTTAAATTCTTTAACGATTCGTGCTGGGAAAGAGGGCATTTGTACTCATGGACTTCCTCTCACTTCCCCACCTCCCTACCTCCCTACCTCCTAATTTCTCAGCTCTAACTGTTGGTGTGAACTCTTGTTTCACTGCTGCCCGGTGAGTAACCTTCATTCACATCCTGATCTGTAACTGTAATTGCCCGAGTTATATATTGTTAGTTCTCTATTGATATAGAGTCACTATTCATCATCAATCCTTATACCAAGAATCCTGCATTCATAAACTTTTTCTTTTTATTCACTCTTAATTAGCTGGACTTTGGTTTTTTGTTTTTTTTTTCCCGAGATCTCATGGAAGTTCTACTTCTTCTGAGTACATTTGTTCTTGAGGACAACTGCTTGTGAGCTCTGTACCCATGAAATACTTGGGCTATGCTTTCCTTCCATCAAATCTAGTAGACATTATTCTGTTGTCTTCCAAAACCAAATGTTGCTGTACAGAAGTGTGAAGCCAGCCTGGTATTTTTTTTCTTTTCTTCTCCTTCTTGAGGATATTCCTGTGTCTGGAAACTGCCTTTTTTTTTTTTTTTTTTTTTTTTTTTTTTTTTTTTTTTTTTTTTTTTTTTTTTTTTTTTAATCTGAAGGTTTAGAAGCTTAAGAATATGTGTTGGTGTTCTGCATTCTTTATCAGATTTTCCTAGAACACATCATCTTTTGTTATTTTTCTATTGTGGTAAAATATAAATCATAAAATTTGCCATTTTTACCCCATATTTAAGTACATAACTCAGTGACACTAATTACAATTACAATATTGCACAACCATCACCACTATCCATTTCTGAAACTTCTCATCACCCCAAAGGGAAATTCTGTCACTGCAGCAGGTGGTCAGACAGACATGAGCAGAGTGGGGACGACAGTCAGGCACAGAAGGCCACCAGGGCAGAAAGCCCCTGGTGCCTAGCAGCAAACAACTGGTAGGTAAGACCTCACCCCCAAGGTGACCTTTCCTCCCCTAGCATATTGCTGGTCATGTGGTTTAGATCCCCCCCCCCCCGACCTTTTCTCCCCTGGCATGTCACTAGTCATGTGGCAGACCCCTCTTCTAGGCAGCCAGAAAGTAACCTCAGATGACTCGTATATTAGCCCTTGCATAACCACTCCTTTAAGCATTAAGCCCTAGAGATAAATCTGGTTCTCGGCTGTGTTTCAGCTCCAGGCCCAGAAAAGAAGCAAGGCCAGGTTGGGGAACACCATGGCTGATTTTTGAACCAGCTCCATGACGAATGGTCCCCTACCCGGGCACCAACCAATCATGAGGCCACTACCATGAAAGGACACACCTGCAAAGCTGATGAATCTTCTATTGAGAGCCTCCCCGAGACCTCCTGATAAAACCCCTTAAGGTGAAGAACCCACACATGCTCTCTCCCTCTCCCCGTCCATCTCTCCCCTACACACACACACTCAGGCCCTTCCCCCTCTTTCTTCCCTTGGAGTCCCTTTGCTTTCTTTCCCTTGAGCTCCAAGGGCCCTTATTTTGCCTAACTTGTTTCTCGAGCCCAGGCAGCCCAACTGGCTCACTTCTCCCATGGCTCACCTCTTCTATCTGTGACTTTCTAAACACACTTCTGCTTGTCTTGGAGTCTTGGCTCTCAATTCTTTCTTCGCCAGAACTCAAGGATCAAGTTCGGCATCTGGTGCCATTTGTCGTTAACATCACCACTAAGCAACAACACCCCATTCCCACCCCCCAACCTGGTAACCTCTAATCCACTTTCTGTCTCTATGAACTCACCTGTGATACACACCTTACATGCGGAATCCTATAACCCACACAGTGGGGAGGGACCCAAACAATACTAAGTGTTGGGGAGATGTGGAGAAATTCAAACCCTCATTCATTGCTGGTGGGAAGGTAAAAGGTGCCCTTGATCACAACACATGCTTTGTCTTTTTAACTGCAGGTTTAGTTCTTCACTTCAGAGATTTTTTTCTATTCAAAGGCAGAACAGCATAATCCTGCTCTTTTGAATCACAGTTCTGCTATATACACTAAGTGTCTAAACTTGGACAAGTTACTAATTACGGCTTCATTTCCTCATCTATAAATTGGAAACTAACAGTGTTGACCTTATATTCTTCTTGTAAAAAAATTAATTACATGTAAACCTCTTTTAAAATACTGCCTCATGCATAATTAATGCAGGAGGATTTGTTTTTTGTATGCTGTATTAAATTAGGCTACATTATGTTATACGTTTGAGTGAATCATGTTTTATATGTATATATATACCTACATATCTGTATTTACTTCGAATAAATCTTCTTTTCCCTTTCAGCTATCTTTTTATTAACCTTCCTTTGACTGCCTGCATCAGTCTTTCATCGGCATTCATGTGTTGCTGAAGACTTTCATTTCCGGCAGTTTATATTCTACTTGGCTTTTGGTTTGTTTCATTTTTGCTGCTCCTAATTTACCTAAGGGCTCTTTAAACTTACAAATACCACTTGGGGGGCCACAGCTTGTTTCTGTTTGTACCTATTAACCTCATTCTGTAAATTTATCACCTCATCTTTGAGCTGTTTCTTACCTTATTGATTTCATATCAAGTTGTTCTGCCAAGTAATTGTGAATAATTCAGTTCTGCTCCCTAATTTATACTTCTTTCTAGGATGAAAGTATCATTTTTACATTCTACAGCCTCCTGCTTGCTTGGTTCTGGGTTTTTTTGTTGTTGGTTTTTTTGATGCCCTGATGTTGCCATGCCATTTCTCTCCTGCTCTGCTTGGGTGGCTCTGCCCTGACATTCCATTTGCTGTGATGTATGGCATAGGTGACACCTGCCTCTTTTCCCGCCATAGCAGGGAACAGTTTATTTTCACCTTGAAACTGAAGTTTAAGATTGAAGGGTTTGTTTTTTGGGTTTTTTTGCCAGGTTTCTATAACCTAAAGAAACAGTGACAGGAATGAGGGAGCTCAGCCAGGGTAATGGTTATAGTTAGAACACTAGAGATCTATTCCTCCTACTAGATTTTGAGAAATATCCTGTAATCAGTTCACTCCGTTTGTAGGTATTTACCCTTCCTGGGTGGAAATGGTCTCTCCTTTTCTATTATTTCTCCAACCGAGACTGTAGTCCTGAAGCTCTTGCTACCTACCACCAGTGAACCACCTCCATCCCTTTCAACCTTTGTCTCTCCCCCGACCCCTGTCCCAGCCTACTTTGCTGACTCTTCACTTCAGACATTTATGGAAATAATAATGATCCTCATCCCACTTGTTTTCCTCCAGATGTTCGGGTCTTGGTAAGAAATCTCAGGGTACGCTTTTTAATGCATGGGGAAAGAGAAGTCCAGCTCTAGCTCTACATTACAACAGTATTTTCTATTTATTGCACTTGATTATTCCCTTTACCTTACTTACATGTTGTGGCAATTTTTTATTTTTTTATTTTTTATTTTTTGGTACTTTGGGTTGCTCAATTCAATAGGTATTGAGCAAGAGGAGTTCTGTACTACAATTTCTGTCAATGATCTTAACTGAACATCTGAGTCACGTTTTCCATATGTAAGTTGGGAACTCATGGATTTTTTTAGGAGCGCTAAATTAGATAATATATGTAAATTGCTTTGCAAGATCTCACATTTGATAGGAAGAGCAAGTTTTCAATAAATGCATTTGTGAATGAATGAGCTGTTGCTACTCTATGAAAATGACTTTCGTTATTTAATTTGCAGCATGATGAAATGTCAGCACGTAAAGGAATCCCAGGAATAGCAGGAAGAAACAAATGCCTGCCATGCTGTCATCTTCAGAACCATGTTGCATCAAGAGGTGAGCGACACAAGAATTCTACTGTCTGTAACTGGATGGAAAATGTGTTAGTCCCGAGAATTTTTCTCGAGAATAACTCCTACGTGTAAGAAAAAACATTTCTCCTTTTTTCTTTAGAGGAAGGTCCTCTCCTTCACAGGCCCTCTTGTTTTGCACCACACCAAGATGGGTTTATGTGTATCAACAGCTTACAGATAAGAGAGGCAAACAAAGCTGAACTGCTTTCCAGAATTGAAGGAAGACAAAACACAATGGAAGCGAGAAATCACATAAACTAGGCCAAATGCTGAGTGAGGGAAGAGTTAAGTAAAATCAGTAAAAGTACGAATGAGCATGGATGTAGAAAAATAAAAGTTTGATACTAATGTTCAATTGTTTCCTCTGAAGTGGACTCTCTCATTCTCACATGAGGAATACTGATAAAATCTATACTGAAATGAGGTACAGTTGCTCCCCACAGGCCATGGTTTGGGGGATGGAAGAAGGAGATAATAGAACTTTTAAGGTACTACGCATATCTATGGCAAGTTGGTAGCTAGATAATGGCTGTGCTACCACCCCGGGGCAAAAGGTGCACCTGACTTTCAGGATTTAAAAGCAAAGGCTAGCAGCCTTAAAGGAAGGAGCATAACGGAGGAGCGTGATGGAGGAGCAGGTTGTCACAGCCTGTGAGAAGAAGCAGGCATGCAGTTTGTGGTCAGGATTCAGCCATTTGGCCTGGGTTAGTAAGAAACAGACGATGCTGCTTTGATCGTGCCTGTTCCAGCTGCCTCCAAAGCCACCAAGGGCTCTGCCTTGCAGATCTGAACTTTATCTGGACTCTTAAAACTCAAGACATATGGAAAGGATACTCTTTTAGGACTTGTGCCTTTCCCGGACTTTGCTATGATCCAGTATAGCATGGACCATGCTTTCCTGGACTGTTATAAGGGGGCCAAAGGCAACATACCCCAGATCCTGGAGGAGAGAGCTGACAGATAAGGGATGGGGAACTATTGGGCTTGGTTTTGGTTTATTGCCTTTTGGGGATCAAGGGAAGTGCTGGGTGTTGTAGGAGAACAGCGTTTCAGGCTGAAGTGCTCCCAACTCCCCAAGGCTGGAGTAGTGTAAAGACCTGTTTTTCTCAACACTAGTTTTGGGGTCATATGCCAAGGTGCCACATGAACAGGCCCCACTTTCCTTCATAACAGTACTCCTCGTTGATGTTTATGCAGTAGGCTCTTTGGAAGCTTGTCACTCATCTGCATAAAGAACAAGCAAATACACCATATCCATTTACAGATGTTAAAGAATGTGGAGCCCACTTGATTATATACATACATTGGTCTGCTGTGTCTTCCTGTATTCAAGCACTGTCCCAGAGCAAGGGGCAGCATGGGGTCCACAAATGGCCTTGGAGGGGTAGGGTTTGTCAAATGTCTGAATAAGGAGATGAGTTTTAACCTAAAGCTAAAGGAACTGCCAACACCAAGGGAGAAAGCACAGCCCAAACCATCATGGAAATCAGAGACTTTGTACATAGCAAAGAGAATCAGGCAGCAAATTACGTTTGCACCCTTTGCTTCAACCCAACAAGAGTTTTTCTGCCAGTCCCCAATCTAAAAATTGTCGCCTGCTTTCCAGCATTTTCTTGGAGGTTTGCATATACCTGATACTAAGGCTAACAGAAAGGCAGCACAAAATTTAAAAAATACCTTCAGACCCAAAGAGCACAGTAACCACTGATAGTTATATCCTCAGGCTTCTTTAAAATGATAAATGAATTTTTTTAAGTGTTTAAGTTTAAAAACGACAAGAGGGGCCTTAGTTGAGAGGATTTCCTATCAACCATTTTGGATCCTAGAAAAAAAAAAACAACGTCACAAGAGCTTTACACTTTGAAAGAAGAGGTGTTTTCAGACAAAATTTCCATATCCAGCAAAACTATCAATTAAATCTGACCCAAACCTCTGAGTTATTATACAAGGCCTCATCCCACTTCCCACAGAGTCTTTCTTTGGAAGTTATGTGAAAACGTAGCCTTATTTGGACTGAAAATATTTAATTTGTGTGTTCCCTTTCACTTTAATACCAGGCCTCTGTGAGCCTCCTAAAGTGTATTTGGAAGAAAATAAACGTCCAAGCTTAAGGCTGGGGGAAAATAAACTTTCTATTGGGGGGAAGTCATGCATATTAACTATGAAAAAGCAAGTCAGATGCCAGCCATAAAGAGCATCTTCAATGATTTGAACCACCATTGAAGGAAGTGAGTGAGGTTGCTCATAGAAGAGGAGTTCCTCATTTCGATGGTATGGTAACAGTAAATGGTAGACTGTGAACATAAGAGAGAATCTATTCAACCTTCAAGCTAGAGTGTTCTCCTCTGAGAGGTGTGGAAGATAATCCTGAGTCTGGTAGAAAACAAACTATGATCCTAGCGCATGGCTTTGCAGTGAAACAACTCTTGTGGTCATAATACAAGTTTTCTTTATGGGTTTGCAATTTTTATAATCATGCAGTTTATTCATGAAAGGCAAGAACAGCAACAGAAAAGTCTAAAAATTAGCCACCTTGGCCACAAAAAAAGTCAAGGCAAGGCTGAGAGAGGGAAAAGAGGGAGCTGAGTGGGGAAAGGGGACAGCACCAATAATCTCCTCACCTTACCCAGGACATGCCACGAATGGAGTCAGGACAAGAAGTGGAAGCTTTGACATGTTATCTGAATTGGCAAAGGTTACTGGTGAAAGTCAAGAGAAGTAAGATCTAACTATAATGGAAAGTAGAGGGTGATTTAACAGAGCAAGTCCTTATTTCTTCTAACAGAAAGCCAGGAGACAAAGCCTTTAATAAGTCAAGAAAAGCACTTTAAGCAAAGTCTTTATGCATGCAGAAGTATCTTCCAGAAGAAATGAAAGTAGAAATGGACACCTGTGAAAGTGGGCTCAGGGTGGGGAAAGCCTGTGGTATCTTCCATGTGAGCCCTTCCCAGCTACTTGGTATCTAAATCATGTGCTATGTTTTTTAATTGAATTTTATTGTTGTTGTATTAAATCCATCCCCTTTTTACTCCCCTCTGTCCCCTTACTCACCTACCCACTCCCCCCCAAAGTCAATCCCCCTTGTTGTCCATGTTCATGGTTCTTCCATACTAGTTCCTTGACTAAACTGCTCCCCTTCTTTGCCTCCTCTTCCTCCCTCCCTCCTCCCCTCTGCGCACTGGAGATCTATTCGTTGTATTCATGTAACTGGTTCTATTTTGCTTATTTGCTTGTTCTGTTCATTATTGTCCTATAATGGGTGAGATCGTATGGTATTTGTCTTTCACTGACTGGCTTATTTCCCTAAGCATAATACTTTCCAGTTCCATCTGTGTTGTTGTAAAGGGTAGGAATTTCTTCTTTCTTTGGGCTGTGTAGTAGTCCATTGTGTAAATATACCAAATTTTTTGATCCAATCATCCACTGATGGGCACTTAGGCTATTTCCAGTACTTGGCTATTGTAAATAGCACTGTATGAACATAGGGGCACATAGGTTCTTATGAATTGGTATTTCAGGGTTCTTCGGGTATAGTTCTAGTAGTAGAATTGCTGGATCAAAAGGCAGTTTCATTTTTAGTAAATTGTGTCTTTTTAACATACATTTTTAAGTGTTTTCAAATTTTAAAAACCATAGAACAGTCTCATCGATAAAAATGTACATAGAAAGTGCTCCCTGAATTAATTACATTTAATCATTATATTAAAAAAATGAAATATGTGCTTACGCAGGGACAATAAGCTTATTCCAGCAACAGAAGATTGTTAGAAATGTGAAATGCGTTTATATGTTATTGTTTTAGCAGAATGAAGGTGAGAAAAACAATCTTCAATCTATTGTTACTAAAGAAGCTCTGGGTAAAATCTTTTCAATGATTTTTGGCTTTTAAAAGTCAGTATTCCAGGCATGGGAAAAATACTTCCTTAGAATAACAGACTGTTCATCTAAAGCTGAAAGACAACATCACAGGTAGTGTCAAACAATAAAATTTCTTCTATTAAATTCAGGAATGAAACACAGTTACCTCGTTATTATTCAACACTGAGTTCTAAGAAACAAAATTCAAAAAGGAGGGAGTGAAGGAATAAGAGAGGGAATAAGAATGGAATATATAATAAAAAGTAGGAGCTCAAATTACCATTATTTGCCTGATGAGATGACTGACTACCAAGAAATCCAAAGCAACAACTTAAAAATCTGTAGGACTGATCAAGAGTTCAGTAGGTGAGCTGTTAAAAAATAGATAAAACACATAGCTTTCTTATACAGCAGCAAGATCACTTGGAATCTCTAACAGGAAATAAATTAAATCATAACAGTAGCAAATACCTAGGAATCAACTGAAACAGAAATATGTAGGGCCAGATGAAGAAACCCATAAAACTTTACTAAGGGACATAAAAGAACTATGAATAGGAGGTACATGTCATAGTTTCAAATGTGAGTAATAAAGTCAAAATGAAAATTCTCACAAAAATAATTTGTACAATATTTGCAATTCTAATAAAACCTGAGAGTTTTTTTTTTTTTTTTTTTTTTTTTTAATTTGAAAAAGTAATGCTAAAGATCTAAAAGAAAAAACAAAGGCCTGCCTGGAGTGGCTCAGCCGGCTGGAGAACTGTTCTGTAACCAAAGGGTTGCGGGTTTGATTCCCTGGCAGGGCACATACCTAGGTTGCAGGTGCAATCCCAGGTCCGGGTGCAAATGATCCCCAGTCTGAGCATACGCAGGATGCAACCAATCAATGTTTCTCTCTCACATTTCTGTTTCTCTCTCTCCCTTCCTCTCTTTCTAAGAAACATGGGAAAAAGTCCTCATGTGAGGAAAGAAATAAATGGAAACACAAAGAGCCCCATTGCTTTTACTAAAGTGTAAAGGGAATGTCCTATCAACTACTAAGTATCTGATAAGGCTACAACAATTCAAAGGGTGTTGTACTGACATAAAAACAGATAAACTAACAACATAAGCAACGGAGTCTATAAAAGAATGTGTTTGATAAAGGAAGTTTCTAGTTCAAATTGGTAGAGAAAGTTTAGACTATAAATCCATGTCCTGAGACACTGGTTAACTATTTGGAAAACAACAGACTTAGACTCCTATCTACATAATGAACCAAAAATTTATTCATTCATTTGTTAATTAACACATAAATATAAAGAACAAAAAGCTGAACATGAAAAAGTGAAGAAAATAAAATCAAGATCTAGAAAAAAAATATGAGAGCATTTATTGAGTTTAGGGACAGGAAAATAACTTTGGAAGCCCCAAAGCATAAGATACAAAATTTTCTATAATTGACAAATAAAAACTTTTTTAGAGATATCAAGTATCCCAAAAGTAACTAAAAACTGAGGAAAATGTATTCTAATACAATAAGTAGCAGGTAAATTTATTCCATAAAAATCCTATAAGCATGTAAAAAATATAAAAATGTTCATGACAAATTAACTCACAGAGAATAAAACATGAAATATGTTCAGTTTCAGAGGTTAGAAAGAAAATCCTAATTGATATGTGCAGTGTCATTTTCTGTCATCATATTAACAAAGATTTAAAAACAGTGGTAATTCCTAATATTAGCAAAGTTTTAGTTTGGGTTAAAGTTGGCACAAAGATTTTTCTGAAGGACAATCTGAAAATATTAATCATATTATCACTTTATGAATCACATACTGAATATAAATCACATGTCATATTCAAATGCCCACATCACCAAATGGACAGTCCCAATCTAGAACAATAATTATAAGTCCTAAGATATACATGAAAAATGTTACAACAGTATTATTTATAATGGTGAACAATTAGATGCAACTTGAATGCCCAAGAGTGAAAATGTGATTAAATAAATATGGCAATATGATAAAATGTAATTTATACAAAATTTCTGTTGTAAAGAATATTCAATAACACAAAAATGCCAGTGATATTATTTTAAGTGAGGGGAAAAAAACAGTTGTTATGGTTTCCAGATTTTGTAAAATAAAATTTACATATTTAGCACATGTGTGTTTGTGTGTCTGTTAGGTAATCACTACAGAAAAAATGACTTGAGGATTTATGTTTAACATAATAGATTAATAAATACAAGCATTAACCTTCCTTTTCTCCCCAGTTCTCACTTAAAAGTAGAGAGATTAAGAAGACGTAAATCCATAAGTACCAAGGGAATAGGAAAGGAAATAACAGCAATTGAGAGATGTCCACATTGTGGAAAAAGAACAGTTAGATTAACAACTGACCAAGCACAAAGGCTTTCATGACCTGCTGAGGATGGGTAGTGTGCCATTCAAAACCAGGGGTGTTCAGGAAAACCAGTGCAGAGTGAAGAAAGCATCCCCCACTCGGCTCTGAGAGCAGTAGGAGTCAGCTTCACATGCACTGGCCAACCCTTCAGGAGAGCAGAGGGTTCACCTTCAGGGAACCTGATCACATGAACACTTCGTTACATTCTAAGAGTCACCAATGAAAAAACCAGTTACCGCCTTTTCCCTGTATGGCCAAGCCCATGAACTAGCAAGCCCCTCCCTACTCAATGTACTCAACAAGTTAGGCCTCCTCTCTTACATACGCAAGGACAGCCAACATTCACCAGCAAACCAGGAAACCTGACATGAGCAGAATGAAAACAAAACAGAGCAGGAAATGGACAGATATAAAACAAAAGACTGTTCAAAAAGCATTTTAAGAAACTTACAGAGCAGCTATTTCATCCAAAAATAGAATGTCATTAAAAAATAAAAAAAGAGCAAAGAACCAAAAGAGAGCTTTCAGATGTTAATATAAATGCTGAAACAGAAATTACAAAAGATAGCTTCGAAGATGAAGTTGAGGAAATTGTCATGAAGTAGAAGAAAAGAGATAGAGAAATTAGAGGATTTGCCTACAAGGTTCAAAAACTGATTAATAGGATTTGCCCCCCACAAAAAAAAAAAAAGGAAAATTCAAAATATATTATCAAAGAAATGTTATCCAAAAAAAAAAAAAATTCCTAGATCGAAGATAATAAAGTTGCAGATTGGAATGGTAACCCAGCAGACTTGAGCTATGGGGAAAAATTCTTTTCCAAGGCATGATAAAACCCTCAAAACACTGGGGCTAAAAAAAGACACTGAAGGTTTACAGAGAAAAAATTCTGAGAGACTGACCAAGTACAAAGACAATCCAATGTTCCATAGAGAAAGGAGTCCTTTCAACAAACGGTGACGGGGCATATGACGGGGACATTCATATGCAATAAAAGAACCTTGATCCATACTTCTCACAAGATACAGAAGTTAACTCAAAATGGAGCATAAATGCAAATGTAAAAATGTAAAATCATGAAAGAGGAGAAAATCTTTACGAGCTTCAATAAGGCTAGGAAATCTTAAATGTGAAACCAAAACACCACCCATAAAGAAAATGTTTTGATAAAGTTCATCAAAACTAAAACTTTTTTGCTTTGTAACAGATATTAGTAAGAGAATGAAAAGATAGGCCATAGGTTAGAGGAAAATATTTAAAAATCAATATCTGACAAAACACTTATGTTCATAACATATATAAAACTCTCAAAGATCAATAATAATATACCAAACAACCAAATTTTGTTAAATGGGTTAAAGATTTAAATAAACACTTCACCTGGCCTGCAAACCCACGGGTTGCTGGTTCAATTCCTAGTCAGGGCACATAACCAGGTTGCAAGCCAGGTCTCCAGCCTGGTCCGTGTTTGGAAGCAGGTGAAAAGCAACCATACACTGATGTCTCCCTCCCTCTCTGCCTCTCTCCTTTTCCCTCTCTCTGAAAATAATAAATCTTTTTTAAAAATTAAAATAATAAACACATCACAAAAGGTGGTATAGAAAGTATATAAAAATGTGCTCATTAAAGGAATGCAAATTAAAACTACAACGGGATACCACTACACCCTCACTTAGAATGGCTAAAATTAATGTTTTTAAAAATACCTTTTTAAATACCTAGGTGCTAGTGAGGATGTGGTATATAATGAATCCTCACGCATTGCCTGCAAGTATGCAAAATGTCACAACCATTGGAAAACAGATTAAGTTTCCTATAAAGTTAACTAAACATTCATCATATAACCCAGCAATCCCATTCCTACTATTCACCCCCAAAAAGCAATACATTGATCACTGAAACAAATATTTCTTTAACGTAGCTTTTATTCATGATGACCAAAAACTAGAAAAAGTGCAAGTATTTTTCCAGTGACAAATAGATATGCAATTGTCATAAATCCAAGCAATGGAATACTAGTCAACAATAGAAGAATGAACTAGTGATGCACACCACAATACGGATGACTCCCTAGTGCATGATGCTAAGTGAAAGAAGGCTGACTCAAACGCTAGGTGATATATGACTCTATTCATATAGCCGGCATAACCACGGAAACAGAAAATATACCAGTGGTTGCCAGGGGCAGGGAATAGGGAAGGAAGGGGCTGACAACAAATGGTCAATATGAGGTAAGATTTTTGGAAGGACGGGTCTGTTCTATACGCAGTAGGGTGATGGATATATGATTCTCTGCAATTGTCAAAACCCATAAAACTGTATTTCAAAGAGTCAGTCTTGCTGTATGCCAACTTAAAAAGTTAATTCTGCGGGGAAAGTATACCCAGCTAGAATTCTATACCCAGACAAACTATCAATCAAATGTGAAGATAGAATGAAATAACCTTCAAACATGCAATATATGTTTTTTAATTACATTTTCCATGAAGTCTTTCTAGGGAAACTCCTAGATGCTATGCTCTAAAAGAATGAGAAACTCATAGAACCTGTGAAAGGGAGCAGAAAAACCCCAGGAAAATTGTTGGGTCTAGGTTCTGTAGGGTAAGCAGGTTGGGTAAAAGTAGGAACTGAGAAGGCTCCAGACATATGAGGACAATAGATACCCTGATGAGTTTGAATATATCACAATGAGATGAATTCTTCTGGGAGAAAAGTCAGAAAACCTAGTGATTAAAGAAAAACTAAATAATCAATTGTAAAAGGTGATTATTAACTCTTACAGGAGAAATCAGAATGTAATCATAACACACTACGTCACCCAGAAGTAAAGAACATCAGTTAACTTAAAAGCTGACTTTCTCCATCTGACGATGCTACCCTATCGGAGAGGTTGAGGAGGGAAGCACCCTGGGGTGCAGCAGGGAGAAAGTTTTAAAAAGTTGCCAGACAACTGGTAACATGCAAATGAAATAAACAAGAAAGAGCAAAATTCATGTGTTACTGAGAAATGCAGTGTTAAATAAACACAAGGAAGAAACAACCCATACCAGACTGCACTATTTTTAGAACTGTTCTAAACAAGAACACGGTCTTTAATTAAAAAAGAGGTAACTTGAAGGAATGATGCCAAAATATTAACAATTAATTATCTTTGGCTATTGAACTTACAGGTAATTATCATTTTCTTATTTTCTGAATTTCCCAAACTTTCTCTGTTAATATTCAGAAGAGGGCGGAGAGAGAGAGGAGACAGAAACAGAAATAGGGAGACACAGGGAGAGAATAAGAAAGAGTGTTCAAGAGCAGAAGGTATTTCTCTCTTCTCTTTATTCCGGCAAAACATAATGAAAATCCATGTCTTATTAGGGAATTCTGCATTTTAGAAACTGGGGGTTTCCAGGGGCAGGTTTCTGAGCTAGCAAGTTGGGAAGTGGCTGTCACCGGCCTTGCACACACAGGGTTCAGACGGCGAGAACCTCTCCACTTGGCTCCTAGGCTCGTTCTCCCATCAGTATTGTAAGATGAAGGCTTGGAGCGTCTCTAGCTCTGGACTTTGACGCTAAGATTCTGTCACCAAGAGACCTTCCAGGCACAAGGTACCCCCTGCCTCGCACTGCTCAGGCTAGGGGCCAGGAACCCTCTTACACCCACTGTCAATGCCGGGCTAGGCACGTTCCCGCACCAGGCACTGCATCCACGGCGACACATTCCTGACATTTTAAGTCTCCCCGAAGTGGCCCACCTTGCAGGACACAGGTTCCCTGAACCACTTACAAATGGTTTCTGGGACGTCCGCATCTCTGCCTGGTCTGTGCACTCCAGGCTGTTAAATAAATAAAGGCAACCCCTGGCCATTCCTATCTCCAGCAAAGCCCTCCCAGATCAGAGGCCCATCCACGCGACTCTTGGCTTGGAGATTCGCAGCCAAGCAGAGCGTTTAATCGTGAACAGAGAGACCAAGTCTTCAGAGCAGCTCAGGTCCCTGAGCCGGAAAATCTGGCAGGGGCCAGCATCTGGTTTCCAGGGCCGCCAAGTCAGGTAAAGCAACGAAGCGTAAGGGGACGAGCCAACCGCGGAATAAAACCACCACTCAGGTTTGGTTCTCTAATCAGCCACTTTCTTCCTGGCACTAATTTTGATACCTGTTGGCAGCTATCTCATCTATAAAACCGGAACAATTTTATTGTCAATTTAATTTTTAAATTTTCACTTTATGTGGAAAATGACTAGCAAAGGATTACACCACAATAGCTAACGCTCCTTTGGCACTTGCTAGTCTGTGGCACTGTGCCAGGCATTTCATGTCCATTTATGTTCATCCTCACAAATTATCAAGAAGTATTACTTCCTCATATTAAAAACATGAGGCACACAGAAAGACAAAGCAACTTGTCCCAGGCCATTCAGCAAGTAAGTTCCACAGTGAGGATTTGAACGCAGCCCATCTGAGGTCACCGTACCCATAGTGCCTCGCAGTTTCTGCAAAGATGCACATCCGCAGGGCGAGTGGCAGCCGGCCCGCTCCCCACTACCTGTATTACAGATGGGGAGCCCAAGTCATGGGCAAGGACATGGGTGTCCCCGAAGTCACACAGGGGCTGGGAGAGAGCTAGGATTCGTTCCCATTCATGCCTCATGGTACACGAGAATGGAACCCACAAAGATATATCCAAAGGATCCCCCAAAGTGTCACGATGAGTGTGCCCAGGCTCAGACTGCCCCCAGCCTATGGCACTGCAGTTCCCTGCCTGGCTCTGACAGAACTCGGAACAGTTCAGATTTTTAGAAGTGTAAGGGAGGCGCGTAGAACCTCCCTCCTGAGATCTGGGGCAATATATTCAATATTTCCACCAGGAAGCATTTGAAAATCCATCCAAGGTAAGATAAATAAAGACTATAAATAGCTTCACATCAGCTTGGGTCAGAGTTGGCAGCCAAATGAATTCAGAGGCGAACTTAAAAAAAATAGCTTTCCATTTTCACAGCTTCTTGGATTTCTGGAGTATGTGTAGGGAACTGGGCCCGCATCTAGTTCATGAGCTTGTGGGAACTATGATGAAAGTGCCTGTACGAGATCTGTCCTGAAAGTATCGGAGCCGATACTGATGTAATTAAAACCATTTGTGCAGCCGATACTTTCGGGACAGACCTTGTACAGGCGGTTCCCCACAGGATGGCTACTTCTGAGCAGTTAAATTCTTGTGACCCTGGGAAAGAAGAAAAGCTTTAATCCTGTTCAAACCAAAGGTTGCCACTGTCCTTAAAACACTGTCATTTGGCCTGAAGGCCCCGACTTCCACTGCCTGATGCGTGGCTCTGGGTCCCAGCATTCCCTACTCCCCATTTCCTCATCAGCCCCATGCGGAGGTCTCAGCATGTTCTAGACGCCACATTCATGCTAATCATCACAGTGGATTTTTTAATTAGCTCAGTTCCACATCTCCTAACATTTCACACAAATCACTGTTAGAACAAGGCCCACTCTTAGGAAAACACTCAGATTTGGCAAACTCCTGTATTGTCTGACGGCATCCTGGTCTCAGGAAAAGCACCCACCGGTCTCCCTCCTCCTGTTAGAAGAGGTCCCCACAGAGGCTGAGCAGAGAACACCCCCCAAACTCCAGAAGACACGCAAACGGGAAAAGAGCCCAGTGTCCCTGAAATATGGACCACCCCTCCAAGACAGCTAAGCAGACAAATCCAATGCTGAGGCCACCGGTAGTGACGGAGCCCCATCCAGTCTGACCTAGCACGCGTGACCTTGGACAAGTGAATTCGCTTCTAGAATCTCAAATTCTCCACCTCCTAAGCATGTGTATTACATTCTCTCCATAGGAGCTTCCAGCTTAAAAGTTCCAAGATTAAAGGACTCTTCCCATGTGAGAGAAACTTTAGTTCCCTAAGGAGATCTGGAAAATAAACTGCAGCTTTTGACAGCTTCCGACAGACAATCCCAGGAGGGAGGTAAACAAGCAATTAGAGTACGTGTGGCTCCCTACTTGCTTGCTGCCTTAGCAGGCTGACCAACTGGGGGATCGGTACCAGCTCCGCAGCAAACCGCCCCCCACCCCACCCCCACCCAGGACCCTGCTCCTCACACCCTCCCCTCACTGCCCGCTCCCACCGCAGCCTCTGCTGGAGCAGCTGCCACAACGAGGGGCTTGTCAGGCATCAACCCGAGGAATTACTTCTTTTTGGAAGCAGAAACTCCAGAATTGGAGGTAATTCAGGTAAATGTGGCAGATGGTAGCATCTCAAGTTGTCATTTCTCCAAAGAAAGCTGGCAAGGGTGACAACCTCTGGTGGCCTGAATCCAAACATGAGAAATATAAGGGATGTGGCAGGTGTAGCGAATACCTGAAGGAGAGAGGGGAAGACTGGGCACAGGCAGCGGGCTGAGAAGTGCAGAGGAAGAAGGCCCGTGTGGCAGCTTCGGTTCTCAGGAGAGGAGTGAGCATGGCAGGGAGTGGGGCTCCTGAACTGGACCAAAGCCATCTCTGTGCGTCATTCTAATAGATGTCCCATTCTGATCAAAGGCAAGTCAGGGGGTGAAGACTCGGCCTCCTACCCTCATATATGGTGACCTCATAGAGTGTATTTTCTTCCTCAGGAAGAAAATTCTGTAGCTGGTTAGGAAAAAAAATGCGTGTGAATGCATGTGTGTATAAAATCTGAGAAACTCAGCCAAAGAAAACTGCAAGATCAATAACCTTCATAAAAGTTGTCAGAATGAGAGAAGATAACAAGGATCATCCACACAAAACAGTCAAGTGAGAAATACACTTTGGGGACATCACTTATCCGGGGAGCCTGCAAGAGTGGGTAGCCTTTTTCTGAACGTCAGCTATGTCCCAGGTTCTGTGCTGGGGCACTTTTGACGTATTATTTCATTTCACTCTCATAATGAGCTTATAAAGTAGCATTGACAGTTATGCAGCAGCAACAATAGGGGGAAACACCATTAGTAATAGTTTTTTCTAATTTGTGATAGAAAAAAATTAACTTAGGTGTGTCACAGAAAGCCTGTAAAATTCAAAAAGCATCAAAGGGGAAATGAGAACTCTTATAAACTCATCTTCCAAATACACCTGATGAGGTGCTCCTGCCACCACAGGACCCGCCTCTACCACTTGAATTGAAAGGTCCTTTCTACAAGGTGACTGCTAGGTGGACAGAGTGCTCCCGGGACCGGTGAGTTCAAAAATGCCACCGGTTCACATTTTGCTTGTGGCCCAGAGCATCCTCTGTCAGAACACCAATTTGGCAGAGGGCAACAACCCCTGTCCTGGTTGGGACCCCTGGAGGACAGCCATGCTTTGACAATAGGCATGTAAGAACACTAGTACTTCCCTTCCCATCCCACTGTGCTCTCCCAAACCACAAAAATAAACTATGCTTGGGTACTTCCAAAGCATCCAGAGCCAGTGTAATATTGCTCTTGTATTCATTCATTCATTCATTCATTCATCCACCCATCAGTAAGAGTCCCCACTGTGGGTCACACCCCATGCTATGACATAGGAGTACTGGGAGTTAGCAAGCTCCCTACTATGGATGGTCCCATGCTCCATGCCTGCCCACCATGACTCTCTATTCAGTCTCCCTGTCCAGGCACTTGGCCCCAGTGTTTTCTCCTAGTGAATTAATCAACTGTTGGGGTCTCCGAGATCCAACCCTCTGGGAATAACTGCTTTTCTTGAACTTGGACCATCACATTGAGTTCCCGTCCCCTGTTAAATGCAGAAGAGGATGGAGATGTCCCATGAGAGAGGCGTAATGACTAGGGACAGAGGGCCTGGACCTGCTCAGCAAGCAGCCCAACCCCTAACCCCTCCATCGCTGGAGTCTGTGAGTGTCCTCAAGATCATCGTAGCTGTCAAACAAGTGCCTTATTCCAAGACACATACTGTTTTGTTTGAGCTGTCCCCCTGCCCCTATGAAGTCATCCAGCCTGGGGAAAGTGCAAAAGCCTAACATACTGTGTGACACTGGCCAAGTCACTTCCCCTCCGGATCTCTGCTGCTACTTCGAGAACTGTACTAGCTGGCTGTCCAAGGTTGTCCTTTCTGTGTCTGATAGTTTATGATTTTATATAAATCCATTTCCCATCCGATCATAAATTAAAGAGTAAGTGCATGCGCGTGTGGGTGTCCTGTAAAAGCTCTGTGGTTCCAGCTGAATGCCACCACTAGATTGCTTTAAAAAACCTGTAATCCCAGACTCTCCTTGTCGGGGACAAACAGTCTCTGCCACAGGTGTGAGGGCACCTTCACGAGCCACACAACCAGCCTGCTGCATGAGAGTGGACCAAAGCCTGGGAGAGGCGCCTGGCAGATGCTCCTTAGCTGTGGTCGGATGCAGGAATCCACGGCAAGTATACAGGTCTCTGCAGCTGGTCTAGGGAAAGAGCCAAGAGTGTGGTACACGCTCAAGGGCACGCCGGATCATCCCAGAACACCTCTGAGAAGCAGGGGAAGCCCCACACCTCAGAGAAACCAGCAGGGGGAAGAACTGGGCAGGAGAAGACTCGACCCTGCAGCTGGGCCAGAGCGCAGCGTTCAACCCAGGGGCGCCCCCAAAGAGCACACACAAGCCTTGCCCTCAGTCAGGTGACAGCCGTGCCTGCTGCGTCCAGGGTGTACCTCTCTATAAAGACAGGCCTCTCTGGGGTCTACAAGGAGCTGAGCACCTGGACTTAACACCTTCCCATGCCAGCCTCCCGATGTCACCCAGAAGCATGGCTCCCTCGCCTCCTGCCCCCTTCTTCCACTCCTGGGAAGGCCACCCGCCATGCTTTATAATGCAAAACTACCCCTCCTGCTGCGGATGAAAATCATGTCAGCACCGCGCCGGCCGCCTCCTGGAGAAAGCAGCTCTCAGGGAGAGGCGGGCTAGGCTGCAGGTGTGTGGCTTAGCGACACCTAATGAAACACCTGCGGTGACCGCCCCTCCGAGGGGAGCTCAGCAAAATGCACCGCAGAAGCAGATGTCAGGCTTGGGACAAATGCTTCCTAAGCACAAAGCCATGCAGGGAGGGGCTGGGGCCGGCCACATCCTCACCAGATGTTCCCAAAGAATGCGGTGCTGGGGCTCCCCTCCTCGCCTCCCAGGCAAGGTAAGCAAAGCAACCGCCTCACAGCGCTTCGCCTCAAGGGGGCGCGAGAGGCACCCCTCTCCCGATACGAAGCAGGCAGTGACGGCATTTGCTGAACTTCAAATGAAACAAGGATCAAGATTTAGTTTAACTAAAGGGCTTAAAAACTCAGGACTCTGAGAAATGGCCTCTTTAGGACCCTGGGCATGCCTGTTAGCAGCTCTGAGCTCCCATGTGGGTGGATCATTCCTACCCTCCTCGAGCTACGAGAATCAAAGTAAGGGTGTGAACCGGGTGACAGGTTCCTAGAAGGCTACACCGCCTGCGTCTCCCTCTGTTATTTTTGTTTCCCTTTCTCCTGTGTCTTGAGTCTGCTTAGAAAAGAGGCGGTGGACCTAGGAGCCCTCACAAAGTGGTGAAAAATCTAGATGGCCAGGATGCCAACTCTGTCTCTACCCCTTCCAAACAATGCAGCTCTGGAAAAATAAAAATAAAAAATAAAAAAATGACAGGCGCATTCTAGGCCAGAGTTTTCTCACTTAAAAATATGTGTGATTATAATAATAGTCTCCATGTCTTTTTTTTTAATCCTCACCCAAAGATATGTTTTTATTGATTCTAGAGAAAGAGGGAGGGAGGGAAAGAAACATCGATGTGAGAAACATCCATGAGTTGCCTCCCAGAAGCAGCACCTCAACCAGGGATCAAACCTACAACTTTGTGGTGTACGGGATGATACCCCAACCAACTGAGCCCCCTAGCCAGGGCGTCTTCCAGTTTTTATATAAAGACCAAATTAGATACTACATAGGTATTAACCAGGGCCACAACCGGCACACCCAAGTGAAAATACAGAAGATAATAGAAGAACTATTTATGAGGGTACAAGCAGGATAAGAGCCGGAGAACTGCCACCACACCTATGGGAAGGAGGGATTAAGGGAGTGGGCGGTCACTGGAACCTAACAAGAGAGAACAGTGGTGAGAGGCCCTGTGAAAGATGTCGTGACCTTCAGCCAAGGGATACAGTGGGCCTCAGGTGACTGCATGGGAGGTGTCCAGGGAAATGGTATCCACACTCTCCTCTGCCCCTCCTTCCTATCTCTGACCATATGAAAGCCTGCAGGCAGCGGTGTGGTCCCTACATGTCAGCCTTGTAGAGCAGTGAGCTGGGTAAGAAGAGGGTATGGAATGGATGAGAGGGTCACATAAGTGTTCAGGGAGCAAGTACCCAATGCACATGAGATACTGTTCTACCCATTACCATTGCCTAGGATACATGGTTCTAGTCCTGGTCACCAGACTCCATAGGTTTTTGGAGCCAGATGCCATAGTCAACCATGTCTATTACAAGCCTATAGTTCACCGTTGTGTGAACTTCTGGGTGACAGGAAGGCCACCTCCAGTTGGCACAGCTCCTCCATGCCCTAGACAACCAAGTTGACCGACCAAGTTCACCTTGAGAATGCCTAGGTTCTGAACCCATGGCTTAGGGTGAGAGATAGGAGATGTTTCCATTGCTTAGAAAACAGGGGTCCTTCTGACAGTCAAAATGGCTCTTGCCTTTTACTGGGTGAGCAGAACTTGTTAAATGAATAGAAGAAGTCCATCCCTCTAATGAATAGAGTCCCACCTTCTCCCATATCACAACCAGACCCTTCTGAGTTTCCACCACTTGCTCCAACTCTGAATTCAGAGCTCCACAGAACAATGAAACCCTCTTCCACGGAAGAGCCCCTTGGCGTGTCAATCCAATAAATCAAATCAATTCACCCAACATTTATGGAGGGTTGGGCTCAGATGCACCTGCAAACAGTCAGTGGTTTCTCTTTTCCAAGAAGATCATATTGGAACCTTTTTGTCACATATCCGTAGGTCAAGCCAAACTGGGAGAGGCATGTTGTCCAAAGTAGAACAGAGCAGTATACAGAACACCAGCTCTGGACTCCCAGCACAGAGTAGGTCCTCAACGGATGGGAGCACCTCAGCCCTACAGGCAGCGCTAGGTATCCAAGTGTCCAGGTGTCCCAGCTAGTGTTCCCCGTGTCTTCCCTCAAAGACTCAAAGCTGGCAAGGCCTGCCGTTTCTGTTTCCTGCAATTTGGGCTGTATCATCTATTCCATTTCTTTCTGGGTCTAAGTTCAGCACCAACAGAGTAAGAGGTCAAGGGCTACACAGTAAACTAGACACGTGCTTTTCAACCTTCCCTACGAGTATACTTCTCCCTGGACCCCATGTTTTTAAAAATGTATCTACTACATAAATGGAATTTCCAAAGTAAAAACTGCTTTCTCCTCCATTCTGTCCTCTCAGGGCTCCTGAGCAGCATGGAATCCCCCACTTTATTCACTGGGATGGTTCTACGTAAACCCTAATCCAAAGAGCTTGAGATTTCTTTAAACCGGTGTTGTTTATGCATATTGTCACATAAGCATCTTGAAATACAAAAAGTGATTCAAGAACTACCACTTCTCCTTGCCAGATCCCCAGGTCCTCAAGTTGAAAAATATTGGACTAGTTGATCGCTAAGAAGCCCCTGCTGAAGTCTGTCACTCTAAGGTCCTAGCTAGAATAACCACGCATGATCAGGCCCAACCTGAAAAGGCATTTGCTAACATCAGAGAGTCTGCGACTCATCTAGCAAAGTCTGAACCCCACGAGGATGGAGGTACCATGGTTCTGTTAGGAGGCTGAGGGCCACCATCCAGTGTTGTGAATTTATCTACCCCTGGCAACTCGGTGGGTGCCTCCCTGGAAGTAGGAAGCCAAAGTCCTTTACATCCAGTTGCCAGATACTGACTGTTGTGTGGTGTCACCCCTGATGGACCTCCACTTACACAATTCTTCATGAGACCAGCTGTGGTTAAGCCTGCAACACAGGACCTGGACCTTATTCCCCAGGTGGCAGAGAGGATGCTCAGAATCCCAGGAGTTTATCCCCAAGCTGCTCACCAGCTCACCTTGAAGCATCCCCTCCTGACCATGCAGAAGTGATCGGAAATTAGATGTCCTCACAGAACACCGCGGGGGCCAATTTACCTCCTAATATCCTTTCCTTTCATCACATGGAAAGCTCACAAATGAGGGGAAAAACAAGCTGATCGCCATATCTCATTTCCCATAAGCACCTTCATTCTAGTCATTGTTAGAGCCCTCAGTAGCCAGCTCACTGCTAAGTCCAACTTGCAAAGCACTGTTTTATGCCGCTTCCTTAGATGTCCCCTTAATTATAACTGTTCCTTCCTGTCAGCCATGCTCCACAACTTCAAACATCTAAGTTACTAGTCTTCTCATGTTCTTCTTATCCACTCATTAGAGTTGAACATTTTGTTCCTTTCTTACATTTTCTATCCTGTCCCCTACACCGCTTAAAAAGTACTTGTCTGTCATTACATCAAATAAACAGCATTCTGTCTGGTATGGGGCTGAAAATAAGTGCCTGATGGACTATTTTTTATCAAAAATATCTAAAGATACATTAAGAGTCACATAGCTCCACTCTGCTATTAGGAGACTGTGCTAATTTCTATTATTCTTACTTAACTTTATTAACTCTCACTCAACTCTAATCATCGCTGTCTTGCGTTATTCCCTTTCCAATCAAATTTGCAAAGGTTGCTGTACTTATAACACCTCCCAGCCTGCCCCGGGCATCCCTTTCAAACGTGTCTGTCTGTCTGTCTATCTATCTACATGTATCTCCACCCAACCACAGAAAACAAGATGCTTTCTACCTATCTATCTATCTACACATATCTCCACCCAACCACAGAAAACAAGATGCTTTCTACCTATCTATCTATCTACACATATCTCCACCCAACCACAGAAAACAAGATGCTTTCTGTTTATCTGCCATGGCTTCAGCTCGCGTTCTTGCTGCCCATGGGACAAAGCAGGAACCAGTAAACATCCTCTATAAAGAGACAAACGGAAAATACGTTTGCCTCTGTACATCATCTTGTCACTGCATCTACTCAACTCTATCACGCTAGAGCAAAAGCAACCATAGACAATAGGTAATGAAATGGATGGAGCTATGTCTCGATTAACTTCATTCACACACACAGACGGAAAACCAAATTTGCTCTGCAGGCCATAGTTTGCTGACTCCCATGATAGAAGAAAAGGCTATTTCATTTGTATTTGTACTATTTGCAGTGGTATTGATATTTTCCCTTAGTTTCTGAAGACCATGGGAGGCACAGGCTGAGGGCAGGAATGTGGGAAGATTATGAATTTGCTGGGGTAGTTGCCTAATTGGAGAAACCAACCAGACAACCAGATGAATGTATCATGTTGGCAGCTGGATACACCAAGCAAGAGCTTGAGAAAGGCCTGAACCAGAGCTAATAAGCCATGAGCCATCAGCTGACAGGTGGTCTTTAAGCCACAGACATGGGCAAGATCATTGAAGGCGTCTGCATAACAGGAGAAGAGATAACAACATTATGATCACTCTATCTAAGAAGACCAGAAACCAGCCAAGAAATGGAAATATCAATGCCATAGAGGACCACGAAGAGAACATGGTGATTTAGAAGCCAGATGGTAAAGGAGTTTCAGGAAGGGAGTGACTGGTTGGACTGAACACAGCTGACGGGTCAGCAACATGAGAACCGCAGTATTGAGCAATATAGAGGTCAACGGAGACTTGGACTAGAATGGTTGTGATTGGCTGGTGGGAGCAAGAAAGGAGTGACTTCAGCAAAGACTGAACAGAGGGAAATCAGAGACAGTAAGGATATGAGTCCTCTGGAGAAGCTTTGCTAAAATGGGGAATAGAAAAATGAGGTATTTTCTTTCCATTCATGATATTTTTAAATTCATTTTCACACACATAGTATCAATACTGATAACATGTCAACTATTCATTATAGTTTCCATCTTTGATTTTCTCCTTTGAAATTCTCACCCTGATGTCATATAAAATTTTATGTTTTCTTTTCTGTATTAACTAGCAATCTATTCCTATGAACTGAGTTAATGATCTAACTTTCCCCCTGAACAGCCAATTTTCCTAGCAGCATTAATTAAATAATCTACTCTTTCCCCCACTGCCCTGAAATCCACTTTTATCACACAATATATGTTTATATATGCTCAAATCTTATTATTTTACTTTTGGTTCTGTTCCAATTATATTTCATTTTACCAGCCACTAAACTAAATTGTTTGTAGTGTTAAATTATTTTTATAACCCTTTATAACTTTTTTACTGTGTAAATCTCCCTTTATTACCTTAGAATAATTTTTGTCAAGTCCTAAATCTTTAAGGATTTTGATTGAAATAATATAAATGTGTAATCAACTGGGGGAAAACTGACACATGTACACAAACTTTTCCATTCAGAAATATGGTACTTTTGCCAACAATTACGTCTTCTCTGATATGCCTCCATATACATCCTGAATTTTTTATCATCATCCTGAGTCCCAAGCTTTCAAAAATATTCTGTACTGCTATGATTGGGATTTTCTTTGTTCTATACATTACAACTCAAAAAATGCTCATATAAAAAAGCTAACATTTTTTTGAAATTCATTTTGTATCTGTCCCTGAAGCCTCTTGCTAATGCCAATTTTTCCCCCTCTCTCTCTTTGATGCTCCTGCATACATATTTCAGAATACTAATCACACTTGTTCAGAGGGCTATGTCCTTTGATTTTCAGAGCCACAGCAGTTTTTCACTGTTGAAGGTTTTTTCCACTGGCTTATGCCAGAGGTATATCCTTCACCCAGGGACTCTATCCCCACCATAAACTGCCTCCCTTACTTCACATAACCTCTTACGTGACCTGTCAACATGTGATTTGGCATCTAGTCTTCTGGTTCTCGAGGCCTGGATGACATACAGACTCACTCAACATGACTGAGTAGAAAAGCAAGCGAGTCAGTGGCACGGGGAAGCCCATTGGGCAGACTGGATGTACCCACACCATGGGTCACTCTGACTCACCAAGAGAATGCGACCAATGTAGGTTCCACCAAGGCTTCCAGGACACTTGAAGCGTCCAAGCTGGTGGCACAAGAGGTCAGCACAGGCATTCAAGTCAAGGCATAAGAAGATGGGGATGTTAAGAGCCGGATCCTGCATGGTGGAGGAACTAGCAACAGCTTTGTTGCATTTCAGTGTTAAGAACAAAGGAATTTAAATCTCAAATCCTTGAGATTTGGCCTGACATAGCAGGGTGAGCTCAGTATTAACAGTGTCTCCTGACTCATGTGGCTTGGCCATGAGTCTCTGGTCCTCTCCAGAAACCACGGACTTATTAGCAACCATGAAAGCCAAAGCAGAAGTCTCATAGCCAGACCTGGTAAAACAGTTTTGTTTTAAGGGAGATTACAGTGCAGGCTTCACCCAGAATTAGTGCAAGTCAGGACTGGCCAGCAGGCTGACTTCAATTCCCACCATCATGAGGGACAGTCTTCTACCACACAGCCGAGTCACCTATGAGTAGACCGACCCTGTGGCTGAGGACATCTGGGCAGCAGTAGGAGGGAAAACAGGATGACTCTGTACCCCCTTTTCTCATTCATGTACGTGTATAGATAGGTGACAGCAAACCCCTTCTGACCTGCCAAATCAAAGCATTGTAGGGGAGGACCAGGCAGGCATGCTGCATCATCACTGCTCCTACTCCTTTTGTCACATCATGACTTTGAACCCTTCATACCAAAATAGTGTTTGTCTGGAGAGTGAGTCTGTGTCTGGGGTCACAATGGTAACATTCCATCTTCTCTTCCACGTGTTTCCTTCGATTCGTTCATACGTTCATTTATTCATTCATCTGGCAAATACGTACCCAGCCTCCTCTCTGGCAGGGACCCTGCTAGATAATGAGAATACAGACAAGAATGAGGGACACCCTATCCTTGAGACACTTAACCTACTCACACACGGCAGAAGGAAACCAACCCCAGCAACCTGGAACAACTCAACAAAGGCAACCAACTAGTTGCGAACAACCACGGTTTCATCCTAACCCTTCCATGCCTGCCACCTCTCAGAGTTCACACCACAAAGCTGCCCTAGGCACACGGTGACAGGGTGGACAGAGGCGACCTTTCCTAACACTACCACCTAACACGGGGGTTGTACCCATCACAGGCACAGCACCCTGAAGCACGGAAACCAACCAGCCAGAGGAAATGATCCCACACCCACTCCACCTTCTCCTGCCTCCCAGGCCCTGGATAGAGTCTCCCGTTGCTTAGAAAGTAGCCTGGCAGTTAAAGCCATCGCAGGGAAGGGTCTGAAGGCTCAACGCTGCTCATTAGCATAAACCTCGGGGAAGGCGGCTGAAGTTCAGAGCTCACCTCCAGGCAGCTGGTTCCCTCTGCCCAGAGCCGCAGCTGGGCTAGGGATCGCCTTCTTTGCAAGGAAGCAAATTAAATTAAATTAGATCAGTTATTCCAGGGCAAGCAACGGCAGCAGCACCTTCAATAAAATTAAGATCTTCAGGTGGAAACAAGGAAATTATCTTCTGAAAACATAAACCCACAGCCCAGTTAAAGGGCACTCTCCATTGAGACCTTCCATGGCAGCTCGACAAAAATGCTCACCCCAAGATAGATGCAGTATTTTTGGGCAATCTGGAACCGGGTCTTTCATTTGTGGCTGTTCCACTCTTTCAGCAACACATATCCAATAAGGTACTTGACACATAAATAGGCCATTTCAGTGAATACGGTCATTGAAAACCTTTTCCAATGAGAGTATGTCATACTGCCCGCACAAGAGTGTATTTATAATCACACAGCATGGCAGAGTGGAAAGCATGCCAGGTCTTCCGGAAAATATGGTGGTTTGAGTACCATTCCACTTTGGAAACTCCAGCTCCAAAGTGGACGAAAATGAACAAAAAGAAGTGAAAAAGAAAAGAATCTATTATTAATGCTGAAACACAGAAGCAGCTCTAACTTCATGCCATAGGTTTTAAGTGTCACCTTGAACCAAAGTGAAAGGAGAATATCCACACTCACCTTCTAAGTGAGGAGTGCTGGTGGAGGGAAAACATGTTGAGTAAACAGGAAAAAGCTCACCAATAGCTCCCACACCTAAGGGAATGGATCAGAAAGCACCGCCAAACTATGGGGCTGGCATAAACCATCCCAAGCAGTTTGTTCTCCCTACTGCGGATTTCCATCCTTCCCTACCCTAACCCCTCTCTGGAACTGACTGTTGGACAGAAACCCGTTCATGCCACACAAGGGCTCAAGGGGGCCAAGAAAGATAAAGAATGGGCCTAGAAAAGCAGACACCAATGCTCCTAAACAGAACGACCTCTCATGAAGGTGGTTGGCTCACAAACGAACAGAAGCTCTAAGGGACTCAGTAGGAATGAACTCAGGGTAAGACTCTGAAGAAACTCAGAGACAGAGACTAGAGACAAGGTTCCCCAGTGGCTTTGGGGAAGTCTCCAATGACTTCCTCTCCCATCAGGGGAGGAGTCCAACTGTGCCCAAATAAATAGGAAGAGTAACAAAAGAAAATTCAGCATTCACTATTTGGATCAAATTAAAACCAGCCTGACTTAAACCTTAAATGAACATTGTGTTGGGACCCCAGGTAGGTTTAACACGCAAAGATAGTTTATTTTTAAAACTCTCTCTGGAAGAAGAGGTGCTCCAGAAAACATAAACAGACAATTACTTTGGAGTTCAAGAGGCTATGAACTCCTGAAATAAGCACTTAAAATCTAAGGTAACAAGATGGTTGTCTCAAGACCGGGGCTGCACCAGCTTCTGGACAGTCTCCCAAGTCTGCACACTTCAGAGGGGACTGTCACTTCATCGAGAGCAGATCCACACTTGCTGAGTATGTGCTAGCCAAGCATGTAACAACATGCACACCATCTGGAGTGAAAGGACCTTCATCTAGTCCCTACCAGTGACCGGACAGGAAAACCAAGGTCATGTATTTAGTAAGGTTGTGTATTTATGACACGTAAGAGGAAAAGAGGGAGGAAAAGAGGGAGGAAAAGAGGAAGGAGGGAGGAGGAGGGTGGAAGAGAGAAAGAGAATGGAAAATAGAAGGAGCAGCTCAGGGAGAAAAGCAATAAAAAGAGGTTGGACTAGTAGCCAAAAGACCCACCACGATCAAAGCTGGGTACCTGTTTTCATTTCTGTGGGGGCCATGCCACCGAGTGGAATTGCTGGGTCACGGAGTAATTCTACACTCAATTTTTGAGGTAGCACCAACCTGTTTCCCACCAGCAATGGACAAGGCTCCGGCACTTTCTACAGTGTGCCACTTTGAATAAGTCACATCATTTCCCTGGGTCTCCATTTCCCCATCTCTAAAGAGGAGGCGTTAAGACTAGCTAGCCCACCTCTGCCTCTGCGATTTCATAGCCACACATGCTTTTGTTCCAGCCGATTTTGGCCTGCCCTTGCCCACACCTCATTCCAGGAGCTTCCTGACAGCATGGAGTGCTGTACATGTAAGTACCAGCTCCACTCCTTCTTAGAGCCAAAATGATCTTAATGCGTGTTTCCAAGTTATACTGACGCACTTCCATTTCTATCCATATCTCTTAGTGTCCTTTTATTTTTTTTTTTTCTCCCTGTCTATTCTTTTAACCTTTTTGCAAGCCTCATCTCGTTCGGTCTCTTGGCTGTCAGCTTTTCTCTCCAATCTTTTTGCAGAGTTGCGAGATTCTTGGCTATTTCTTCACCCTCAGCTCATAACTATTTTTCCCCCCCGGAGCTCAGCGGCTGTTAAATGGTCTTTGTGAAATCCTATTAGGATAATCTCCCTGTCCGTGTCTCCTCTCAGCTGGGGGCCTCTGGAAACCTCGACCATCTTCCTTCCCACAGCCTATATAGCTCCTGATTCACCCAACATTGTCCTTGTTACAAACATGCTTACAAGGCTCTGAACCTGTGGATGCTCATGGCCCACAGGCAGCAGTTCGAATCACCGGAGACCCAGGTCAGAGGTCATCTTTTATAGGAAGCTTTCTGATGCACCTGGGAACCCCCCGGTGTCCCCCCAACCCCAGAGATGAGCAAACGTGCCCCTTCTATGCTTTTTCTGTTTGTTTGCTTTTATCATCTGTCTCATCAGACGGTGAACTTCATAAAGGCAGAAGCTGGAGTATCTCGTTCACAGCTGCACCCTTAATGCCTGACATAATACAGGTTCCTGGTGTGTGTTGAATTAATGAAGAAATGAGCTCCTCTTTTATACAGCTGATCATGCATCTGCCTATCTGACTACCCATTAAACCCAAAGCTCCCTTTGGGCATGCTGAGATTTACTTGCCATGGTAACCACTGCTCAAGAAAAATCACTCTGACACTTGTCTCATTGGCAAGGAAGAATTTACTCAAGACTACTGCGACTGAGGTATTGCAACGCGCAGAGAGATTAGGCTCAATTGTGAATACAGCAACGACAGCTGGGGATTTACAGCCAAGAAGCCGAGTGAGGGGGTCAACGCATGGAAAATCACTAAGAGGATGGGGGGAATCTTGCTGGACTGACTTAATGTTTCTTACTGGAGGCGAGCCAGAGTGATCCGATATTAAGAGTAAGGCAATTCTGACTTAGCAGGATTCTTGCTAAAACTAGGCTAGGCAGGCCAAAGGCCGGATGGGGGATGGCAGTCTTAGGATGGCGGGCAAGGTGAAGGCCTAGTTGAAAAGGGCGGTCTGAGGGATCTGACATGTGGTCAAGGAGTCTCAGCTGCCCCAAGGTCTCGCACAACCCTGTCCTGCGTGTGGTTGGTTCGAACTAAAGCCTTGCTGAGCCAACCTGAGGACCCATCCTCGGAGCGGCCCTGCATAACTGGAGCAAAGGCTCAAAGCCCTCTCTTCTTTGTTCCTTCTTGACCTGAAATGGCAGGGGAAGGTGCCATGGTAGATGGTGTCCAAGGGGCTGGGAGTGCAGGGAAAGGCAACAAAGTGTGACAGAGGCAACTTAATCGAGAACACACACCATCTTCCTAGAGTTTTGTGGCTCTAACACTTCCCCAGGCCGCTCATCCCAAATGCCCCTCGAAGCCAAGATGTAAAGCAAGTTTGTTTAAATCCTTGTACTACGGATGGAGAAATGGACAACTTTGGGAGGTCAAGTGTCACACCATGGCCTGGGTCACACACCCAGAGTTTTTCACATTGCATTTATCTGACTACTTCCTTGAAATACAGTTACAAAACTAAAATTTCTGATGAAAGATATGTACACTCTCTGTCTCTGACAGAAATTAAGTTTTCCTCTCTAAATACTATACCGACCTGCACATCTACCAGCAGAGTACAACTGCCCATTTCCCGAAAGTCTCACCAACACTGAACATACGTTCAACGGATCCTTTGCTTTTTCTCTTTCTGATCAGTAAGAGCTCTTTTCATATTAATTATAGCAATCATTTATTTTTATATTATAAATATCAGAGATCAGTTTACTGTGGCTCTTTCCACCTTGTTTATGGTAGAGGCAAATACACGAGTTCTGTTTCTCTATTGCTTCTATCTGTAATGGTAACATCAGAAAATGGTTCTACTCCCTAGGATAATTAACTGTTTATGCATGTATTACATGTTTTACATATTTTAAACACTTTCAGAGTTTTACATTCAGCTGGAATATATTACATTTATCTAAAATATATTTTGATATAAACATGAAAGACTAAACTGGCCCACATCCTTCTTAGGGGGTTAGCATTGCAATTTCACTTTGACTTATCTCACCAACAGGAAATGTTAAGTTTAACACACATATACACCACTTTTAGGGAAATATTTTTGTTCTTTTGAGCTCTCTGTGTCTTCCTGGATTGGTACATACTATTTGGGCTCTTTTGATTCCAGGATATATTTCTAGAATGTACAACTTATTTTCTTTCAGTGTCTGCTTCATAATCTGTGACTATTTTTCCAGATAAACTTTAAAATCATTCTAGAACATCGATGGCAAATTTCTATTGTATTTCACATTATATATTTTAAATCAACTTGACAAGCTTTAAAAATATAAAGTCTTCCAATCCAGTTATTTTTTCCCTTGGTTTTACTTTATAGCTTCCTGATAAAGGCCCTTCATATTGCCACTTGCATCAATTCCTCTGCCTTTTATATTTTTGTTGCTTTTATAAAATGAATCTTTTTATAGTATGTTAACTGGTTATTGCTAGGATTTGGAAATTGTTGATTTTGTACATTCATTCCTTTACTAATCACCTTATGGACTCTTTTAATGGCTTCTAATAGTTTTTCACTTATTTCTCTTGGAGGTTCGGTAGATAACATTCTCTGCAAATAATAACTTTATCTCCTCCTTTCCCATAATTATCTAATTCTGTTACTAGAAATCCCTGAGTGAATGTCAAATACTTCTAGTGATCACGAGCATCTTTATATTTTTAGAATATTGTGCGGTGGTTTGGAATAGAAGTGGTCCAGCACATTGAGAAAACAGCTTTCCAGGCATTTTCCAGGACGAGAGCTATTCTCTGTGCATGTCACCTCCAATCCAGACCCCACCCCCGCTCTGTTCTCTGAGGGTCAGACCTCTGTGGTCGGCCCCTTCCAGCCTCCCTCACCCTCCACTCTGGCCGAGGTCGGCCGATGGCAGGTACTGGCAGAATACCAGAGGCAGGGAGGAATGAAGTGGCGGTGACTGTGACCCCCAACAGCAGGCAGCTGTGTTACACCATCCCCACCATCGCCCTTTAGTCCCAGGGACCGGAAGATATGAAGGAACACACACAAAGCTTTTGAGGTAGGGTGTGTAGTTCATATTCAAAGCACATCTCAATGTGGACTGGCCACATTTCAAGGGCTCCACAGCCCTGCGAGGCTGGGCCACCATGTTGGCGAGGCTGAGTGACCGTGGAGATTGGCTGGGAGGGCAGGGCATGTAAGAGTCATCTCCCCTGCTACCAGCATCATACATGGTGCACAGCAGGTGCTCAGTGAATGCTTGCTGCACAGGACAACACAAGACCTTGCACAGCAGGTGCCAGGGTCCACAGCAGAGAGGTATCATTGAGATCACTCAGCTACCTGCTGTAGGAAACTGGGTCTGTGCTGGGTCCTCAGCCAAGAGAGGGGCTGGGGTCTGCCTGCTGGGTTGCCTTCTGTGGGGACCACTGCAAACCGCCTCTCCTGGGCCTGGGGCACTTGGCCCAGCTGCTTCCCTTAATTCAGAAAGATCACACTGCACCACATGCCAAGGAGCAGGAGGGAGGGAAGCCATTAGCATTCATTGTACACAGCTTTACATTTGGAAAAGCACCTCGAATGTGCTGATCTGCATGGCTTTCCTTCATTTTTCAACATTCATGAGTGTAATTGCATTTATTTTTCTCGTCAAGACTGCAAAACAAGTAATAATTTAGTACATTACAGCCTATATCGGCTGGGTTTATAGCCACAACAGTTCTAATCTGCCCTCAGAGGGGCTGGGTGGGTAAGCAGAGGGGGCTGGTCTTTTTACTTGAACACAACATATTTCTCTGCAACAGAAAGCTTAGGCCCAGCTACTCATCAAGATCACAACAGTAATGGCAACAACTAACCCATACAGAGACACGGAGCACTATTATGTCCACCTCCATGATCTAAACTGCTCTGAACAGTAATCAGGTTAGGTAGACATGCACCCCCATTCCCATTTCACAGAAGAAGAGACAGAGGTGCAGGGAGGCCCTCAGTCCTAAAAGACGGCAGATTGATGAACATCAGAGCCAGGGCTCAAACACAGATACGTGCTTTGCCCACGGTGCCATGTGGCCGGGCTCAAGCTCCAGCAAAGCCTGAGATCCTGCCATGGTATTGTCAGAAGAAAAGCAGGTATGATCTTAAGAGTTTATAAATCCAAAGGGCTTATAGTAGCCAGGACCCCTGAGGCAACCTACTTCCTTGAGTTGACACCGCAGACCCATGCTGACTTTCAGGGTTCACACCCTTGCCGCTGGGTACACCCAAGTACGGTTCTGCGTGCAACTGCTCAGAAACAAGAGTGGGGCCACATGGGCTAGCGTTGTGTGTGGGGACCACCCTCCACCACATTTACTTTCCCTTGAGAACAGAAGCCAAGGCCCCAGTGAAGTCACACTTGAGGTCATGAATGCTCGTAAGTTAACGAGTAACTTGAGGACAGACCAACAGGACCTAGCCCCAAATGCTTACAGGTTAAACATACTTCCCAAGTAAGATGGAAACAGTGGCTGTGTTGGTGGTTATGGGACCCTCACTTCCTCTCCCACCCCCTAATTATAACATATGGGCTATGGCCAGAGAGTGACCTAAAGGATCTGAGTGAGGAGACCATGTAAACCTCAGATCCGAGACACAGAAGTATGGCCTCCCCTGGGGTCTGGCCCCACCTCTCCACAGTGGAGAAGAGGGCTGGAAGTCACTGAAGAATCCCAAGAGTTGGGAGCTGAAGGGGGTTCAGGAAGTCCCTCCAGCCACATGGCTGAGGTGCTCAAGTCTGCAGCAGACACCTCCTATCACCCCAGTTCCTATTCCTCTCCTAAGGAGTCAGAACCCTTTCCCAAATGCTGACACTGGCAAGTGAGACCCTTTGTGTAGGCTTTCTTGCTCTAGGCCAGGGCTGAAATGATCAGGACTGGCCACTTAGGGACCTACAGCTGAGCTTCCACAAGCACATTGGGGCGAGGGACTTCCAAAAGCCACTATGGGCTTCAAAGAAGGCCCTTTCGGGGCAGGGATGATCACTGTCTCAGCCATACCATCTTGTCTCCCTCCCCCCGAGAGAGAGAGAGAATGAGAAAAATATGAGAAAGAGAATGAGTTGGTTCGGGCCTGACAATTCCGTGGGTTTTCCCTCATCAAAGACAGGTTAACTTGGCATCCCCATGATGAGTCCCAGGTAAGACAGGACAAGAAGATACATGGGGGGACAGGACTCACCATATGCCCACATGCTAAGCATTTTATCCTTCATTTTCATACGTTATATCGTTTAATCTCCATATTCATTCTCCAATCGCAATACCTACATTTTATAGATTAAAGAAAACTGAGCCACAGAGAAATTACATAGCTTTGCCTAAGGTCCGAAGATCCTCCATGCATACCCCTCTGGCTAAAGTGTTCATGAACTTGTTGTATGGGTATCCTTCTAGCGGCCTTTCCTAAATTCAACCATACAGAGAAGCACAGACAGAGGTTATTGAAGTTTCATTTCAAAAGCAAGAAAGTGATCTTTTGAGAAAATGACCTATCATTGCTTTCATACCACAAAGTCAAAATTTCAGCTTCTCCATTTACTACTAATTTTTGTGAACTACTCAGTTTCCTTACCTGCAAAACAAAGGTCATAACAGTAACCAGAGCTATAGAAGTATTAAATGAGTTAAAAACATGTAAAACCCCTCAAACACTGTCCATAAGTAGCACACGTGTGGTAGATTTTAAAAACAGTGGTTCACTGTCCATTCCTGAAGATTGTAAAGACTTTTATTCAAACTCGTCCCCTGCGCCATTGACATCTGGATCTGTGGTGAACTTAGATCACCTTTACCTACAATTACATATTTGGATATAGTAGTGTTTGATCCCATGTTTGATGTCACGGAAAACTGACCCATCAAGGCAAGTACCTGTGAGAGTATTAGCACAAACATGTTTTCCTATTTATCCAACAGATGTATGTTCTGATCTAACTACGAAGATCCTCTGTTGCTTCTCTAAGCCTTATCACTCATCATCATTTTGACACACCTTCCAGGATAACACTACACTCACCTTCAATTTCTTGCCTTTTATTTCCTACCAATTCTGTTGTCGCTGTAAACATTCCAAACTGGTATTGATTGGGGTTATTGCAGGCTAATGGAGTTTCCTCAATTAATTTTATAGTTCAAAGTATACAAGAGACCCTTCCATTATATAAGATGTTTTGTAAGAAGATTTCCAAGAGCTTTGTTTGGAGACAAAAATCTTGCTTTTTACTTGGGTCTCTGGGGTACGGTTGATTTTTATCATTTCTGCTCCCACCACCATTTGTTGAATGTTAAATAAACCACAGTGCACCCATCCAGCAGAGAACCATGCAGCCGGGGAGGTGAAAACCAGTTCTAAACACAGTGGCACTGAGAGAGCCTCATGACACAAGTCTAGCTGCTACAACCCTAGTCATCGCCTGAATTTTTAGGAGGCACTAGACAGTGGTGGTGGAGAGAACAGACTCAGGGCCCAGATTTCCAGCAGGCAGATTCTGGCTCCCCCGTATGCTGGCTATGACCTTGGGCAAGTCAATCAAGCTTTTTGTGCCTCCATTTCCCCAATTTGTCAAGCACAGGTAATTATATCTACATCAGAGTACTACTGTAAGGATTCAATAATGTATTTAAAGTGCTTAGGAGATACCTGCTACAGAATAGGGACCATAAATATCACTTCCTTACAATTAATGCTACTATTGTCACATACGTACTTCTCTCATTGTCTCCCTCCTTCCCCTCTCCTCCTGCGCTCTTTCCCCTTCCCCATTTTCTCTTTCTCTCCATATACATCGGTCTGTTAATAAGTAACATCTGAGGAAACTGAGATGGGGCTGGAGAAAGCCTACATACACAAACTCACCATTCCCTCAATAATATATAATATTTTATTATGAAAAGGGGCAGAAAAAAATATATTGACTCATCAGTGATTCAATGAAAACCTAAGAGCTTACAGCTTTAAGCACATCAATAATAATATCAGTCTTGATTAAGGGTACTTAATGGCCCAGATGTCCAGATCAGTTTAATGTAAGCATTACATTGCAGAGACAGTAGGTCAGATTTTGACTATGATACATTTTGCCAATGGGGTGGGGGAGTCTCTTACCTAGGTCACAAGCAGATCTACACTTGTGAGAGTGTGCCAGGCCCCAGAGAAGAGGCAGGGGTAATCCCCAATGTCCCTTTATCTGCCCCAAGGATCAACTGCAGAGTGGAAGAGCCCTGACCAGACATGTGCTGAGACCACATGGCTCCTCCAGGCCACAGCACCATCACACTCAGAAGAGGTATTGGACATATGAAAGGCAGGTGCCCCAGATAGAGTGAAAATGCCAAAGAAAGCAGTAGCCTCTCCAGGATTCTCCCCTTAATTTGACATCATTTTCTTCTTGACTTTCCTAACTTAAATAACCCTACCGCCTGCCCTGATTCTGAGCCCTATGCAGGGCACAGAAAATTCAGCAATGAGGGGGCCCATGCCCCGGAGTAGCTCCCAGCCTGGCAGGGAATAAGAGAAAACCTGTTGTAACAAACTCAGCCACAGAAGTGCGGGGGCGAGGCGCCTGCCGAGGGGAAGAGCTGGGGAAGGCCTGCTGGAGGTGCACCTGGGCGGGTTTTGACATAAGAGAAAAGGGGACAGGAGGCGCCTTCCAACCAGAAGAGGTCAGCAAGTACAAAGCATGACAGTGTGACCCGCAGGGAAATCAACCAAGGCTATCTTTGTCGAATAGGAAGGTTCTGGAAGAAGATTGGGAGGCTCATCATGAACCAGAAGCCAGAGGGCCAGGCTTCAAAACCAAGCGGACACTAAGGCATGTGTGGGGAAGCAAGGCGCAGACAACAGCCTCTGTTAGCACAACATCCTGTGGCCTGGTCACCCCCCGCCCCCGCCCCCACTGCACCCCACAGCTGCGCTGGCCTCGGGCTGCCGGCTCATCCTTCCTAAAGGGGAAGCCCAGGACAAGAGGGTCCAATCGGCTTCATCCAGGTCACATGGGCAGTCGCACCCAGGCTGTCAGGGGTGGTGAATTCCTGGCTCACTCCCCTTCCACTGAGCTCTACACTCCACCAACACCACACACGATAGGAGATCCCCAAAACCGAAAACAGGGTCGAAGGCTACAGTCCTAAGGTGAAAACACAAAGGCCTCTCACCGATAACGGGGACAGGGAAAGGGACAGGGCAACAGAGAGGGCTGGGGACAGATGCTGAGGCTGGATCATGAGAAAGTTCAAGTATTAATAAGAGCCATTCACATAACACACATTCACTGTTACTAAGTCCCAGAGACTGGGGGCTACAGATAGGAATAAAACAGGGTCCTTGCCTACAAGAGAAACAGGAACTAGTTCAGTGCACAGACCATGAAGAGGCTTGAACCCACCCCGTGAGCACTGGAAAGCCCGTTCTGCTGTTTACACCTGATGTCTGTCTACCCTCAGTGAGTGGTCAGTGCTTGGCTGCTCTGGTTGGTTACTATTTTGAGCACAGCTCCTGCCAACGCCCAGAAGGTCCCCATCCGGTGTGCGAAGAGCTGTAACGCAGCACACTCAGGACCTTCACCGATTCCTGACGTGTGCTGAGAATTCACAAAGCATTTTCCCACCAACTCAGGCACACTTCCAGGACTCCACGTTTAGCATGCGGATAATCTTCCTCCAGCTCTGGAAAGAGGAGACAGCACCTCTGAACTCCGGGGACAGTGGCACCTTAGATGAAAGGTAAAGGAAATGCCTAATTCTTGGTTAGTGCAAACACACAGTAAGAGCCGGTTCTCTTAAAAGAAAGCAGAGGCCAGGGAGTGAGTCCTAACGTAGAAAAGGTGATGTGGCCCGGGTGGGTACTGGCGTGTGACTGAGCCAGTAACAGTTTCCTGGGGCTGCTGTAACAAATGACCGCCAACCAGCTGGCTTTACGGCCACAGAAACTTATCTTTCACAGTTCTAGTCTACGAGCCTGAAATCCGGGTGTTGGCAGAGACACGCTCATTCCGAAGGATCTAGCAAGAATCCTTCCTTGCACCTTCTGGCTTCTGGTGCCTGTTGGCAATCCTTGGCACTCTTCACGATGAAGAGCTCCAATCTCTGCCCGTGTGTGCCCATGACCTACCTGCGCATCTACGTGTCTCTCCCCCGTCACCAGTCGTACTGAGTGAGGGCCCAGTATGACCAGTGTGACCTCATCATACCTTGATTACATCTGAAAACAGTTATTTCCAAATAAGGTCATGCTCACAGGTGGCGGGGTTAAGTCTTCCATTTATCTCTTTGGGGAACACAATGCCACCCATAACAGACCCCACACTATAAATACCAGCCGCTAGAGCAAGGCAGGAACACACAGCCAAGGGCGCTGTGGCAGGAAGGAAAAGCCCGGGACTCTCCCTGAGACTGCATCTGCTTCCACGGCAGGCGGGTGGGTTGAAATATTCCCGCCTGTGTGTCTGTTCTCCCTGGACTCTTCCCAAGGCCTGTTCCTTCCAATCAGGTAACCAACTAAGATGCTTTTTCTCTGCTCTAAAAACTTTTGCTGGAGATGAAAAGCTGCCTGGTGCTTTCTAAGTTGAAACTTATTGAAGAGATTATGCTGCGGGGCCCCGAGAGGCTGGGCCAAGACAGGTGTTCCTTTAAGCGCCAGGAAAGTGAGTTGGGAAGTTCCCCCACACTGGGAAGGGGGGAAAGAAGGATAACTGGTCCCACACTGCTTGGTGGCAGTACTGGAGGAGGAGCCAGGTGCCAGAAGGGCTAGCTGGACCTGGGACAACAGCTCCAAGCCTGGAAAAGAGACAGTGGAATTACGAGTCCCAAAGAAACCACAAAGTGTGACCCAAAGAAACCACAGAAAGCGTGACAGGGAGCTTCTCAAAGAAAACCGCAATGGCCTGTTGAAGTCCCCAGGACATTTGCAGACCCACAATGAAGGGGGGATGTGGAATGACTAAAAATATCCAACTCTGTGGAGGTTCCGAGTCAGATTCAGGTTGATATATATGCAGTATTTCTTGCGCACCTGGTTTTCAGCCTGAGATTCAGTCCCGGTTCATTCCAACACTTAAAATAACATCCTACAAGCATTAGGAGGGAATGGAAGGAAACCGCTAAGCCTCATTACCTCTGACTTTAGCCCTTTTAAAGTGACACTTATGACACTTGGGGGTGGGGAGGGTGGACTTCAGGATGATTTGTGGAACCCCTGTCAAGGCTGGGGCGGGCACGGCTGGGAACCAGGGGAGCTGCAGGTAGCTCGATGGAAAAGACACAGCCTGGGGAGAAGGTCTGGGGAGTAACAACCCCCACTCCTCTCTGACAGCCCCAGTAAAGATGAGGTGTCAGGGAGAACTAGGTATGAAGACTGGAGCGCTAGCCCAGGGCTTCCCCAGCAGGCAGGGGTGAGGAGGAGAATGTGACCATGGCTATGCTGAGTAAGAGTCTGGGTGAAGGTGGCATGCATCCTAGGGACAGAGAAGTCTCTCTGGACCCCTCAGGGACCCACAACAGACACCCTGCTGGAAGGTTCACCTGGGCAAAGCAGCACCTGGTGGCAGGTGAGCTACAGGAAGGGGCAAGGTTCTAAGTTAGACTTAGACTTGAAGAACCAGAAAAGAATTTAGAGGAACCAGTACTGACTAAGCCCCATTATGTGAGGACATTTGACACCCACATAGGCAATGTCCCTTTTAACCCTCATGCTGGTTCCCATGGTAAAGATGAAGAAACTGAGGCAGAGCTCTGGGCTATGGCAGAGTTCTGGAATAAGCTGGCCTGTAAACATGTCTACGATGAGGACTTTGGAAGCAACGAACAGGATGCTGTGAGTGAGAACAGTGAGGGACTCTTTCTCTAAATAGACTGATGAGGGACAATCTCCTTGCGGAGGAGTCATTGGAGCTGAGACCTCCAAAAATCAGCCACGTTGGGAGTGGTGAAGAATCCCAATGAGAAGGAACAGCATGTGCAAAGGGCTGGAGCCAAGAAAGAATCTGACACATCCGAGGAACGGAAAAATAACCAGGGTCTGGAGCCTTTTGGGAGGGAAGGAAAGGGACCCAGAGAAGAAGTGGACCATACAGGGCCATGCAGGCCATGTCATGGAGTTTCGATTTCATCCTGTGTGCCTGGGGAAGCCACCCAAGGGACAAATGCCAACATGGCGTGGTCTGGTTTACCCACATGTAAAACGGACTTGTCACCCACAAGCAGGCCAGCAAAAGGTGGTGGAGCATGTGAGTAAACAGACACCAATTCAGTTTCCAAAGGGATGGAAACTGCTGCCTTTACAGAAGGAAAAGTAAGGTTTCAGCCTGTGCCCATGAGGAGAACAAACAATTTCGCCTGATCCAAATTCATGTTCATGCCTCTCTGCCTAAGAAGCATGCAGAGCCGCCGAAATCCACAGGCGCATCATGACAGAACAATTTCAGTGATCATTATCAAATGCCTCTATTTAGAAAAGCTCAGAAGATTGCATTTGCACAATCCAATATTTATGAAATGACACTGTGCCGTAATGAAGGGATGAGAAAATTAAGATTAGACACCGCAGCTGTCCCTTTGGGGAGAGACGGTCGCACAGTGGGAAAAGCAGCAACGTCACCCAGCTTCCCAGAACCTTGGTTTCCCTAAGGACGAATTGGCAGCAAAGACTAAAAGTGTGTGATAGGTTAATCGAGAGCTGAAGGCAGTTAGTGTTATCATTCATTCCTTCATTTAAAAATATGTGGTAAAGACTATGGGCCCATCTAGATGCATCCATCCAACACAAATGGTATTTAGCACACCCGAAGTGTGACGCACTGTATTCAGCACTGGAGGTGACACTGAGAACAAGGTTGTCAGGGTCCCTGCTCACATGGAACTCCTCATCGGGGGACAAATACATGTGGAACAAATAGCATCAGCTGCGATGCATGTTACTGAGGGAAAGTGCAGGGTGCAACATGGAACATGGACAGAGCTGGCCCAGATGGGGGTATTTAGGGAGAACTGTTGTAAGGAGGTGACGTTTAAGCTGAGACATGAGGGGAAAGTGCAAGAGAATGCAGTAGGGAAGAAGTCTCCAAGAACAGTGTTGAGATTGTGTGAGTTCCTGAGGCAGAAAAGGGCATGGAACATTCTGGAGACTCACAGAAGTCAGTGTGATGTGAACACAGGGAGCCTGGGACCTAGGGCAACTGGAGGTGTGGGTGGAATCGGCCGTGCAGGGTCCTGGAGGCCAGAGCAAAGCTTTGGAGTTCCTTTCTGGGGCCGTAGGAAGCCTCAGAAAGATTATAAACAAACTGAGGGGGGGACAATAAAGGGAAGAGGTGACATGAACAGGTCCATATTCTAGAACACTCTCTTTGGCTTCTGTGTGGAGAGAGGATAAAAGTTAAAAGAAGAAGCTAAGAAGACCATTTAAAAACCAGCCTTGGCTGGTGCAGCTCAGTGAATTAAGCACCAGCCTGCAAACCCAAGGGTCGCTGGTTCAATTCCCAGCCAGGGCACATGCCCAGGTTGCAAGCCAGGCTTCCAGCCAGGTCCGTAGCTGCAGGCAGATGAAAGACAACCATACATTGATGTGTCTCTCCCTCTCTGCTTCTCTCCCTTCCCCTCTCTCTAAAAATAATGAATAAAATCTTTAAAAAACAATACTCCAGTTTCCCAGGCAAGAGCTGGTGGTCACAGGCCCCAGGACAGCGGTGGCAGAGCAGAAGAGATGTGGGCAACAGACCTGAGATGTACTCAGGAGGCAACGTGGCAGAACCAAACAATCGATAGGAAAAAAGTCAAGAGGGGGGAGAGAGGAGTATGAGTACTGGGTTTCCAAATCCACACCGGAGTGGACCAAGTGGCCTTTTGTGAGACACGGAACAAGAGAACAAGGAGGCAGGGAAGGAGAAAGGAGGAATCAAGAGTTGAGTTTTGGAGATGTTGACTTTGGGGAGCCTACAGGAGCCGATGGGGCTTCAGGTGGGCTACCAAGGAGCAGACGACGCAGGTGCACACACACACACACACGCTCCCTCGTGTTCTCTCTCTCTCCCCCTTCTACATCTGAATTGACTGGCCGGCATCAAAGACTGCCAGATAGAGCAGAGCAGATGTGCTGATTCAGCACAGGTTCTCTGGATTCTTAGGATTTCTCAGGGGCTGATTCTGTCCTTTAAACCAAGACACTTTTGAGAACATAAGTTATAATGGGGCAAAAGGCACACAGCTTGTCCCATAGTCACCTTACTAATGAGCATGTGTCTTTGTTGGTGCCTCTACTCATGCAAAGTAAGAACCTATCAGGCCTGAAAAGCTCCACCTGGTGCCACAGAACATCTTTATTATTCGTGGCGCCTGTGTCTACCCTCAGAAGCAGCTTATCCAAGTAATTTATGCCCCTGAACAGGAGCTATACAGAGCCATCTAAGAGCTCTTGCTTTGGAGCCAAACGTAAGAGTCAGCGAGGCCACAAAGACCATAACCTCACCTACACATCTCTGAGCATCTTCTCTGTCTTGAGCTTAGTGACATCCTGAAAAAGTCCCTCTCCCCAGAATCAGCAGAGAAGACATGGCACAGTGGGTCGTGTAGGTCTCAAGTTCAAAAGAGATGGCTGATGGCATCTGAAGCCATAGGCATGGCTGAGGTCATCCGTGGTGTGACGGTTGATTTCATGATACCCAAATAGCAGGCAGAACTTTATCTCTGGGTGTGCTTGTGAGAGCGTTTCCAGAAGAGATCAGCATTGAACCGGTGAACTCAGCCCTCCCCTCTGGGCGTGGGCATCATCCAACCCCTAGGGGGCCCAAACAGAACAGGCAGGCTGAGGAAGGGCGAATTTGCTCTCCCTGCTTGAGCAGAGCTGTCTGCCTTCTTCTGCCCTCAGACACTGGTGCTTCTGGGTCTCAGGCTTCCAAGCTCAAATCAGGGCTCACACCATCAACCCAATTCTCTGGCCTTCATACGACACCACCACTAGCTCCCTCTGATTCTCCGGCTTGTAGAGGGCAGGCAGATAATGGGGTGTCTCCTGGGGCTTCTCCATAAGCATGTGAGCCAATTCCTACACCAAATCTCTGATGTGCATCTCCCTATATATCCTGTTGGTTCTTTTTCTCTGTAGAAGCCTACAACAAACTCAAAGAACACAGAGGCAGCGTGAGAAACTCCACTGTTTAGTGACCAGATTGAGTTGACCAAGGAGCCTGAGACCGCGCCAGGAAAGGTGGTACCAAGCCAGGACAGTGTGTGGGTGAGGCAGAGCCCTTGGTCAGGGAGGAACCACAGGGAGCAATCGTACCAGGGATTACATTTTATAAAGAGACGATCTTAATGTTCTCAGAGCTAACGTTCTTCCTGTCTTCCAGCATCAACTCACCAAGGCCTACCCCACCCCACCCCTACACATGCTCCCCGAACACACCTCCTCCAGGTGTGGCTCCCCTCAAAAACACCTCATGCCCCAATCCATCAAGAAGGTTCATTACAGCTCAGTTCCATGGGTTAAGGATAAGTCTGGTTTTCAGGATGTCCGGACATCAACTTTATGCATAATATTCTCGCTGTGCAAGTTTTCCTACATGTATACAAGCTGTGTCTACATGGCCTGGAAAGAAAAACGTGACCTCAAATTCTTCAGAAGCTCTTCTTCCCCAGAAATCCCACTGTTATCAGGCTCCCAAGCAAAATCCAGTGATGTCCTACTTGGAGCCAAAGCTTAGAATCTCAAAGGTGAATGACATCTTACAGGTTCCTGAATCCAGGTAACATATGTCCCTCTTGCCCCATGCTGAAGAATTCACTCCACCTTGCTCCGCATACCTTTGGGGATGGGGAACTTACTACCAACAAAATGATGTACTGCCCCCTCTCCGACACCATAAAAGATAACATCCCATCACAGCTCCAGCCATGGTAGGTCACCTACCTGTGGGCACAGCTGGGTCCAGCATTGGTTTCTCCCACGTGTTAATCTGCTCCCAGGTAAAGCCATTGGTCCCCAGGGCCACGCTGTAACCACAGTTGCTGTAGTGCTCATCGAAGGCGCAGCCGCCTGCCAAGGAGAGAGATGTGGGTAAATACATCCTTGTGTCTGGGACTTGGTTCGTTACCCCTGTCTCATCAGCTCTTCATTTACAGCATTGAATTTTAAACTCTGGAGAAGATTAAAAATAAAAAAGCAGGCAAATTGGATTTTTATATTTGCTCTGGTGCTCTCGGGAAAGGCGCTGGCATCGGCAGGTCGCCCTGTTTTATAAAGTTAATAAGGCTAGTTACATGGATTTCAATCTTCCCTCCCGAGAAAGCAAACAGCAACGTCTCGTTCTGAGCAGGAAGCGGTGAACGCTGGGGCACGGCTCTGTCACCGCTTCCTGCAACAGGGAGACGCTGCAAGGTGGCCGAGGGCACCGGCTTCAGAGTCCGGCAGAACCACACACGGATCTCGGCCTCACAAAGCCGGGCCAGTGGCTCCAGCCGTCTGTCTAGTCTGGGTCTCGGCTTCTTCACCTGTGACATGCAGGGAACCGCCCACCTGACAGAAATACCATGAAGATTAAAAAGGAAAAAATACATACAAGAAAGAAAACATAACAAAAAATAAACTTTCTGAAAAAAAAAAAGGAAAATAATCTTAGTGACCACAGTGTATAAAGACAGAAGTACAATTATGTTGAAGTGTTTATAAGTGTTATTAATAGTAGTTAAAAATCTCCTAGATAATGAACATTAAAACATGTTATAATTTAAGATTAAAAGGAATAACCTAGGAAAATTGGCACAGAATAACTTCTCAACATACACCTCCTCCCCTATAAAGGCAATTCTTGAAAAATCATTTTCATCAAGTAAAAATCAAATTTGCGAGGAATTAGACCATCGTGCACCCGACCGATAAGAAAGCCAGTGTTGATAATGTTCAAAGCTTTTCCCTTTAAAGTCTAAGCCGTCCGCTAGTTCACAGTAAGCTGTGTCAATCTGCTCTTGACAAGAACTCACTAAGCAGGTGCTATGAGCTGTAAGCCCCTCTGAGTAGCGCTGGAGATGCTGGTCCGCCCAGGAAAACGGGAGCCCACAATGGCCCGGCAGGGACTGGGGCTGCGAACGGCAGGAAAGCATCTCGGGGATGGAGAGCAGGGGGAGCGACACCTCAGGTGATCGCAGGACACAGGGGTGAGGCAACACCCGGCCGAGCTCCACCACAGCCCCCTGACGGCTCTCCCAGACCCGCTTTCGCACCAGTCGGGGCTCCTTTCCTGTCTCCTCCATGTTCAGATCACATCACATCACCATAAACACCCGCTGGGTCCCTGTCACACATCCAAACATGGTTCTGCTTGGGGTACAGAAACCAGCCCCCACCCCCCCACCCCCAGCTCCCACTTGTGCCCATTCTCAGGGAATGTCACCATCGGCTCTGTCAACTGCAGAGGGTAAAATCCCTTCCACGCAGCCCACACTGGGGTTCCCTCTGTGCGGTACTGGCGTAGTTCTGCTCACAGATTCAGTGCAGAAGCTGGTCACGACACTAGTTAAGTGAAAGCTTTCTCCACCTTCCTTCCCTGCTGTCTAGGGGACCCCAGTAGAACAGCCTTCAGCACCCCAGTGAGCCTCAGGCTGGGCGAAGGAAGCAGTACAGGGGTTGAGAAGTTGTATATTAAACTGGTTTGCAATAAAAAGTAACAGAAACGCAGGGTGTTTTATGTAGAGCTAGAGAGGAGGAAAGGAAAGGGAGAGAGCAGTCCAAGAAACACCATCAAAAGCAGAAACCTACAAGAGGTGATGGCTGATGAGGAGGTTCCTATGATGGGAAGTGGCTGGCGTGTTGGTAGGAACTCAAATGTCTATGTGATCTCATACGTTCATGCAGTAACTCAACAATGACTTAACTGAGCATTTAGCACAGACCCAGCATGGCACTAGGTCCCAGCTGTATGGAGACTTACCTAAGAGGCAGGCTGTCACAATTGTGGGGTCAGTCAGACAGACTGATGGTAGACATGTCAACTAGTAAGTAACCATGCATTCCAGCATGTGCAGGGAAGGCCACAGCCGGTCCCGGAAGCCTGTCTGACCAGGAATTACAAACAGTTCCCTGTCTTATCCTGTAACGTCCCTCCGCTACACCCAGCTCCTCTGGGAGACCCGGCTGCACATGACAGCCATGGTCACCAGTGCTTTGAGGACGTGAGAGAAGAAGGGCCAGGACCAATGTGGATTAGCATGGGTCAACGGGCGAGGATGGGAGGCCCAGGAGAAGGGAGGAAAGACGTGGCCCCAGATACAGGGAGACAGGATGACCCTTACAAAGTTTTTCATTTCATTTTTTATTTTGAAGAGAGTAAGAGAGGGAGAGAAACAATAAATTGGTTGCCTCCCTGAACCCGCAACCCAGGCATGTGCCCCAACCAGGAATCGAACCAGCAACCTCTGGGCTTGCGGGCTGATGCCCAGCCAACTGAGCCCCAGCAGCAAGGATGGCCTTTGAAAGGCAAGGAGGGAGACAACCAACTAGCTTTCACCAGACGTAAAGCGGAAACAGTCCTAACACAGAGTCGGGGATTAATAAATATTGAGTGAATGAACCAGTAATGTTAATGGGATGCTGACACAGGCCAGCCACACGCGAGGAACCGTGACCCCACACCAGTCCCCCAGCTTGACCTGCTCTTCCAAGTCTCATACTTGCCACTTGTACCTAGAAAGCTGCCTCCCCACACTGCCTGCCTGACAAATTCCAAACAATTCTCCCAAACCACTTCTATAAACCTTCTCTGACCAGAACCTCAGATTGAATGTCCCAGACATGGAAACGCGACATACTGCATTTAAATTTTTAAATATGTTCGATTCCCAGCCAGGGCACGTAACCAGGTTGCAAGCCAGGTCTCCAGCCAGGACCGTAGCTGGAGGCAGGTGAAAGGCAACCATACACTGATGTCTCTCTCCCTCTCTGCTTCTCTCTCCCTCCCCTCTCTCTAAAAATAATAAAATCTTAAAAAAAAAAATTTAAATATGTAACACAGATGCTGCAGTGGCCCTAAGAGAGTCACCCTCCTGTCCCTAAATTGTCATTGCCCCACTGGAGCCCAGCCTGTGGGAGACAAATGAATCTTGTCAACAGCATTGACAACACATCCTGATGCGCTGGCATTGATCAGCAAAGGTCGCCTGCAGCCTCTCCAGTGTTCCTGGGAATTGCTGACTGAGAATCAATCCTCAGCTGAGATCAGCCTCCAGGGCCAGAGATGAAAAGTGTGACCCAGGCGGCACTATGTGTACAGCACGCTGTTCGGGTCTTTCCTCTCGTGCACATAAGAACACTGTGTGTCCAGGCCACCTTGCATCTAAGGAAGATCACATGATAAACCCTGAAAACATGTAACACATTAATATCCACCGTTTGCAGGACCAGCCCATAAAAATATGCCTTACGCATCCCTTCTCACCTGTCCAAGCTGTGAGGACCATCAAAGCTATTGTTGAAGGTGCTGTCATCAAAGGAAGAAAGATATCTAGATCCCTGGGACACTCACTAGATGCCAGCCAGCTGAAAGGTCACCTATGCAGTAATATTGGCATTCAACATTTTAAGAGCAGAACACCAGCTTTTCTTGTCTTCCATCACTGACACCTTAGGGTTCGCTGTTACCACAGCAGCGCCTTGCCCATGCTGACTAACGTAAGGAACATGCTCTCTTCCGTACTTTATCCATGTCAGGAATACACCAGGCACCGGCTGCTTATGTCGTTTTATTTGCTCTCACTTAATTCTTACAACATTGTGAGGAAGATTTCCATCCCTGCTTTCAATGAGGTAACTGATGCATTGAGGGGTGAAGTGGCCTGTTCAGGTCACATGAAAGAGGAGTGTTGAAACCAGATTTAAATCTTCTGCAACTTAACCACAGAATCCATGCTCCTTCTAACAGACCAGGGAGAGAATGTACTTTCCAAGCCAAGGTGATGAAGGACAGCAGAAAGATAAAGAACTTCCAAGGCGGTTGGGTCTCTCCCACTTGAATCCACTCCCTTGCTCATTCTAGAAACAGTTAACAAAGGCCTTTCCTAGGGGCTCCCTGCAGGGGTGCAGCATCAACAGATAGGATTCTTACTGCACCAGCGTACACTTGAGGTGCAACGCGGAAAACACTTTCCTAAAGAGGTACCAAAGCTCAAAGACGACATTATTGATAAATTTTAATTAAATTTATCTAATTAAACCCATTCTCCGCCTTCTTCTAGACAAGATTTTGGAGAGCTCACAGTTACATGTCTGGTATCCCAGCTAAAAGATGCCAAGCAAGGTCACATTAACAATTTGTCCCCTGTCTACTAGATCAGTGGTCCACTCGTCACCTCCCCGCCCCTGCCAAGCGTAGGCATTTTGCCCAGCTACTACTCGAGCTGAGAGCTGCTAGGTCCCCGCACTCTAAGAGAGCCTATCACAACACTTTTCACAGCCACCCCTGGACACCTTGCTGCAGCCACCTGCACAGCTCCGGTGACCACTCCCACCTTCAGCCCCTGAGCAAATGTCTTCCCCTTCTAACCATCTGCTTTCTGATACTGGGGTCCCTCAGCAGCGGGCATGGGACCCCAGTGATCCAGCTCTTATTTTCAGACCACAGTTCTCTCTTTCCTACGATAAGGAGCCAGATTACAGTGGAGGAAAAAGCAACTTCTCACTCTATTTTGAGTTATTATTTCTTTAGGACAGTCAGGTCCACCTGTGGGTTCCATCCCACTTTTTTTTTTTTTTTTTTTTTTTCAGAGAGAAGGGCAGGGAGGGAAGAAGAAAAGGAAAGAAAAAACAACAACAACAACAACGTATGATTGCCTTTCACCTGCCCTCTAGCTACAGACCTGGCTAGAGACCTGGCTTGAGACCTGGCTTGCAACCTGGTTATGTGTCCTGGCTGGGAATCAAACCAGTGACCTTTGGGTTCGCAGGCTGGCGCCTTATCCACTGAGCCACCAGCGAGGGCTTCCATCCCACTCTTTCAGAATTTGCCATACCTTCAGGGACCACAGTGTCCCTCCCTACAGAAGAATATCTAGAAACAAGCTCCCATCCTGCACATTATTATACATGTATGTCCAGACCACGGGGGAAGCTCAGGGTTCATGACTTTTCCATAACCCCAGGGCTCCCAGCAAAGCACGAGAGATTTAGATGATCAGGGAAGCATCCTCATGCTTTGCATACATGAAGAACACTGACTCCATTCAAAGGATGCTGTTGAACAACTCCACCCAAGAGCATCCAATCCAGCCCAAGTGGCCTGATAAACACAGAAGCAGGAAATACAGCCCGATGGCAAAAAGCAAACTGAGACCAGAAAACAAAAGAAAAAAGTGGGACAGAAGGAAAGAGTTGCAAGTCCGTTCTGCATTTGCAATTTCCTCAATGTCCACCTGCCAAGAGGCAGTTATATGTTTGAATGTGAGCTTCTGTTGGCCAAAAAGAGGGAAAATCTGTTCAGATACCAGGCACTCTGTGTTCATACACTAAAAGCCAAATTGCCCAGGAAAACCACCACCATTCCAGGTGCTTAGATGACACACAACTTCTCCCAGGAGTGCTGGTGACAGAAACCCCATACACCATGGGGAACACCACCAGAAACAACACCCAAGACCAAGGGGCACGTGGCCAATTTCATGAGATGATTTCTCACAATCATTCTTGATTATAAACTGACAGCATCATCCGAATGTACAATTCAGGAAAAACAACTCACTGGGGACCAATACAATGCAGTCTAGAAGTCTGCTTTCTATTGGTCTGGCTTGCCCCAGATGTTAAGTTTTAAAAGCTGTTCAGGGGGGAAAATATACTTAACAACTATTTTTTAAGTAATCCTCCCTGAAATTTCTTCTCAACCAACAGAGAGAGTAGAGTGCTATGAGCTTCAGATCATACGTCTGACAGCAACTAGCCTGCCAGCTGAGTACATGTGTGCAGCCTTTAGCTGGCATCCTTTCCCCATTTGGGGACTCGCACTTTCTGGTGTATAAGGCAAAGGGCTGGCAAACGTTAAGGACTGGCAGAGACTCAGAAAGGACTGGGAATCTCACAGGAGCCACAGAGAGGCAGAGCCATGTCACCAGCCCAAGGACCAGTTACAGAGAGCTGCAGAAAGAGAAGAAAGAAAAGGCTAGCTGTCTCCCCAGACCCACAGCATGAAATATTCAAACCCATGATCCTGGGTCTCGTAGCAGCGCTTCTTGCTGTTTCAAAAATTATGTTTATGTGTCTGGGAGCAATTGCTTGGGGCCCAAACACCTGACAGAAGGTAGCCTGCCATGAATTCCTGGCCATCTCGCAGATGTTTATGGTAGACTGCTTGCAGATTTATGATGGGAGAGATTCCCCAAACACATTTGGTTGGTTGCTCACCTCATTCAGTCTTAAAGAGTAAGCAGACCCATTTAATTGATGTTAACTCCAACGCAATCATTTGGGGGGAAATCAAAACCCTCCCGAACCTACCTCCCACCCCAGGCATTGGGCTCAGCCCCTAGAACACAGGTCCTAGTTTGGGGAAGATCCACCGTATTAGGGAAAGATGGCAATGCTGTCACAAGCCAAAGACCCAACACTACCTCTCTGCATCCGGACAGAACTGCTATTTATCCAGACAGGTTAAAGTCAAAATACGCCAATGGCCCCAGATACTCTGATGTGAGTCAGGCATAAACATTCAACCGAGAAATGAAAACTGTAGCAAAGATGTTGGATTCTGGAAATTCATTTGGGTTTGGTAATGTATAGCATATTAGTTTCTATAAGGGAAGGAAAAACAGTGCAGGAGACATACTTGAGAACACATTCAAGCATAAATAAAGCCTCCAGTGCCAATCAGAATGTTGTTTAAACAGGAACCCTTCTTTTGAAAATGAGAGAGGAAAAGAATTCAATAAAAATATAAATGTGGCTGCCTCTCTCCATTTCTGCTCTGAGCCTGTGTATTCTTAAACAGAATTAAGTGCAGAAGAGGAACTAAAGATTGGGTGGGCTTCTGCTATCTGCCAAGCACTGTACTTTAGCTGTGGACATATGTATTTATAGGTGTGCACCTAAATGGACGGAAGTTCAACTACCACCACTCTCTAAGATAGGGGTCGACATACTTTTTGTGTAAAGAACCAGATGGTAAATATGTTTGGCTCTGCAGCCACACAGTCTTTGTCACTACCCAACTGCCAGTATAGCATAAAAGCAGCCAGAGACAATAGGTAAACAAATGAATGCGGCTGTACGCCAATAAAACTTTATTTATAAAAACAGGCGGTGGGCCAGATTTTATGCAGGGGCTGCACTCTGCCAGCACTGGCTCTAAAACAGAAGCATTGCTCACCCCATTTTATACATGGAAATCTGTCATCAGAGCTACTGAGGGACATCCCCAGCCAGAGGCCTCAGAGAAAGAGACATCACCTTTAGCAATAAAAAGTGACACCTCTTAGCTATTAAACAAACAAACAAACAAAAAAAGATAAAATATTACTATTTGCAACAACATGGATGGCTCTTGAGAGTATTATGCTAAATTACGGACATCCGATAACAAAGACAAGAACTTTAAAATTTCACGCATACAAACAAGCAGACAAAAAACTCATGGACACAAACAACAGAATGGTAGTTACCAGAGGTGAAAAGGGCTAGGGGAGAATGATAGGGGTAAATAAAGGGCGTCAAATACATGACTTCAGAGCACACAGTATATACAGATGCCATATTATAAAAGCATATACTTGAAATTTACGTTATTACCCAACATCAGGGAAGTCAGTTCTCACATAGTCACCTGATGTATAAGGAACTGACACTTGGGAACTAATCAGACAGATTCACAGCAGGACTAAAATGGTTAGAGGCCTCAGAAAGCAAGATACCGTAGAAGTGGTTTGTATTTTTCACTTCAAGGTTGGTGAACGTTTTCCATAAGCAGACAGACAGTAAAAATGTCCACCTTATGGCTGTACTGGTTTTCTATTGCTAGCCAACAAACGACCACAAACTTAGGGGCCAAAAGCAATGCCAATTTCTCATCTCACGGTTTCTGCTGGTCATAGAGCCGGGCAAGGCTGGGCTGGGTTCCCCTCTTGGGCCTCACAGGGCTAAAGTCCAGGTGTAGGGGGAACTGCATTTCTTTCTGGAGCACCAGTCCCCGTTCAAGCTCACATGGGATTTAACAAATTCAACTCCTTGCAGTTACAGGCTTGAGGTCCCTGCCCTCTGGCTGGCTGGCATCCAGAGGCCACTCTCAGCCCTTAGCAGCTGCCCACAGTCCCTGACCTAAGCCCTCTTGAGTCCCAAACCTCTTCCATCAGGCAGGGCGCAGTCCTTTAAAGGGCTCATCTGATACAGTCAGGCCCAGCCAAGATCATCTCCTTACTAATGAACTAAAAGTCCACTGATTTGGGACCTTAAGTGTATCTGTAAAATGTCCCCACTGTTGTCACCCGCACGGCCTAATCACTGGAGTGAGCTCTATCCTATTCACAGGCCCGCCCAAGAGATGGGACTGACACAGGAGATAAGCCACAGTGGCCGGGAATCTTGGGGGCCCATTTAGAATTCTGCCCGCCTCAGTAGACCACTTAGTCTTTGTCACTACTGTCAGCAATGTTGGTGAAGCGGAGAGGCAGCCATAAACCATACAGAAAGAAGGGGCAGAATTATGTTTAATAAAACTTGATTTATTGACACCACTTGGAGTTACATGTGACACTCATGTCATGAAATAACATTCTTCTGGTGATTTGTCTAACCATTTAAACATGGGAAAACCATTCTTCCTTGAGATGCCGAGCGAAAACCAGCGAAGATGCACAACTGACCTGTAGGCCACAGTTTGCTGACCTTGGCTTTGATGCCGTGAATATTTCCAATTTTAACAGAGTCACAGCAAAGCACCATCTCACCATTTCAATGTTGGATGTCACATGATTCTTATTTCTCAGTTGTAGAATGTTTCTTCTGCACTCCAGGAGGTAGAGGAGAAAATGTCCCTGACTGTCATCCATAGCTACATTCCTGGCCGGTAGAATAAGGAAGGAATTGTGAGCAGCACAGTGGCTCCCTGGATTTAAATAACCACATAACCTACATTACAGCAAGTGTCCTTCATGGGTGGGGAGTTGTTCTCCAGCAATATTCCCATTTTACAGATGAGGAAACTGAGGCTGCAGTGAAAGACATATTCAACACCCCGCGTCCATCAGGGGCAGAGCCAAAACTCAAATCAAGGACTTCTTTAAGCCAGAAGGTCTGAGAAACTAGGGCACATCTCAGCTGCAAAATTTGTGGGGCTCAGTGGAAAGCTAAAATGCAGAGCCACTTGCTTTAAAAAAAAAAAAAAAAAACATGGCCTAGAGCAGAGCATAAAACTAAGCAAGGAGACTTTTCTGGTACCAGGCCCTGCATGACTGGTCAAGTCACACCCGCGTGGAGCCAGCCCTACTGTGTGGACATGCACAGTCTGGCAATAAAGTCCCTCAACTCCAAATCCTCAAGACCCCACCCTTGCACCAACGAATGGTTCAAAGGCAGGGCCACGTCTAAGTGGGGTGTATTAATTGTGCGCAGCCTGTCACAGGTAGGCAAGTCATGCCCTCTGAATGAATGAAAACAAGCCTTGCATAAACTGAATTCCTTTTTTGAATATCTAATTGAATTTGCAGAACTGGATGCCGGGGGTGGGTATTTAAATGAGTGCACAAATATGATAAGAAGGCCTTCACACCATTACATCTAATTCAGTAAGCAAAAATAATGGCAGGGCACATTCCAATTAGTGTTTGATTTATTTGCTTTAACAACTCCAATTAGTAGAATGTTTTATAAAGTCATCCAATGTCAAACATTCACGGACTCAACAGATAGAAACAATAGCCCTAATAGGAGGGGAAAAATGTTTTAAATCTCTGTGAACAGTGAATGTATTATAAATAAGGTGATGTTCCTCTGATGGCTGGGACATTCCCCAAGGGACCAAATAAACAGTGTCTGATCTGTTCTTTCCCCCGGAGGTTCTGCGAGGCAACCCCGGTTCACTCGGCCAATGATCATCCATCCAGGAATGAAAACCACCAAGGTGCAGGTTGGCAATGGCACTTCAAAGGAGAATAATGAATTTGCTGCTGGGTGTCTTCTGGACCGGAGACTGTCCCAGCGCCCAAGGCACCGCTGTGGAGAAGGAGAAGTTCTGGAACCTGATCCAATTCTCTCATACCCTTTCCAGTCCAGCGTTTCTGTGTGCAAACTAGCGTGCTCACCAAGGGGTGTGCCCTTGGATGGTGGGTGACCTTTGCCTAGCGATGCAGTGTGGGCAGGGTTAAAGTACAGGCTTTCTAGAGTCAGCATGCCAGCTGTGCTATTTTTTTTAACTGTATGAGCCTGGTTATGTTATTTAACCTCCAATTAACCTGCAATTTCCCCCATGTGTAAGATGAGGATAATAATAGTGCCCAACATTTGGGGATTTTATAAAGATTGAATAAACAATATTAGTAAAGACTTAGAATAATAGTTTCTGGCATGTAGTAGGTACCAAGGAAGTTTTGTCCAATTAATATTAAATCCCAAGGTATAAATTAGAAGTGAAAAGGATATAGCCTTGCTGTATGCGCTCAAGTTACAGGATTTCAAAAACAATCGCTTTTAAAGACACTCTCCAAGTGGTCCATCATAACCCATGTGGATCAGCAGTGCCTATTGCGATAGGCTACTGATCTGCATTATAAATCCCAACTTCATTCTCCACTTACCCCTGGGTGACCTTGGGTAAGTCACCTAACCTCTCAGGCCAGAGGTCTTCCCCATGTGACTAACAGAGGACAGTAACTTAAACCTTCTCATAAAGGGCACTTGGATTTCTGACACCCTGTGAGATGTGACTTGCCCTTCACCAGGTCACATCTAGATGTTACACAAGAAGAGAGCGCAGCGGGGTGCAGCAGGCAGGTTTCTGTCTTGTGGTGAGTGCCGTGCCTCACAGGCGCTGGTTGGCATGCAGAGCCTTGGAGGAGAGCAGGCTTCTCTGCCCCAGGCAACCTCACAGAAGCTGACACGCAATGCAACCAGCAGAGCAAGGCAAACCAGAGGCCGTGAGTGGGGTCAGCGTCCTCCTGCCATGGAGAGGGCGCAGGAGTGGGGAGAGAGCCTCCCCTTCAGTTAGAAGTGAAGGTGGCTCAATTTGGGGTCCCACTGGAGAGCCCGCCAGCCTGAAAAGCAGCCTCACCCAACAGAATCTTTTTTCCCCAAAACAGTCCCGGAAGGTTCAGGGATTTAGCTGCCGCCCCACCGTTGAGGAGGGATGGGGTCATCTGGTGCAGGCGGGGGGAACTGGCACGAAAAGGACGAGGCTGCAAAGGGGTGCGGGGCTGGGGCAGGGCCCAGCTCTCCTGGCCCCGGGCCAGAGCTCTGCCCACTCAGACGCCAGAATAGCACCTTTCATCTTTTCTCAGACAACGGCACTGTCTTTATTTTTATTTTGGAGGGAGCGGAGAGAGAAAGAGGTGGCCACAGGTCATAACCCACCTCAGGGAAACTTGAGATCTGCTGGGAAGAGGTGAGCAAAGGTTTTCCCTCCACACAGGAATGGGCTTTGTGCTGATTTCTGGCAGGAGCTGTGTCACCTTCAGAAGGCCCCTGAGGCCCAAGGCAAGCCCTGGGTGGCCTCGGGATCTTTGCACTGCTGGTCCTCATGCCTGGAATGTTCTTGTACCTCAGTTTTATGTGGCCCCATGTGGCTAGCTCTGGCCACCTGCCACATCAAGAACCAAGCGCTGCCTTCTCAAAGGAGCCTCTGAGCATTGCGTGGGAATCAGCCGCCTCCCCTCTCCCAATTCTCTCACCCTGTCTGCTGCTTCTGCTCCATGGGGGTGTTGCTTCGGCCCCTTAGTAACTCCCACCACCTGTCTAAGACCACAAGGGCAGGAAGCTCATGTCCATTTTCCTTGCTGCTGAATCCACAGGACTTAACAAAGAGCCCAGCACTCAGATGCTTGAGAGCTAAAGAGAAATTCAATAAACGCCTCTGAGCCTCTACTTCCCCATCTGCACAGTGGGAGCAATAATGACAGCAGCTAGCATTTATTGAGGGTGAACTGCACCCCACCATTTCCATGGATTATCTCATTCAATCCTCAAGGAGTCCCATGAGATGAGTACTGTCACTAACCATGCTTCACGCATAACAAACCTGAGAACTGGTTAAATAACTTGCCCCAAATCTTACAGCTAGGAATTGGCTGGATTGGGACTTGAACCAAAACTGTCTTGCTCCAAACATCACATTCTTAATCACCGGGAGATACTAAGTGGCCAGGAATGTTGCTACGGCTATAGGAACATGTGGCTTTCTAAAAACCTCTTCTTCTGAAAGTGACTCATTTTCAACATGAATTGTTTTTTCAGAGGAAAAGAGAAGCCACCCCATGTCCTCAGCCTCAGTTGACAGACACAGCCAACAAGGTCGGCTTCCTGCATCTCCACGCTCCGCCCTGGCAACGCGAGGTCACGTGGGGTGCCACGGCCCGCGTGTGGCTCCCTCTGACCCCGCCCCAGACCTCAGCACCATCCACGGCCCGGCTTAGAGAGCAACGAGAGAGGCCACAGCCAGGCGCTCCCACCTGGCCCTTAAGGAGTGAACCCTTGTAATCATCACTTCCGAACCATCACAAGTCCCTGGGAGAGACACCTTCAGGCCATTCAAAACCTGCTTCAGTTCCGCCACGGGAAAAACCGGCCACGGCGCCCACGCCAACTCTCAGCGACCCAACTCACAAGCACTGTCTCCTTTTCCCTTCGAGCAGCCTCACCCGTTGCTCTTTGGGATTCACGAGACAGTTACGCAAGGGGCGCCTGCGCCTCAGAGGAGTTGCGGAACTTCCTCAAGGCGACACAGCTTGTAAAGGGCAAGGTCAGGAACAGAATCGCTCGCAGTCGGACCCCAGAGCACAAGCCCTCTCAGCTGTATCAGAACGTCTGTTGCGCAAAAAACCCGTCAACTCCTCCAGTTGGGCGATTCTCCCTCCTCGTTATGCTCTCGGAACGAATCCGACCCATGCTTGAATGTCCTTCATTAGCCTAATGTGGAGTATCTCCTGGGAGCCAGGCCCTTCCTAGGCACGGGAGGCAGAGCAGGATGGCCAGCAGCTATGCCCCGCTCCTTCACGGAGCTCATGTTCTAGTGCGGGAACCTGACAGTGGAAACCCGGAGAGGAACACGGCAGGGGAGGCACCCACTCGGGCCCATCGCCATGGGGTGGGTGCGCGATCAACAAATCCAGAAGGTGAACCTGGAAAGCGGTCTTACTGAGCAGTGGTTCCTCACCTGACATCAGTCCCACCCTTCCACCTAACCTCACCTAGGACAACCACCAGGATCCAGGAATTACTTGTTCTCAAAGATGAAGACACCAAGACTCCAAGCTAGGAACTCTGGTCCAAGTTCCTAGATTTCTGGGTTCTGAATCGGTTCCTTTCCCTCCAAGGTATCCCGTCTCACAGCGTACCATGCATACAGAAGCTTAACAAACTTTTAGGACTGGTTAACAGACATGGGTTTAATAGACTCAGCGCTGAGAAGTACATTAACACTTAATTACATAAAGTAAAAATGAAGGAGAAATCCATATAGTCTATTAAATTCTATTAACAGCATCTGGTGTTATATAAATCACCAAGCTGGGAATTGTGTAGATAAAATATTTACTGGGGGTCTGAGTATGATCATCAATACAGTTGGTGTGAGAAGCTCCCTCAGAATAGCAGCTTTGGCAAATCTGTCTGTAGTCTCCAGCCAGGCTCATCTCCTGTGGCCTGTTACTCGTGCACTGAATGGGGGACAAAGGCTTTTTAAGGGCAGAGCATCAGGGACCCTCAACTGAACTACAACTCCAATGACTGGGTCCGGCCAGGAGTGGTGGACTCAGCGTGCTTCCAGGTCTCAGGGATGGTGACAGTGCCTTGAATGACTGCCGTTAGAGCTTTGCTATTTGCTAGCAGGTTGCCCTGCTCAATCGTTAAGCTTACCCACTCTTTCTCTCAAGGGCTGACACTTTGGATAAATGTCACCAAGACAGAGCACCCACAGAACGGGAAGTGGGTACTGTCCTGATAAATAAGGAAGTAGTCTTTGATGAACATTTCAAAAAGAGCAGGCCTGACATTAAGATTCCTGAGCACAAAAATCAGACCAGGGACCTCCAAGCGGCCTCACCTCTCTCACTCTCCGATGCCCTTGAATTCATGGCCAGGACACACAAACTCATTGCAGCTCCGTACACGTTCCTTTTCAGGTGCAAAGACCCTACTTACAATCCTGTGCCTACAGCCCCTGCCAGCATGACCCCACCACTTGCTAAAACCACATCATAACTCAGGCCCTGACAGGATAAGAGCAGCAGGTAGTCTTAAAGACTGAAGATTTGCCTGGTAGGAGCTCTGCATTGTAGGCTTGGCTCTGTCACCAACTGGCCACAGGACCTTGGCCAAGTCACGTTCCCTTTGAAGTACATCTGGCTGGAAGCTCCAGACAGTCTATGAAACTCATTCCAATGCCTATGAAAAAGACCAGAAAATATGAAAAACTTCCAACAGTAATGAAAACAAGGACTCACAATGAAACTATCACTAGCATCTGGAGAAAAACTAAAATGGGTTTAAAAATGCAAATGGCAGACCACCCTGGTTATATACCCTTGTTGTAATCTGGAGGAAAAAAAAAAAAAATGATGAACCGTATCTGCCTGGAATTAACTAGGTAAATCACGTGTTCCTTCCACACTTTCACCCTCCAAGGTCTGAAATAGTGTCTTAACAAGTAGAAAACTGTGTCACTAGCCTTCTAAAATAAGTAAGACCTGTTTTAGGCACTCAGAGTATCTCATTCTTGCAGTCAAAAAAAAAAAAAAAATGATTAGGAGTTTTTCAAAAATGAACAGAAAAGGAAAGGCAAAAAAGAATCATTATGGAAACTTAAGCAGAAGACCTCTAAAACTGGTCTACTACAGGAACCTGAAGAATGCTCTGAAAGAAACAGCCCTTTGGGAAACAAGAGAAAGCTACAGAGAGAAACTAAGATAAGACGCAAAGATAATTAGGATTGGATGTTAGATCTGTGGGTTAATGAAGGATTTCAGAGAAAATAAAAATGCAAAATTCGGAATCAAAACCAGCATTAGTGAGAAAGACAGTGGATAGTGGATAAATGCAGGTTTTTCAAACCTTCTGACCTCAATAATGACTGAAATAAACAAAAGGAAGCAAAAGGAGCCAACGCTGAAGCTACATGGATACATTCTTTCCTCACAGGACTCAAGACAGTTAGGACTCCCCATCTCCCACAAATGCCAGGAGTTTATACACCACACAGCTCATTCTTGAGGCGCCTACGCAGTGTGAGGACATGGATAAAATTCTGGACAACCTGGTGGTAGCTGCCAGTTGGAACGTCATGGGCTGTTGGAGAAAAGAGCTGTGACTAGATGAACAGGGCATGACTTGGGTGCCCTCTGCCCCATCAACAGCATTTTAAGGCAACATCAGTTTGTTGCTTTTTCTTCAGCTGTAGCCCATCCTCCCCAGAGGCCCTGAGACCTTCCCTCACCTGGAGAGCCCCACACTGACAGGGAATGCAGGGGCCGAGGGAAAGCAGTGAGAAATGGCAACCTGGGTTTGCGGATGAGGGCCAGCCGCAGCCAGGACTTTCCACCAGGAGCTGACTCACCTGAAGCCAGGTGAAAGGGCAGCTCTCCTACACCACTAGGAGGAACAAAGACATTTCCCAAAGAAATAACAGCCTAAAAGAATGTGAAGAACAGGGGCAGAGACCTCCCGTGTCCTCCAGGGCCCTGGCCATCAGCAGCCCCAACACCACTTACACAGAGAAGCAAAAATGCATCCCAGCTCTGGCTGGTGGCTCAGTGGATTGGTGCCAGTCTGAGAACCCAAAGGTCGCTGGTTCAATTCCCAGCCAGGGCATATAACCAGGTTGCAAGTCAGGTCCCCAGCCAGGATCCCAGCTGGAGGCAGATGAAAGGCAAACCATACATTGATGTTTCTCTCCCTTTCTTCCTCCCTCCCTGCCCTTCTCCCTGAAAATAATGAAGAAAATCTTAAAATGTATATACATTCACACACACACACACACACACATTTAGAAATGCATTCCAATCACCACCCACTGGGAAGGCAGCACAAGGTATGGGTGACAAGCGTTTTGGAGTCCAGCCTGTGACCATGTGGCCTGGGATAAGCCATTTAACCTCCTCTGTAAGAAGATAATAACTTTACCCTCCCAGGAGCAGGTTTGACTGAGTGCTGTGGGGCCTGAAGTGTAAACATTCTTTAGGGAAAAGGACAAACTCTGAAAAGAGACTATTTATTTGAAGTGGAAAACAAAATAACTACAAATAACAAATTTCTAACAGCCCTCAAGTAACACAAACATTGTGCAATCCAGAAAAATAACTTGAAGGAGCTATCTTCCCGACCATATTTTCCTCTACCTTCCTGCCTGCATTCCCTCAGTCACCTCTTTGTGCAAATAATTTTGTAGTATCATTTTCTTAAATTCTCTATTGTATTTCTTCCATGACCATGTATCCCCCCTATACCACCCTCTCCCTTGCAATCTCCACACTGTTGCCCATGCCCATGAGTCCTTTACAGAGATACTGAAAGTCCAATATCCCCTCTAAATTTCCTTCAAGTTCACAAGTCATTATGCGATGTCATATAAACTTTAGGATCATGGTTAAATTTGGGGAAACCACTATCAAAATTCTTTTATGTAGAGCCTGCAATATTTCAGGGCACTACATGTGTTTTGCGTACTCAGTATTCATAAATAATCTTTGATTTGAGGACGTTTCTGCAAGTCATTTCCACACCAGGGCAGTTAATGATGGTTTAACTATACTCAAAATATATATTAAATGTGTTTATATGTGCATACAAATTACATATACACATTTATATATATGTATGTTATAGTACATATGCATATATACAGTACATATTCATATATCAGTACATATGTGTAACATATATTTACATTATATACACTATACATGGGTATTTGAAATATGTGTGTATACATGTGTATGTATGTGTGTGTATATGTGTGTGTGTGTATATATATATATATCCCTTAACCCAAGATAAATGTCCACTTCCACTTACTCTAAAATGTCCCACCTACTACAAAAGCCACATCACAACTCCCACCCCAGCCAAAAGGCAAGTATGATGAAGGGAATGTTGGGGGAGAATCACATATAGTTTAACAAACTGTGGTTTAAACTGTCATACTGTTGACAATTTGGTCAAAATATATGACTATCTAAACATGTTGCCAGGCCTCTCCCAGAACCTTGGAGGGTGAAGGGACTGTGGGCACAAATGCCAGAGGGGTGCGGCTCCACACTGGTTCCAGGAGCGACTCATGTCCTTCTAGGCAGCCGGGCCCCATCTGCCCTGGAGGCGTCTGCCCCCTGCCGGGCACTGAGGGACCGCACTGCCCACTCCCCAGCAGCTGCACCTCCCACCTGCCTGCTGAACACCAGACCTCAGGCAGGAGACCGCACTGACCTTGGGGGCTGGATAACTTTCACTGACACTCAGTTACTCCCATACAAACCTCCTACGTTTTACCTTGGGGAGAAAAACATTCAACAACTGTGCTAAAAAATAATAATAATATTGCCATTGTCAGCTGGAGCAAAATACTGTAATTCAGCCATTGGCCTGGTTTGCTAAAACATGCTGAGGCCAATTGCTATTTCACACTGTCATTAATTTCCCCAGTCCTCGCTTCTCCCTTTCAGCTCCCTGGGTGCCTCATTCACACCTTTGCACCTCGAAGCTGATCTGGGAAGGCTGGTTACTGCATCCCCTTCGACTTCTGTGGGTTGTTTGGCCGAAGATATTTTTCATGAGAAGCTCAAGGCCACATCACACCCCAGTCCACCGTCTCCAGCTCCCAGGATGGCCCAGGATTCTGCTGCGCACTCGGGAGCCTAAAACTTGTTTTGATTCAGACTCACTAGAATTACCCTGATCTCCTCCTCTGAGCTTTTATGTAAATGTCTTTCAGCAGCTTCCGACAGCCCCAGAAAGCTCCTTAAGGCAATGCCTCAAGAGGAAGAGCTATGTCCCTACCGGGCACCATCCGGGCACCGGGAATGTGTTAGGAAGCAAGCAACCTGTTCCTTGGTAGCATTAATGGCAGTGCTCACATTCTCTTTTATCATTTCCTAGATATTTTGGAAAGAACAAAGATCATGTAAGACAGGGAAGCTCTGTTGTCTAGTTCTATACTGAAGACGTTGGCAAGAGAAATGATGTTGCTGGAGGGTGGGCTTGAAGGGAGTTCATTCCACTGACTCTCCAGGGAGCCTACAGTTCGCTCCAGGATGAAACCAGGCATCACGGAGCACGACATGCTAAGCCTGCGCACGGCTCTCAACCTTGGGAAAACTCCCGTCACTCAGTGGGGCCCTGGTACCCACAATGCATTGCAGAGCCTGCCACCCAAAATAAGAATGAGATTAACAGAACATAAAAACTGCTTTCAAATTACAAAAGAACATTTTCTTAACTCATGGTGCCCGCTCCCAAAATCTAACATATTTATCTTATGTACTCTGTGGATCTTGGTGTACACACACGCACACCTCACAGAATTTCTTATGGGAATTAAAAGCAACCATAAACATGCAGAACCTAGAAAAAAAGTCTGGCACATTTTAAGAGTAAAGAATCTATCCACTATTAGTGTTAGTAGGAGCAGAGTACCTCTAAAATGTATTCATAACTTAACCACACACATTTTAACAAGTTAAAACTGTTGATACACATTAATTAATAACTATTTTGGTTAATGTCCCAAGTACTCAAAATTCTCACTAGCACCAACTCATGAGACAACAGGAAGTTGGGGGAGGGAAAGCATGCAATTAACCTCTGAAAGGCATGTACACTATACTGGAGTACCCAACATATATGTATATATGAACCTAAACAGGTTTATTAGTTTTATTCTAATTGCAAAAATAATACACTTTTACTGCAAATCATTTGGAAAGAATGAACACCATCCCTTCTAATCTTCCCTAAGAGTCACCACTGTTCATATGGATTTTGAGACATTTTTCCACTGATACATAAGTTTACTTCCAAAAAATAAATTGGAATCAGAGGGAACTAAAAGCTTTGCAGAATATTTCTAATGTGCATTACTCTACCAGGCATATTTTTCACCAACTGTTCTCCTAAAACCTAATTGTAATGATTACCATTCTATATGCCTATCATTTACTACACCAACCCCCTTTTCTTATTTTTGTCACTTTCATAATTACTATTTATAAAGCAAGGAGATAAACCTTAGGACATATCCATATTTATTTCCCTAGGACAATTTTCTGAAAGTTGAACTTCCAGCATCAAAGGACATGCATAATTTTGTTACAGGGTGGCGGAAAGCCATCCCAACAGCCTGAGGTTTGGGGGTGGGGGATGGAACTCAGTGAAGTAAGGCCATTTCTCCTGAAAGAGGTACTTTGCATATCTATGGCTGCTAGCTAGTGTCTTAGTTATGCAAATAATACAGCCAAACCTCAAAGCCAAGGAGATGGAAGGGGGTTCTGACCATAGAAAGGTAAGGAAAGAGCTTAAGAGGCCTACGTAAAATTTCGCAGGTGGCTGGGATTGGTCACCCCACTCACTGTGTCACAGGCCACATCAGGGTTTAAAAATGAGGCAGTAGTTATTTGCACAAGGGAGGGAACACACAATCTGAGAGGGAGAAGGAACCTTTTATTTGTGCTGGGGAAGGAGACAGGGATAAAGCAAGGAGGAAAGGGACCTGGCGGCCTGGGCTAGGACAAAGCTGCACGCTGCTGCTTTTACCACCACCTTGTAGACTTTGGACTTGGGGAACTTGGGTCGTGTAGAGAGGACTCTTTTAGTACCTGACCTTCACCATGATCCAGCACAACATGGCACATGATTTTCTGGACCGTCATACGGAGGCCGGTGACATCATACCCCAGATCCTGAAGGAAAGAGCTGACAGATAAGGGATGGGGAACTTCTGGGCATGTTTTTGGCTTACAGCCTTTTGGGGAGCAAGGAAAGTGCTGGGTCCCATGGAAGAACAGGGCTCTGAGCCGAAGTGCTCACAGCTCCCTCAGATTGGAATATTGTAAATAAAAACCTGTTTTCCTCAACACTAATTGTTGGGTCTTACATGAAGGCCCCCCGAGACTGAGCCCCACTTGGTTCGGTAACAATTTTATATCTACATACAGTCATACCACCTTCCAGGACAGTTGTCCCAAGCAGTGTTTTCTGCAACGTGTAAGACTTTTCACTTCCTTCGCATCCTCACCAGTACCGAGTATCACTATTTTCAATACTCCTCAATTTAATTGGTAAAATGCAGAGATTCACAGTTCTAACTTTGTTATTTGAATACTAGCTTGAATGTTCTTCCTGAGTTCAACTGCCCACAGGCATTTCTCCATTTGTAAATTGCCTGTTCATGTCCTTCACTTAGTCACTGGGCTATTAATCCTTTCTAACTTGTGAGTGCTCTTACTACAGTGAAGACATTAGCCTATTTTCTATATTTTTAGATATAATCAGTTCCCTAGTATATCTTAACCTTCGAGTTATCTTTGCCATTTGGACACTGCTGAGTATAAAGTAAAGTCTGTAAATCCTTTCCCACCCTGGCAGAATTGCCTACCAAGAATATCATCAGATACACCGGTATTTGGTGCTACGTAAGAAATAAATGTTCACTTGTAATGGTCTTTCTCTTGTTAAATCATGAATACATTTAAATCTTTAATTCATGAAGAAGTGATTGTAATGTATGATGTGGCATATAGCTTTATTTTACTTTTTAAAGTATTCTCATTATTGTCATAGGACCATGAATCCATCTACTCCTTGATAATTACCATAGATGAAATGCTTACAATATATACCATCTATGTATTTCTGAGCTTTCTATTGACCTATGTGTCTAAATATGTCAGAACCAACATGCTATGATGGATCTGAAAGTGCCACAGCTATTGGTGATTGTTAAAGATTAGTTCAGGATATAGACTGAGTTTAAAAGCATTGTCACATCTCTTACTTAGCTAGATGGCTTTGGAAAAGTGTGCTCGTGTCTCTGTGCCTTAGTTTCTTCATTGATAAAATGTCAATAACCATCATCTGTTCCTTATAAAATTATTGTAAGAGAAAAATTAATTCATAGCCATGAAGTGCTTAGAACAATACCTGGCTCACAGTGAGCACCTAACCTACTCCCTGTGGCTGCTAGAGCAAAGTACCACAAACTGGGTGGCTCAATGACAGAAATGTTTGTCTTGAAGTTCTGGTGGCTGAAGTCAGCAATCAGCGTGTTGGTAGGGTTGGCTCCTTCTGAAAGCCATGAGGAAGAACCTGCCCCATGCCTCCCTCCAACTGCTGCTGGTTTGCTGGAAATCCTTGGTGTCCTTTGGCTTGTACATGCACTATTCCAGTCTCTGCCTCATCTTCATGTGGCTTTTCCTGCCTCTTCACATTTTCTTCTCTCTGTGCCTGTCTCTGCATCCAAATGTCTCCTTTCAATAAGGACACCAGTCATAATGGGCCTACCCAACTGACTCCCTCTTTAATCAGCTAAATCTTCAAATACCTTATTTTCAAATAAGGTTAACATTTTGAGGTACAGAGGGTTAGGACTTCAATATACGTTCTTTTTGAAAACACAATTCCACCCATAGTAGCCATTATTGATTATACCTTTTTTTATGCCAAATGATGAGAGTATCAGGCAATTTAGTCTTAATATTGGCTTCAATGTCAATGTTTCTAAGTTTTCATCATAGTAAGTGATGACATTAGTTTTAGATTTAGAACAAGGCTTTGGATTTGGGAAAGGGAGAGGTTTTGCGTTGTTTCTGTTTTCAGTATCACAAGGACTCCTCTTTTGATTTCTAGCTGACAGAAGCATTTAGTATACTGGGTTCCCTTTTTAAACCAGATGGGTGTTTTTATCAAAAGCCTTTTGAGATTACCGAACTAATCATATGGTTGTCTAAGTTATCAGTGTGACATTAATTTCCTAAAGTTGAATTTTTCCTACATTTCTAGGGTAAAGCTTGTACTATGCCACGTTATTTAACACACTACTGGAGTAGATGTACGAGCGTTTGTTTTGTTGTGTTGAGAGTTGTATCCCTCTTCTTTTGTGAAAATGTCCTATACTCCCCCTCGGCAGATTTCATCGCCCAGCCAGGATTGTTCCTGCCTCCTCAGGAAGGCGATTTGCGGATCATCCCTCAGTGGACCTCTTCAATCCAATGCCATCACTGCGTCTCCTAGAAGCTACTCTGAGTGTAAGGCTGGAGGACGGCATCTTTTTCCGTTCCAGCCTAGCACAAGCTTTTCATCACACCCGTTTATTTCTGGAAAGGCAGGGTGATCAGCTACCTGATCCCCTCGGAAGCCTGGCCCATTGCACACACATGGAAGAATCGCCCGTAAAGGCAACGCCAGCCATTCCCGCAGGTGCTTGGATGCTTGGAATCTAGTCCAGACACCAAATATGGAATAAGACTTAGCAATTAAAAATGAACAAAGCATTGATACACCAATAACAAATATCACTCATGTTAACTGAAAGAAGCTGAATTCATACAGCTATGTAACACACGATCCCATTTATCTGACATACTGAAAAAAAGCAACAAGAAGCACAAACAGATTGGTAATGCTACGAGTTGCGGGTGAAGGAAGGATGTGATAACAAAGGGGCAGCATGAGAGAACTGGGGCAGTAACAGAAAAATATATTAATAGTAATCTAAGAGGTAAGTGGATGGGGCTATGGGATAAGATGAAACTGGCCATGGGGAGATAATTAGGTCTGGTGATGAGGGCTCATTATGACGGCCTATGTCTGAGGCCCTGTGAAATATATAGTTTAAAAAGCGAACACACAGCAGCCAATCTGTGTGAGGCAGGGGCCTGGCAAGCATGGCTTCAGGGGAACCTTTCCTTGCCTTTCCAACTCCAATTATCCAAATCCTTATTCCTCCCGAGATGGCCTCTTGCATGACTTTGCCCAGCCAATGACTTAATAAACAGAGAGATAAAGAGGGAAAAAAGAGAGATGCAATGAAGGAAACAGAGGCAGCACCAACTTTGGCCCATCCCAGTGAAATGGCCACACTAATGTCTTTGTTCATGTTGTGTGGTCAGAACAAAGAGAAAATCGCTCCCAGGATCACAGCCTTTGCCATGTAGGGCCTCCTGGACAATCCAACTGCAACGCACCACGTGCTTGGAATTCTGAGCTTCCATTACAAAGTTTATGGCCCAGCTGGAGGCCCCGCAACAGGACACACTGGGCCTGACAGGGCTGGAGGTAAGGCCTGCCCATCAGCACAGCTCTGAGCTGCAGGCCCTCTGCACACTGCCTTCCGCCTGCACCAGGGCTTCTTCCCCGGGGGCTGGCTGCTGCTCCCCGGCCCAGCCAGGTGACACAGAACACCCACAGAGCTGGGACCAGATGCCCCTGTGCTCTCCACTCTGTGCAGTGCCAGGGTGTTGGCGTGTTAGTGAATCGCCATGGTGTTTCAGCAGTGGAGGGGCTGCCTTAGAATACTGCTCCCAATGTGTCCATAGCTTTACTGTGCAAGACAGATAAACTGCTATTATTTTTAAAGGCCATTTCCCTCACTAGGGCTGACTTATTACCCAAAGATCTCAAAAATGTTCACACTGATGTCTGCCTTCCCATCAGTCAAGCATGGAAAGGAACTCCCATGTTCTCAGGGGTGTACAGGTGAGGCAGGTGCCACTGTCCCATTTTATTGGCAAGGAAACTGCCTTTGTCAGAAGTCATTCAGCCAATAAGGGAAGGATGGAGCAGAAGTTTGAAGCTGGTTGGAGTGGGTGGGTGGATGGGAATGGTCACCTCTTCTCCTCTATCCTCTGACCTTCTAGAGCACATTTTCCTCCCTAAAGGTACGGGAACTACACATTTAGTTGGTAAAGTTTGCCATTCCTCGAGAGACATGCTACTAGTGGTCAGAGTCACAGAGTTATAGAGACTTAATACCAAAACAGGGCAGGAAGACCTTGGAATGCCCACCCACTAAATGCAGAATGCTTTCCTGGCTCCTCTCAAATGCATAGTTATTTTTTTGTTCTTTTCCTTCAGTCCAGTTCAAAGGATCTTGAGCTGCAGTGTGCACAAAAATCACTCTAGCAAACATATTTTATCACCCGCGCCTTATGGGATGTCCCAAGGGTGACTGTGACAATCCTGAAATTCCCAGTGTACCTGTTGACTTTCAGAATCCAGTCCCACCCAGGAGCCCAGTCCCATGTTAGGTTTATGACCATCACCTAAGGGGAGTGTGGTGAGCACAGGAGCAGGGGAGCACATAGCACTTTGATTGTCCTTAGGTGATCACAAACATTACAAGAAGCTAACACTGACCAGTGTGGCTCAGGTGATGGGGCATCGTCCTGCTAACCAAAAGAGGTTCTCTGGCTGTGTCTGTCACTTGCAAATTTAGGATGAATAAAGTGAGTTCAGGGAGAGAGGAAACTAAAAGTTATCGAAGGAATTAACAAATTGTGGTAAGCGCTCATAATGGAAAGATACTCAGCACAGAACAGGAATACATGCATCAAGATGGATCTCACCAACAGTAGAAAAATGCCACTGCAACCACTACATGCCATCTTATTCCTTTATGTAAAACTGTAGAAACAAAAAGCTGTACTATCACAAAGCAAATAACTGATTGTTGGGAACAAGGAGTTGGGGGAAGGAGACAGGAAGCAAAGAGGGAGGAGGGAGGGCATGGTTCTGTATGTTGATGGGATGGTGGCCATATGACTGTGTACCATGACCAAAACTGACTACACTGCATGCTTACATTTCATAGTCTGGAAATAATAACCTTAATACATTTTTAACAAGAGAGGGGAAGGAAGTGGTGCTCACACACATGAAAAGATTCAAGAACGTTACCCCAAACAAAAGACTCTTATGCAATGTGGGTCAGAAGACGGCACAAAGGAGCATAGGCCTTCCCTTCAAACCGTTCCCCTTCCGTTTGCGAAAGGAGGGAAAGGAGAAAGAAAATGCATGTGAATCTTTGCTCTCGTATCAGGGCCATAATCAAAGCAGAGAAGTGGGTAACGAGCCAGACCAAGAGTGTTTAATTAAAGTGAGCAATCATTAAACTGGATTTAAGGGTGCTTGTGTTCGCAAAACAACAAAATATTTACAGACATTTTCTTCGTCTCCTTCATTAGTTGTGGGCTCTGCAGGAAATATGGAGGTTAGGAACAGCCCTATGAGATCATGCCGATTTTAACCATGAAGGTTAATGTATGTAGCAGAGACAGCACATGGAGGCGAGGGACACTCCTGGTGAACCATTAAGAAAAGCAAAATAAAAATGGCCCTGCTCTAACATGATAAATGGTTAAGCTATGTCCATGTAAGTATGGTGGGCGGTGGGGGATGAAATTAAAATATATACTATCAGTAATGGTACAGGAGAGGAGGATCTAGGGTATTCTTTACCTCTTCTCCATTTCCCAAATGTTATTACATTTTTCCTTTCAAGTTAAAAAAACTATGGGAGGCATGTAGGGTGTGCGTGCTCGCTGTCTCTGAAAGAGCTGGTTCTCTGCAGTTGCAGTGCGGATCTCAGCCACTGTATTAGCGCCCATTCCAATCAGGCTTTTGTTGCCACCAGGACAGTGAAGCAGCACTCAGCCATGTCACCCATGACCTCAGAGCCACTGAAGTTGAAGGTCACTTTTCAGACCTCATTCGACTGGCCCGTCAGGAGCGCTGATATGGTTGAGGGTCAAGGAATTCCAGATTTTCTCTTTCTCTCTCTCTCTCTCATTGCCCCCCACCCCCAACTCATCCCTTTCACCTCCAGGCTGGACGCTGCCCCCTCTGATCTCCACATGTGGAGTGCTCAGGGCTCGGTCCTCGCATTTCTTCGGGTCTCTGTACTTCTCGAAGGTCTTCATCCAAACCCATGACTTTAAATAGCATCTACGCAGTGAAAAATGTTCTGACTTGATTCCAGACCTTTCCCCTGGACTTACAGACTTGTGTACCTAAGTGCCTAACTGACGTGTTCACATGAACATCCAAACGTCCTATCAAGCCTCCGTGACGGCCTCCCAGACATGCTCTTCTGAGCCTCGCCCAGGTGCCCCAGCGCCCCTGGCAGGCTCCTTTCAGCCCTGCCTACGCCCCCGGAAACTGCTTCAGGAACTTCTCTCCAGTTACAACTCGAGTAGAACTCCTTCTCCTGCAGGAACACGGACTCTTACATCTAGGATGGCCGCCTTGGAGAAGAGAGTGCCCTCCCCTGCCGCCACCCACCTCATGATACTCTCCACCCAGCTTAACTAAGAGTCACTCAGTCACAAGGTAGCACTAAATGCCCTTGTGTCTTCATCATGGCAGACTGGTGAAGCCCCGACTACCCTCCTCCACTCTCTCCTCACCCTTGGAGATGTCCTTTAAGCATTCTCAGGGAAGCCTTCCCTGACCACTCCTTCTACCCCCTGCTGGGTCAGGATCCCACCCCATGGCTCCCAACACGGCTATTTTGGGAAAAGCCCTACATCTGATGTTGGTAGACAGATGATGTTTAATAAATAATACTCCTCTCCATCCCATCGCTGCTCTCCCAGTGCCCAATCATGGCTGCAGGATGGCCAAGTCATAAATATAGCATTTTCAGCCCTTACACCTGGAAACCAAGAACTGAGAGAGGGGTCACCTTCAGGAATTTCTCAGTGCAACTGGACTAGAGGCGAGCAAAGATCAGGACTGGGCAATGCAGGGGAGCAGGATATTCAACAACTCGAAGAATATAGATCCTATCTAAAAGCATCCCAAAGCAATGTTTCAAGGACACCGTGTACTCAGAAGAGTCCACGCCTGTGCATCAGACTGGACTCGTGCACCATGACTTTGCCATTTCTAAGCCAAATGGCATACCAAGTCCCTAAACACGCAAGACCACGGGGATTCAAACTGAATTAAGGCTTCCTGGTGGGCAGAAAATGGCTGTACACAACTTTCCAAGTGATAGACGGGCAGACAACGTACCACCGTCTAGGTGACAACACTCTTCACAGGTCTCTTCTCAGTCCATCCTCACAATCGCCCCAGGAGGCAAGTCTGTTACTGCTCCCACTTAGCCTGCGAAAGCTGAAGCCTGCAGGAGGTAGCTGGTTTCACAGGGTCACACAAGGAGGACCTGAAAGAGCCAGGAGCCCCAGCGCCAATCCCCCATACCGTAATGTACTGCTGAGCCACAGGACACGCCACAGACTGAGAGTCACCAGGGCTGCTTGGGCTGCCAGTGCCCTGTGTCACTGAAGCCGGGCCCGCTCCAAGCTGGATAGTGCGTTCTGATTCATGCTACACACTGGCCCAAGAATTTCCGATACCACCACCGCTGTAAACCTAAACCTGCCTTTCACATTTCCGCATCTTTCTGTTTTTCCAATTGCAGCTGGGCTGCAACGCCCTGGAAGGCCTCTGGAGTTCCAGCGCACGGCTTGTGCAGAAGGCCAGGGCGCTGGCGTGTAAAGCAGCCTTCCATCCTGGACATGGAAGAAGCTGCAGGCTGTGCAGCGCTCACCAGCATCTGTGGCCACACGGGGTGGGGAACGACCTGATGTCCCAAAGTATCCCTACAAGGAGCAAAGTCGGCGAGTCCCCAACACCATACCAACCTGAACTAGACTAGGTTCTAAACCCCAACTCAACCTTTCCACCATGATGGTTAGGTCTCAGTGAAAGAGCTTTGATTTACATCTTCAAGGTGAAGAAAGCAGAGGCAATGAATACAAAGACCATCACAGCTAGTAAACTGCCTGAGCCTCACACCAATACCCCCACCCCCCAAAACTCCTACACTCACTTTCGAGATAAGGAACAGGGCTCCAAGACATGAGGTGAGTTGGGAGGCTGAGTGGAGATCTGAAGACACAGCACACAGGATGCACAAATATGTGTTCTCACCACCTCACCTGGAGCTCCCACACTCTGCTGTTGGTCCCACGCATCTCCTAGGAGCTTATAAAATGCAGGTCCCTGGGCTATTTCGGAAGCCCCCTTCAACCGTTCAGGGGTGGGACCTAGCATTCATTCAGGCTGTTAAAAAGCCTCCTAGACGGTTCCTCGTCCATAGCATGAGTGTCTCCGTGGCCACACGGCACGGCCCTTCAGAAAAGAAAGGTACCTGTGAGACAGGTGGAAGGCCGCAACTGATGAGCTTCGAGCCCCGGGAGCATTCTCAGGTCCCAAAGCCCAGACTGCACAGCAGCCTCAGCTTTGGCAAATTCCTCCTGAAAACACCCACGTCTCTGGCACAAGCTTTGACAACTCCCAGCACTGCCTGCACTAATATTAATTTACTATTTTGTTAAATGAGTCACTTTTTCTTCACTTACTTTAAAAGGAAACCCTGTATCACTATCAGAAAGGGAAACCCATTCTCATCTGCCCTAAGCACATCATGAGGCCTAAAGCAAAATTAACAGTGAAAAAGTACATGTTGGCTAGGTGCTATGGCTTCCCGAGGCTTCTGACCCTGAGCCCCACTTCCAGATAAACATGGGCATTGGTGTTAGAAGGGCAGGGCGTTAGAGACACCCAAAACGGAGAGGTTCCCCTTACAGAGAAAGGATGGTCAGAGAAAGAAAAAGAGGTTTTCTCGGCATTGTTTAATGCTCTTCAGGACCCTGTCCATGCACCACTGGAGTGCCGTGAACCACCAACAGTCACCTGCCACATTTTGGGTGTCACTGACCTAAGGCGGTATTTTCCAGATGTGAGGGAGAATCAGAATCGCTGGAGCCACACAGATGCTCTGGCTTCTGGTTTGGCGGGTCTGGGTGGGGCTTGAGGATCTGAATTTTCAACAAGTCCCCAGGGCGCGCTGCTGCTGCTGCTCCAGGGACCACCGGCCCACAACAGCAGCAGCAGCTGAGGGAAGGAAGGCTAACTCTGGCACTCCCGCATACCCACAATGGGCTGTCAACTGCAGGTGCTCAGAATTTCCAGGGTTGATTCTCATCAGACACCCTGTTATCCGCGAGCCCCGGCTTCACGTAAGGCCTGCAATCACTCAACTCCATCATTCTTCCAGAAGCCTCCTCCAAGTGGGGCTAGACTCCACCAGCTGCAGCTTTTTGAGGGGCTATCTCCTCTCCCCATAACTCCTAGGGGGTGGGCTGGAGGTGTGGAAGTGTGGCTTACCACGTGGCCCTGTGGCCCCTGCAGCGGCACAGCAGAGGGGGTCAGGCGTCTCCTTCAGACCCTACTGTCTCTGTGACGTGACTTCCGCTCCCCACTCAACCCCAAGAGACCACAGCAGGTCTGCCTTCCCTCCCTAACCAAGCCAGAGCCAGGTTCAGACTGCCAAAAGCTCCCTTGGCCCACTTCAGGGTCCATCCTCACCCCCTCTCCCCTCACTTCTGGGAGCTCCCTGGATCCCTTGGCCCTACTTTTCCCCAGGTCACAGAGCCCAGCGGTGGACCTTGAGCCTGGTCCCTACTCCTGGCTCTTTTCCAGTAATGATTAGGTTCAGGTAGCAAAGACGTAAATTTCTTTTTAAAGCAATTCTTACTGCAATTCATTCCACTGCACCTGGTGCTTTTAAAGAGCTTACAGAATCAAAGAAGGGATCAAAGAACAAACGTTTCACAGGGCAGAGCGATATTCCACTGGAAGCACTTTCCAGGGAACCACAGGTCCAGACTCTGGCTACAAACCCAATGGGATGACATCCTTGAGCTGAGACATGACCAAGCAGGTCCCAGCCAGATTCAAACTCAAGTGTCACACTTACCTCCTGTGTGTCCTGGGGCCTATTTCCTATCCCCCTTCATGTCTTCTTTCTTCACATGCAGTACAGAGAAAAACATATCTGCAGGGTTGTTGTGGAAATGGAATTAAATTACTGCCTGCGAAGCCCCAGCATGGTGGTCGCCAGACTTCGAGTGGTTCTCAGGAAAGGATGGCAGCGGCCAGCGACACTGCCACAATTACTGTTGATGCAACAAGCGCTCTAGATGGTGGTTATTTCAACTCCTGCTCCAGACCAGGGACTGTCAATGCCAGGGAAAGGATGTGGCCCTGACTCAACCAAGGTCCTATTGGCCCTGGAAGGTAACACATGGGTTACGATGTGGTCCCTAAGGTTGCTGTTGAAACATCTGAATGTCCTCGGTGACAGAGGGCTGGGAAACCTGGGGCCCAACAAAGCGTGAAGAAACCTCGGGCATCCTGGACTTCCTCCTTGCCCCTAGGAATCGGCTAGGGTATGGCGATCCTCAGGGCTAAGGCCACTGCTCCTAAGCTGAGAGAAGGACCAAAAGGCACGAAGATGGCACAGGAAGAAGAGGGAGTGACAACCAGGCCTGAGGAGCAATGAACATGCGCCTAGAGCTGGGCAGACCAGCACTCAGAGCCCAGTGCCCCACACTCACCAGGCTCCATTCCTGCTTCTGCACGTGGGGGAAGCTATGGAGAACTGAGGTATCAGGGACTTCAAATAAAATTCTAGTAATAATAATATAAACAAACACTGAGTAGGCACTTCATCTGTGCTCAGGCCTCTGCGCGTTACTCCACTTGTTCCTCCCATCATCTATGACAAAAAGGAGCAATTCTCACATTCTACAGAGACGTTAAGTAACCTGCTCAAGATCACACAGCTGATAAAGGACAGAGCTGGGATCTGAACCCAAGAAGTCTGGCTCTGGCTCCAAGTCACACGTTATTAGCCATAAACAGCACAGCACAGTGCCCGGAACACTGAAGTTGTTCATACATGTGGGAGATGGGAGGCAGGGGGAAGGGGAGGGGGTTCTTTCCCAAAGCCTCTGTCTGGATGATGAGAGGGGGAATGACTCTACAGACTTGATTAAACCCAAGCTCCCTGCACAAGGCTCCGCTTCCCTGCCCCGAATTTCAACAGCTGCTCTTCCAGGGTAATGGAACGCAAATGTCTGAAGAGCTTCGAGTTTTAATTACCAAAGTCCTGATGAAAATCTGAATCAACAGCTGCTCCCGGCAAGGAGGCCCTCAGAGATACCCAGTGAGGGGCAGAGGGAGGGGACAGGAGGACACAGCCCAGACAGGACACAGATGACTACAGCTGCCTGGGGAGAGCCCGGCACCTGCAGCTGTGAGCTAGGGGTGTGGACGAGACAGGCTGGGATCAAGCAGGGGAAGAGGGAACCTCTGGGGTGTGTGTGTCCTTGTACCACAGAATGTGTGTGCCTGGCACATGTCTTGCGAAAGTGACAATAGGGAGGGATGACAGCAGGCGCTGTGGGGATGTCCTGCCATGGTGTTTCTGGTGGACAAGACAGGGATATGGGGACAGCTGCCCAGAGAGCCAAGAAATGACCAGCAGGGCAGGAAGCAGGTGTCAGAGAGGTGGCCTCCAGCCAACTAAAAGCAATAACTCCTGTTATTTCTCTCCCAAGGACCGACTTTATCAGTTATATGTTTAAATCTTCTCCTATCTAACACCTTTCCTACCAGCAACGCTGGATAATTCCAAGCTGGACATACCGGAACAACAAAAAGACCACGAGAACAAAACGACCCGTCCATCTGGCAAGGTGGCGGTGGGGACATCTAAGTTGCCACATTTCCAGAAGGAAGTCTGGGCAACTGTGTCACTTTTCAACAGCCTCAGAGGTACGTACAGTAATCGTTTCCTAGGAGGGTATGTATGATTTACAGACAAGGAGATGCAATAATGTATCATTTATAGGAAGGCAAGAGAATCCAGAAGTATTTAAAACAAGAGACTGGTTAAAAAGCTTGTGTACATTCATATGACGGAAGGACATGCCATTACCAATAACCTAGGAGCTCCAAACAGCCCGGACTACGGGACACTTTTATGGTAAACCATCAGATGATAAAGGAGGACGTGAAATAAACTGCCACATACATAATTATCCCAACTGTGTTAATAGTACACAAATGTATGAGTATTAAAAAATAGAATGGAAGGAAGTGCTCCACATATAACATGAATCTCTTCTGTTCCCATGAATGAGTTTCATTTCTTCTATGTGCTGTTTGTTTTCCCTACATTTTCTACAGAAAATAGGCCTTCTACATAAATTTTAAAAGATTAAAACTAAGAGAGGAGGAGAGAGAGGTAAGGGTGGGAGAAACGGTGATTCAACCTGACAGGGTCCAAGTCCCATGTCTGGCAAATCCTTCCCAGAGTACTCTCACAGAGCCAAATCGATGGGCATACTTCTTCCCCTTAAGTCAATTCTACAAGGTAGTATTTGGGCTGATGTTTGTAGGAATCCACAGGTTCTCAGCCCCAGCAAGCTTGTGCCGGAGAAAGTGCCTCCAGAACCCCTTCCTAAATGAACCCTCAGGATTAGTGGTTGCCATGGCAACATGTTAGCCAACAAGATGTTAAGTACTTGCAACTTCTCCTCCACCATTGGTTAGTAAGTGGGCGTTGGAATGGTCACGTCACTCACGGCTGCCAGTTCTGGGTCCCCATATCAGTGCCCAATCTGACTGCAGAGGGTCCCTAAATTAGGGAGCGTGGCTCTAGACTGTTTCTATCAGCAAGCCTGGTACTCAACCCAGACGTGGTCATTTGGAAGAAGTTTCAGCATAATCTCCCTGATCTTATTTCTGATAAATCAGGGGGGGAAAAGGCTTGCATGGTACTTGTTGATGTGAGGAGGCTGACCTCTGCCTCTGGAGTCCCCTCTACCGCTGACACCAGCCTTCAGCACCACTACAGCACTGAGCCAGCCAATGGCACTCCTAGGACCCTCCTGGTTCCAACCTCATCCCCAGCTGAGAGGCCAGGATCCCCACCAGTGCAGCCCCACATTCCGGAGGATGCAGACCTTCTGCCATTTTTCTGAAGTCTTCCCCCAAAGAGCCAGAAGACTGCCCGTCTACAAAGAACCAGCTTAACCCAGGAGAACCAGACATATGTTCCTGGGCACTTGGTCCCATGTCATTCATTCAACCAAACTCCCCCGAGAGCACCAGCAACATGATGGGTCCCAGTAAAGTCCTTATCTAGCTGCCCCCATTCCTCTACCCTCACAGACAATGCCTCAAGTTGCCTTCTCCATGAGGAGAAGAAGTCTGCATCATAGCTACAACATGTACCTGCTAGTAAACAGCATGGCATCGCTGCCAGACAAATGAGCTGAACTTCAGGCACTGGTTGTGCCTAGTATTTATGATACAGAAGCTCTTTTTTAAACATCCCCTCATCTTTATACTGTTTAGACCAGTCTGCCCTCCCCTAACCCCCTCCACCACCACCAAACCGGGTAACACATGCACTTGGGTGCCAAGCTGTCCAACCAGTAGACACATGCAAGAGAGCAGGGCTGTGGTGTGACTTGCGTCTCCTCTGAAATCGAAATGGTGAAGCCCAAACCCTCCATGTAACTATATTTGGAAAAGGGGCTTTTTGAAAGTAATTAAGGTTAATGAGGTCATAAGGGTGGGGCCTTCATCCAATAGGATGAGTAACCTTATGAAAAAAAGACAGGAGGGAGTCCTCAGTTGCCACCTCCCACCTGGCCCTGTGGGGACACAATGAGAGTGCAGCCATCTGCACTTCAGGATGACAGCCCTCACCAGAAAGTGACCTTGCCCAACCTTGACCTGAGATTTCTGGCCTCCGGAACGATGGGGGGAATAAAAGAGTTCATTGTTTAAGCCCCCCACCCCCAGTCCCTCCAGTCTTGTATTTTGCTATAGCACGTGAGCAGATAAAGACATGCGGATTCTAAGAGGTGCCCCAAAAGGTGGAGAACCTCCTCACAGAAGGGGAACAAGCAGCACTGCACAGCCTCCTGGAGGAGGCGGGCGGGATGGAGCGCTGCCACTGACATGCGCTGGTGTGAGGAAACCTCCCACGTTGGGTGGGAATTAACTAGCAGGACACAGCGTAGATGCTCAATAAATATTTGTGAAAGAAGGAACATGTGCAACTTCTACTGGAACCTGGACACACACATACACACACACACACACAGATCACGGCTATGCAGCGGAAGCAGACAAAATGCTGGTACAGGTGAGCCAAGGACTTGGATGAGTGAAGGTTTAGTCCTATGGTTTTGTTGCAGCTACACAGCATGAAAAGCTCATCCTGTCAACACTTTTCCTGACTGCCTACACCCCAATTCGCACACGCAGCCTGGGAACAACTGTCTGAGGCCACAGTGGCCTCCTGGCCCCGGGGCTGCTGCACACAGGCCTGGTTTGAGCACAGGTCCTGCTGTCCCACCCTCTCAGAGGACGAGGAGCCTGGGGCGGAGAGGCAAATGCTGACATGTGGCTCCAAGAACACACGGGCTGTGAAGGCACCTGGGGCGGAGGGAAGGCAGGGCCCACTTCCTGAGGTGCAAGGATAAGGCTGGAACTCAGGCCCAAGCCTGGAAGAGCCCGGGCGGAGATCTAGGCTCCCCACCCGAGAGCCCTGGAGTAGGGGCCGCTCCAATAGAGCTGCTGGGTCTGCACGAGGAGTCAGGCCTGGCTGCAGCGGAGGGAGCAAGTGAAGATATGGGCCTTTAGAAGGTGGCCAGGACAATATGTGTGACAAAGACATCAGGGGACTGACTTGGGTGACCAACTTGCCCCAGTTTGCCAGGACATTCCTAGTGCTGGCAATCAAAGTCCTGCATCCTGGCAAACCGTGACAGCAGGTCATCCCACTGCCAAGCCACACTCCCACTGGGCCCTCACTGTGCTCTTTGAGAGGGACCTTGAAAGTCCTGTGTCTGCCCTAGACACCTAGGCTGTCTCTGAAATGACTGTCTGCATTATGTCCCATCAGGGACCTACTGACACTTGGAGATGGCTACAGCCCATCCCAAAGGGGGCAAAGACACAATGGGGCACGGTAAGCATAGTTCAGAGCAGCATGTTTACAAGTGTCCTGTCCTCTGCTCTCATTAACCTACATGCCCCCATTCACACCGTTTCCAGCCTCTCCTCCACGTGACCTAAGAGGGACCTCCCAAACCGCAAAGCTGAGATGGCCTTCCCTCGGGGACTCTGCCTGAACTCCACAGCCCTTAGAACAGAATCTAAGCTTTGGTCTGGCCCTCAAGGCCTTTCCAGACTGGCCTCCAGCCTCCTTTCTTTCTCCCACATACATGCCTTGATGAACTTTTCTATTCCCCAACCCAGCCAAGCTGACTCATACATCTGGGCCTCTGCATGGACTGGTCCTTCACCTAGAATGTCCTTTGTTCCCCTAGATCCTTATCTTGCTATTTGCCCACTCATTTCATTTGCCTGCTCAGAAAAACTTTATTTCTCCTTCCCTGTGCCCTGTGGGTTAGACCAACTGATCTCTTTGGCCTCCCACAGGGCCCAAGCCCTCCTTGCACTGAATTGTGATTTATTTTTTTAATGTGTACATGTGTTGCCCCCCACTATGCCATGAACTCTTGATAACTGGAATAGGGTCCTATTTAACTATATTTTTCCATTACTGAGCATGGTCCTGGCCACAAAATAGGCAGACAGTGGCTGTTTGCTGGTCAACTGATTGATTGATTGGTTGATTGATAAAACTTAGCTCCCCCAAACCCTTCCATGTGAGACTACGTTTTCCTCCAAGTTTTCAGCCATCACACATGACAGACAAGATGCCTCTATGAATTTCTAAATGCTTATTGCAAAGAGTTCCCTTTTGTCAACCAGCTTGCCTGCCAATGAGATGGCCCTCACAATGTTTCTGTCAAAACACCTTCTTTTTCCATCCATTTACTTTAAAATGCAACTCAGTGGCTTCGTGTTAGAAACAGAACACAGCCGTGTCCTCAGCCTGTCCTCAACCATCCATCTGCAGCTGGCTGAGGAGATGTGACTGTCATCCTCCCGACCAAGAAGATGATTTCACTCCTTTGCTATACAAGCCCAGTGAGCCGTGCGAGTATGGTGAATTCCCTATCAGCCCAACATCCCACACAATTTTTCAGAGACTATGATTCTATCTGAAAATAAGTGCAACAGTCTGGAACTCATCTTCCCCCAGTGCCTAACTTTCAGCTTCCTATAAATACCAAACAGCCTTCCAGGTGAGGACACACCTTGGCATTATCAAGCAAGCACCACTCCTGACTCTGCCTTGAGCAGAGCCAGAAGGCGCTGTGAGTATCCCCACCTGATGATGGCACTGCTAACAGGGTCCCAGGCAGTGTGCTGGGCCTGGAAGTGTGTCAAATACCAGGGTCAGAAATGCTTCAAACTAAAGTGTGCATGCACATGTGTATGTGTAGCTGAGGAATTGAAGAAAAGAAAAAAAAAAAAGCAGAGAATTCAACTCCTCTGATAAAGGAATATAGCTGCTAAAGGGCAAAGAAAAACAAAAAAACCCAGCATAAGTGTATAAGTTAGCTACCGCTGAGTAAGAAATTATCCCAAAACCTAACGGTTCAAGATAACGTACATTTCATTTCGCACAGTTGAATGGACCAGGAATCCAGGTGCAGTGGAGCATCGCATAGGCTCCATCGAGATGCTGGCTCACACTGCGGTCTCATTTAAAGGTTGACTGGGGAAAAATTGGCCCCTAAGCTCACTCATGAGGTTGTTAGCAGGACTCCGTCTCTCATGGGCTGTTAGGCTGAGGTCTTCGAGCTTCCCAAGGCGTTGGAGAGAGGCCTCCCTTGGTCCTTTCACTCCCAGACCTCTCTGTAAAGCATCTCACAACCTGCCACACCAGCTTCCGCAGAGTAAGACAAGGTACCAACAAAGAGACGTTGCTAGCAAGGTAGCACCGTCTTTGGTCAGCTGACCTAGGAAGCGACATGACATAACTTATCATATTTTAATCATTAGGAGTCTCCAGGTCCAGCCCCCACGTGAAGGAATTTAAACAAGGGCGCATGAGTCCTAGCTGACAGGAATTATGGGGAACCATGTCCCAAACTGCCTGCCACAGAGATGCCCAATGAAACCCCAGGAAAGTATCACCGGAGCCTCTTATCTAAGGCCTGGTACATGCACATCCTGGGGAAACTCATCCATTTGTTTTTCAGAAAATATGTAACAAGTGCCAACTAGGGACCCAGCACAGCTCTAAAAGGTAAGTGAATGAAACCCACGCAAACCCCTGTCCTCACAGAGCTTACGTAAACAAGATCACATATGTCGGGTGGTGCTAACAGCTACAGAGAACACAGTGCTGCGAGGCAAGGCTGTGGAAGAAGGGAGGGGCCCAGATGGAAATAAATGGCATGCAGGAAGATCCCAACAATAAAGTGACATTTGAGCAAAATCTCGAAAAAGACCAGGAAGCAAGCCACCTGGGAAAAAGCATTCCAGATGAAAGCAGCAGGTGCAAAGGCCTTGAGGCAGGAGTGTAAGTCAGTGGGGCTTTAGGGACAGAAGTCAGAGATTGAGACAGGGCATCGGGAATAAAGTGAGACAGGTGTGAGGGGCCAATCATATAAAGCCTTGTTAGGCGTGTGTAAAAACTGTGGCTTTTATGCTGAACGAGAGGCAGAAGGCTGGGGACAGAGGAGTGACACAAAATGTCTCGTTGCTTCACAGGCCTCCTCTGACTAAAGGATGGAACCAAATTTTAGGAGGATGGCAAGGACAGAAAGAGGGAGACAGGTTAGGGGCTTGCTGCTCTAATCTAGAAAAGAGAGGATAATGACTTAACCCAGGGTGGTGGCTGCAGAGAAGAGTAGGCTGGATTCGGATACATTTCACAGGTACAGTCAAGAATTTGATGATGCGCTGTCAAGTCTGCTATAAAAAATCAGCAAGAGCTACAAGGCTTTGAGCCAAGCAACTTGAAGAACAGAGTCAAAGACTGAGGAAAAAGCCAGCTGGGAAGTGAAGGTCAGGAGCTGCGTTAGATGTGACCAACACAGAGAACTGCTGGACTCAGGGATGGGAGCCCCTGAGAGTGAATGCAGCTCAATCTGGGTGACCCAGCATGGTTCACACAGCACACCTGGCCCCAGTTTTCTTAACCTGCAAGTGGCCAACCCCTCAGAAGTCACACACTTAGCCAGCAACTCAAACCTGCACAGTGGGACGGCCGGCTCTCCCTATCATGTACGCATATTATGTTGCTGTATAAACTCATCATGTCTTACTGTATAGGGAAATGACAAAACACTTCCAAGAGGGCAGATTACTTAACGCCATCATTCAATGTGCATCTATCATGCACCAGGCACTATTCATGTGACATCGACAGAGATGCGCAGGCACAGGGCTTGCGGGGTCTCTAAGGATCGTGAGGCTGTGGCCGTCAGGTCCCCTGGCAATGGGCTATGGTAATTTTTCCCGCATGTGCCTGTACTTCTCTACATTAAGCATCTCAGAAATGGGGAACAAGGCTGAGATTCTCTTTAGCAGTGAAGTTACCATGAGCAAACCAGTCTTTGCCTACTTGCTTTCTGTGTTGGAAACCCCACTACCCCTTGAGGCATCGCAAGCCATCATGATAGCAAGCTGTTAGGAAAAAAAGGCCGCCCCTCTTACTACCAGCCAAAATCTGATCCGACAGTTTCTATCCATTGGTCTCAGTTCACCTCTGGAACCAAAAGAGAAAATGTCTTCTCCCATTCAAATCACAAGCTTTTAGAGCAACTCCTAAATCTTCATTTGAGGCCAATGAGAGTAGCACCAGCTGAAATCTGCACCGCACTTTAGGAATCCCACTGGATAAAAGTACCTTCACACACACGGTCCCATTCACAATAGCTCAAACTCAATTGCTAAGAATCATTCAGCTCTCAGTAACAAACGAGACGGAGTAAAGTCTGTGATCAGTTCACTCTGTCACTATTCCCAACCCGCCGTTGAGGACACCAAGGCTCACAGAGGTTAAGCAACTCAAAGAGTGCCTCCCATTAAATGGTATCAAGAAAATGGTAAAATCATGATTCCCACAGAGATTTAAAATAAACGCGTGATTTACTCTCTCTCTAACCAATGAAGAATTGAAAAGATATTATAACTCATTCAAAACAAAACCCAAAGAACAGCCACATCCACAGATCAGGAATATTTAAATGGATGTGCCCACGGAGGTAAAATTGGGGAACAGCAGTGGGTTATGGAACCCCTCCATGGTGGGGCAGAATGGGCATTATTGATCAGTTACCTACAGCTCACAGATTATAAAGTAGGTTCCATAAACGCCAAATCAGAGAACCCAGAGAGAGGGGTGTCCTCTAGAATCTGGACCCTAGACAGCCCTAGTTTCCAGCTGAAGCACAACCTTCCGTCTTGCTCTAGCAGAATGAGGATCCGAACTTGGCCCTTCGGGACACCATCCCGCAAAGCAAAAGGTCACTGGCTCGCTTTCAGGTCAGGACACATGCCTAGATTGCAGGCTGTCCCTAGTCGGGGAGTGTATGAGAGGCAACCGATGGATGTTTCTCTCACATCCATCTCTCCCCCTCTCTTTCTCCCTCCCTTCCCTCCAAAATTAATTAATTAATTAAAAAAATAAAATTAGTGAATATATTTTCTAGGGTTGATTTAAAAATTTTTAAATAAAAAATTAGAAATCCCTGGCTGGTGGCACAGTGGAAAAGCCGCCAGCCTGTAAACCCAAAGATTGTTGGTTCAATTCCCCAGCCAGGGCACAAAACCAGGTTGCGAGCCAGGTCTCCAGCCAGATTTGTAGCTGGAGGCAGGTGAAAGGCAACCATACATTGATGTCTCTCTCCCTCTCTGCCTCTCTCCCTTCCTCTCTCTCTAAAAATAATAAATGAAATTTTTTAAAAAATAGAAAACTTCAACTGACATTTTTTAAAGCCCCCACGGTAAGTGGTCAGGCCGTACGTTGCTGGCAACAAGTAGCAGAAGGACAGAAAGAGGCTCCGGGGAGGAAAGAGCTCAGCCCAAACAGTTGGGCTCTGGCTCTCTGAATTGTTCCAGGCCAGTAACAGCCCTTTGCTTCCCCTTTCCTGCAGCCTCTGCTCTCATTCAGGAACACCTTCTTCACGGTGCTTACAGGGTGGGGCAAGACTAGGGTTACAGCTGTTCATATGAAAAGTAATACAATGAACAAGTAATAATATAAAGTAGGTGGGGAGGGGGACAGTGGGGCGCAGAAAGGGGATGGATGTAATACAACAACAATAAAATTTTAAATATATAAAGTAAACTCTGTGTTTCACTACTCTCAACTGGACCCCTCCTTTTGCCCCCCACTTCCAGCCTGGCTCCCCTCCCCCCACATCAGTAGAGAGGGCCCACTGTGCAATGAGAGGAAGGAACAGGGCGCTGCGTGGTTTGGGTTTTACCAAAAGTCTATAGTGTTTCAATAGCCTCTTTGTTCTCTCCCTCAATAGTTCCTGTGTCTTAAAAAATTACAAACTTTCGTTCTTCATATTGCATTAGTAGTTTGGGGGGCGGGGCGCCAATTAAAAAATAAGAGTTCTCAAGGTTTTAAAACAGCATTTATAATAACTTCATGGGTCTAACTGCACTTAACGCCAGCAGCTGAAAAAGGAGGTGCCTTGAGAGGTAGCAACAAAGAAACCATTTAGTACTTGTTCCCCAGAGATGCTTTTATCAAGTCACTTGCCCCTTCACTGTTGCCGGCTTCGGTGTAACCCACAGAAACAGAAGGTGTGCCAACAACCAGCTCTCATACGTCTGCATGGGTCAGGCCTCTTAGGCGAGTTTTCCCCAAATGGCAATGCTTAGCGCGCGCTGCTGGCACGTGCTTAAACACCTCATCGATTCCAACCGGATGTCAAATTCTCCTGCCAGGCATGGGGGCCTAAGCTAATTCCAGGCGAGGGCGGGGAGCCAATCCCTGAGCAGAACGTGACTCGGAACACAGGATGCTTTCATTCTGAGTGTTGTTCTTCCCCGCTCTCCCACCTCAGCCTGCCCACCAATGGTGGCTCAGAAATGGGACAAGCGGGCCACCCCGGCGCTCTGTCCAAGCGTCGATGCAGCTTACCGATTTTCCCTTCTCCTTGTTGAGGGAGAGTTTGTTTCGTTAATCTGTGAATCCAATGTTTACCTCAGTATTTAGCCTGAAGTTGGGGCTGAAGTCGTGTTTGCTTAACCAAATTAAACTAAATCCTCTAATTCAGGTTTTCATTCACTCATCAAATATGCACTTGATACCTACCATGAGCTACATTCTCAACTGACAGGTGGGGCCGTGACAGTGAACTGGACAAGTTTCTGGCTTTCCAAAGGCTTACATTTTAGCAAGAGAGAAAGGTAACAAATAGACAAAGATATCGCACTTTAAAAAGAACATTTCATGTACAAATAAGATCTCAAAAAAGGCAGGCTAGAGTGGTAGAGAGTGAACAGTGTTGGAAAGAAAGAAACTGGTCTTATTTCCCTCTGCCTATCCAACAAAAACTCAAGCATACTTGTACTTTCTTATCCATTTAGGGACTATTTGTTGGACAGAAAGGTAAAAAAAAAAAAAAAAATGTAAACTATCTCCCTTCTCAACACTACTACTCTGTCAACTCTCTGAAAGATGATGCATAAGAATACACCACCATTTAGTAAGGGGCTACTTGAGAATCAGCCATGCTGCCAGGCCTTTAAAATAGAATAGTTTGATTTGCTTTTAAAATATCGTCTTCCCAGGAGATAGTACTTATTACTTTTGGTCTATCAATGAGGAACAGAGACTCAAAGTCATTAAAATATCTTGCCCGACAAAGAAGGGGAGCAGTTGAGGCAAGAACCTAGTATAAAGGAACCATGGACATGGACAACAGGTGGGACTGACTTTGTGGGGGAATGGGTGGGTGAGGAGGGGGACAGAGGGGAGCAAAAAGGGGATGGATGTAATACAACAACAATAAAATTGAATTAAAAAAAATACCTTGCCCAAGATCACCTGTCTACAGAATGGTGGAGCCATATTTGAACCTAGCTTCCTCAGCTCTAAAATGCACACTTTGGGTATCCTGCTATTCCAGCTCTGGACCTGAAGCACCATGCCAGATACTCTGGGGGATGTAAAATGGTCAGACGGAAGTCTTTGACCTTGTCAGAGCGCTCACAAGCTCACTGGGGCTGGCGCCACATAGCCATAACCAAGGCAAAGAGGACATGTATTTGAAGAGAAATGAAAGCTGAGGGGCTGGAACAACCAGAAAAGCAACATGAAAGGGCAAAAAGTGTCCATCAAGACAGCACAGATCTGGAAATCAGATCTAGAAGTTGAAGTAAGAGAAGGAACATACTACAAGTATCTACAAAATGTGAGGCATATGCGATATGCAAAACCACCCGTGGTGCCTGCCCATGGGTGAAAGGACCATCTCACTCCCACACACCCGGAGACCTTCAGAACTCGATGCACATCCCCTAGGCAAGAGTCCAGAGGGTCGCAAGGATGCTCAGAAAATGAAGATTCTACCCTATGCTGTATCTTCCCTTGAAGCTGAGTCCATTTCCCCACAAAAGCAGAATTTCTGTCGGTGGGCTCTATCTTGGCTTCATTAAATTCCATGAACGTTACTAGTATTTCTGAGTAAGCTTGGCCCTCACCCAAATAAAAGTTCAGAAGAGAGCTTCAAAGTCCACTCAGCTTCACCTCACGGAACCTCAGCTTCCTCATTGGTACAGTAAAACGATGAGTCAGAAAAATCCAAAGGTTGTTAAGGGTGAAAGATGTCACCCTGCAAAGGATATTTCTGGGGGCCTGGCCCAGACTAAGATGCTCAATAAATACTAGTCTCAGCCTGTCTTTCTTCCCTCTCCCTTTCTATTGAAGGTACCTGGTAGCTGAGAAATCCTGCAATCATCTTGCCTCTACCCAATGTAGCCTTTTTAAGATGTGCGTTCAACATGTCAAGAAGTCCTGCCACTTCTCCTACTCACAATGTCACATCCAATCCTTCCTTTTGTTCCCATAATTCCTGACCTAGTTTGACTGCTATGGTTTCTTAACCCATCTCCACACTCCATGCTTCTACCCGCCCATCCTGAGCCCCAGATGAATCTTTCTAAAGACCCTGTAATGATGCCACTCCTTGAGAGACCAGACAGACAGAAATGGGACTTCAACTTCACAGGGTATTCTTTCCTATTCCCTGCGAGGCCATGAACCCTGTGAGGTTAGGGAAGGAACTGTTAGTAAAATGAGAACATCCTCCAAGTAGAAAATTATGCTGTGATGAAGGGGAGGCTAGATGATATTGGGCATGACCTGCTCAAATCGCCTGGTCTTCATTGGCCCAGTAGTTACAGCATTAAAAGGCACAACCTAGGGAATGTCATACAAGAGGCCATGTGCTGCACATTGCAGCTGAGAAGTCATTATTCCCTCCAGAAAACAGGAAAATGAATGAGGACAGGAGCAAGGGGCTGAGCCCAGGAGGAAGAGCACCCAGGCTGCAGAAACTCAGGACATGGACCAAGTGAAAGGCAGGCCATCCAAGGGGAACCGCTGACCTGAGAAGCCAGCTGATGGAAACCTGATTCCAAAGGTATCACTGAGCATTTGTGGATGCCCAGTCCAAGGACATTCAGCAGATGGAAATGCTGTGACATGTCCACACCGGCTGGCAAGGAACAACAGGACATTCAGCCGGCAAGAGGAAAGCTAGGTCATCTACCACCCAACCCCAGTCATAGCTCCCAGAGAAGGACAGGTGCAAACTGATGTCGGAACCCAAGTGCCATATTTCCAGATGGGGACAGTGCTGAGACTTAAATGGCTTTTGCTATGGGAGCTTTCCTTGACCAATGCCACCCAAAGGAAAATAGGCTAGGTGACCCTACTACATCCTCTTGTTGGATTCTGTTTCCATTGCTTTTATCATTTTTGTAGTCCTCAGGGTGTTAGGATGACAGGGGCCTTTTCTTGTCCTCTCTCACACCCTTATAGGTAGTTCCACCAGTAGCTATGGCTAAATGACCTTTAACCAACGGGCAACTCTTCTGTTATTTTATCCCCCCAAAAAAGGATATTAAAAAGTACCATCCTCATGAAGTTGACAGAACATTCCAAGAGATAATATGAACTGATTATTTTGGTACTCACTGGCATATAAAACGTGCTCAGTAAATGTCTGCCATCATGTCCTTACTGTATGTAGCCAGGAGTCATGGACACTTGTTGAATGGATGGCGAAAGGCTTATAGTAACTGCATATTCAACTCTGCAACTGGCCTTGGCACCCAGAGTTTAATATTTAGCACTTCCACGCTTCATGAGAAGGGCTCCGGACCTACCGCCACTTGAAGTTTTCTATGGCATTGATTTCAAACATCCATTTATTCAGGCCAAAGCCCAGACACGATTTGAGGGGGAAAGAGGTCTTTCAACAGAGTCTGATGGCTCAGCCACGCCTTCCATGCAGGCAAAGGCCCAGCTGCCTGGATGCCAACAAGGCTAAGGTCAGGAAAATGCCGGTGTGAAATATGTCCCCAAAAGTCCCCAGGCACCTGCGGGATATCAGCCTGCAGCAGTAAGATCAGAACCCAGCAGGTGCTGGAAATAACCCAACTGCCCTGAAGCCAGGTCTTCTGCGGACTGGCTGTGCTGGGCATGTAGGACCTTCAGGTTTGAAACGTTGGTCCAATGCCGGGAGCTGGGCGAGTGTGGGCTGGCCTGGCCTAATGCCCAGTGCTGCCCCCTGAAGGCCCAGCAGCTTACTGTCCTCCCTGGAACCAGGCGGGTGGACAGCAGTGGTCTCTCCCTACTGCCTGCCCAGTGGCTTCAGATCTCCGGAAGGATGCAGATCAGGCAGATGAAATACGAAGCACAACCCCCAACCTGACCAGAGTCCCCTCCCCCCACTTTCCTTCCTCCTGCAGAAAGGATCTCTCCACTGATCTCTCGACATAGAGTTCAACATAACCTTCCTTGTTATTTAGGCCCCATCTGCTCCGTGAGAGTTTGATTATGAGTTAACCCTCACTCATGAGGGTCAACTACTCATGCGTGAAGACAGGAATCATAAGGAGCTCAGGGAGGACCTGGGTTCTACCTCCAAAAACATCTCCCACATCTCTGTGCCCACTGTTTCCCCACTGGGTTGCGAAGAGCTTTCTAAAAGAGCGAAACTGGGAGAATTGAGGGGATATCAGTTTAGGATTGTGGAGTCGGAGGACCCAGAGGAGCTTTTACTAGAACTATCTTCCCAAGCAGACTGGAGAGCAAATCTCGATTCCTCTCGGGGACAAATGCAAGAACTCATGGACTGGAGAGCAAATCTCGATTCCTGGCGGGGACAAATGCCGGAGCTCACAGTGCATCACAGAGCTCTGTAACCCACCCCCTCGCAGCAGCCAAGTGGCCTGCTACAGCTGAGACCCAGTCCCCGCACCGCCCGCCGCCAGCTTTCCTTTCGATTCGGAACAGAACCCCACTTCTGGAAAAGGTGCAGGAGGCATTCATTACGTGTCGCACACCCACTCTGCTCCTCCAACCTTGTCTGGAGCCACATTCCCACACGATGTCCCCCTCCGTGTTGGTCTTCCTTCACTTCCTTGCACAGGCCAAGGCCTCTCCCACCTTAGAGCCTCCGCACCTGCCGGGCCCAAAGACAGGGACGCTCCCTGCTCCTCCCGTGACCAGCGCCCTCTTGTTGGCCAGGGGCTGCTATTCTGTTTGCATAGCAGCTCCTTACAGGCACCTCTCCCAACCACCAAACAGAAAGCCCACACTCAGCTACTATCTACCATAAGCACGTGTTTCCTTGTTTTCAAAGTATTCACTATAATTTGCAATCACATTTGTCTTTGATATCTTACTTCATCTCCCTACTGGTATACAAGCTTCATGAGGGGGGAGAATGTGCTCCTTGCACTCACTGTTCAGTCCCTGGGCCTGGAACACGTAGGAGCTCGATAAAGGCCGTGCACGGATGAAGGAACCTGCTCCATCATGTTAGAGATGAAATGAGTATGCACCAGCATCATCTTTTGTGGGCCACTATAGGGAGTGATGTGTGCGTATCACATTACATGCCTTATAAATTATATATCTGAATGTATTGTAAATATTTCTATGCTGACATATATTATAACAACTATAACAAATGCACTGTTAAATGTCTTTGCATGTATTACATTTATATGATATATACGTGCCACATGTAAATAGAAGTACGTACATTTACACAAGTTCATCTAAGCCTCGCAGTGTCCTATAGGCCAGGCATTATATCGCCATTTTGCAGATAAGGAAACTGGAACACAGAGAAGTTAAATAATCTGTGCAAGATCACACAGCAAATAAATGACAGCTGTTTCACTTCTGTCACCACTGGTGGATAGTTTAGCTGAAGTCTGAGACTAAATACAAGCATCATGCACCCCCCAGGGGTATCCTAGTGGGGAGGGGTGTCCGTGTCCTGTGCCCTGACGTCTCCTGCCACCCTGCGCTCACACAGCCACCAGCAGATCGCTCCCCTCCCAAGCCTGTTTTGTGTCCTGTAGGAAGCTGCTACTGACAAGGATTTAAACGTGTCTGCTGAAGCGGCTGCTGCCTCTCCCGGGGCTAATCTGCCATGAAGCAGATGCAAAGCTTCATTTATCACTTCCCACGGAACATGAGAGACGAACCCCGCAGCTGCTCCTGCTCCCAGTGTCCAGCAGGGCAGGGCTCTCCCGCAGGCCTCCCAGGGGCTGGCTCCCCGAGGCCGGGCCTCTGCCCTGGTCCCCACCCGTCCCCTGCGCACCGTGGTGGTCCCAGAGCCAGCTCAGCCTCCCCGCCCATTGTGTTATTTTTTCTTTTAATTGAGCTGCAATTCACTTAACATAAAAATAATCATTTAAGGATGTACAGTTCAGTGGCATTTTTTGGTACATTCACCACGTTGTGCAACGACCGCCTCTCTCTAGTTCCAAGCACTGCCTCACCCGCAAGAAGACGGCCCTACCTGTTGCGCAGCCACTCTCCACTCCCCTCCTCCAGCCCCTGGCAGTCACTAACCGGCTTTCTGTCCCTGTGGATTGGCCTGGTCCGGACATTTCACATAAATGGAATCACGGCATATGTGACCGCTGTGTCTGGCCCTTTCTCTGAGCATCGCGTTCCAGAGGCTCATGCACGCTGTAGCATGCATCAGTTGTCCCTGGGGCTTCTGACCACTTGCCAGGGAAGAGAGATCACAGCCTTCAGCGAGGGGCACCGACAGAGAATGCAGAGCGGACACCTGTCTTTTCTCCATCTACCAGGCCCCACTGAGGAGTGGGAGAGGCAGCCATATTCACCTGGAAGGGGCCCTGTGGTGGAAACACCCCCCTCCATGCCTCACCCTGGGGAGTGCCAGGTTGGGGGCAGGGCTGGACCAGTTAGAGGCACCAGCATCCAACCCTGCCTTCCTGCCTCGCCCTGGAAGGTCCAAACCTCATAAAGAGAAATCGTTCATATTTATGGGCCTTTATGCATTTGTTAAGGAAAAACCAGCAATCCCAAAACCTAAGCAACCTTGAGAGTTCAAATCCCGCTGTGCTTTACCTGTGAGAGGACGGACTGTGACCTGAGCCTGCTATGACATCCATAGAGAAGGTCACACACATGACAAGGGTCAAAACATCATCAGTTCCTCAGAACAGGGCCCGGAACTGTGACTGTAAGTGCCACCATTGAATTATCTGGGCAAAATTCAGTCGCAGTACCAAATACCCCATACCCTCTACCAGGAGCCTCGGAATCACGTGTTGTCCACATTGGTATAGTTCTTACATTACGTCTTCCTTCCTTTCTTCACCAACATCAGGACCTCTCCCCTCCCCCACAAAAAAAATAGCATAAAAAGAAGAAAAACAAAAAGACCAGCAGGAGCTTTCAGCCTCTACCTACTAGATGCCGACAGCATCCTCCTCCCGGGTCATGACAGGCAAAGGTCTCCAGACTTCGCCTACCATCACCTGGGGTGCAAAATGGACCTGGGCTGAGAACCACCGATTTCAATCCAGGTGAAAGAGAGACGCTGTAACGGCGTTTCTGACAGGGCTGTCTGAGAATTGTTAGCTATGCGATCTTGCACCACGCTTCCCAAAATTAGGTTAATCACAATCAACTCTCGATTACCCCGGGGCCAATTATCCACATTATCCCAGTCCCTGCCCCCACACTACCTGGGGGCCATCCAGTTCACTGTTCCCCAGCTGCTGTCACCATGGGGGAGGGGAAGGGGTTTAGAATCAAGAATGCAGACTCACTCACAGGGAGGCTGAATTATTTATTTTGTTGTGTTTAGGATGGAGAGGCTCGAGCATGTTAAATGCATCCTCCCAGCCTTCCCCCATCCCTGAGCAGCAGAGTCAATAAAGGGGGGGGGGGCTCCTCCCCTCCTCTCTGGATGGTAGGACCCCTTGTCCTTCCCCTTGGGGCAGAGGCAATTCCAGTATTACCTTCTTCCCTTTGAGAACCTACCTTTGTCTCCTTCAGGAAAAAATAGACAAAGAGAATAGTTTTTTTTCTAGGGGACCAGACCACACACAATAATCACCATCCCATCCCTCTCCACCCAGCACACTCTGCCCCTCTCCCCAGAGCTCCCCTGCAGCTGTTCTCACCAAGGTCACTGACATGTGCCCACCGTGTCATTGCCTCTAGTGACCACCTTTCATTCTTACCTGGGCTGTAAGATCCCTGAGGGCGGAAAATGAGGTCTTTTACCTTTGCTTTTGTATCACCAGTCCTAGAACAGTACCTGGCACACAGTAGGTACTCAGTATTATATATATCCATCAGCTGAATGAGTGAATCTCACTTGGTTTCTGCAAGGGCATCCTTCCCTTGGCTATATACTGCTGGTTGTCCTCCCCTCCTGTGCCTTCTTTATGGTGCTCACTTCCTTAGCCCATCCATCAGATGCTCTCTCCCTAGACCTTCTCATTTGTTCCCTAGGCCTCGATTACCACCTGGAGAGGGCAGTGCTGCTTGGGCTCTTCTCTATCCATTCGTGTCACCAAGAACATCTGGATCTTTTGAAACGCTACTGTTCCCCACCCACCCTGACTCAGGTGTGGGCACTTAACTTAGAGCTGGTCGATGAGAACCCCACATGCCGCAGCCCAGGCCGAATAGTCCAGGGATGGTCATGTGACCCAACACAGCCAGTGCCAGTGTGACCTAGGCTTTGAGTGGCTGTAAGGATGTGACCATCTTACCTCTCTAAGAGGAAATGATACCTGGGAAGAAGTTCCACCAGTTCATGAAAAAGCAAAGCGAAAAGATTAATAGACCAGGAGAACTGATGACCTCACATGAGACCCTTGATCCAGCAATGCTTGAAGAACTCGGGACTTTTCAATTAAATGATCTAATAAACTTCTTATGCCACTTTTGCCTAGTCTGTCATGTATAACCAGCAGTGCTAGCTAGAATAATGACTGTCAGTCTATGTCACCACATCTGATTCCATTCTGAGCATCGGACCCCCCTGCCCAACTGTCCAGGGGCATTTTTGTGACCTTTGTCATATGGATATGCTACTGGGAACACACTCCATGAATCTAAATCTGAGCCCAACACCCCCATGTGCCCAACACCCCCACTGTCCGACAATATCCCCATCACAATGCTGACTCCTCCCCATTAGGGTCCCACCATGTTCCTGAAAGCAAAAACTTGGGAAGCTTCAACAAGAAAGCTCATCTTCACGGGGCCCAGTATCAACTCCTTCCCTGGCATGCATGCCGTGCCCCCCGAGAAGGCGGGCCTGTCCCTCCCTGCCCCTTCCATCTGCTCTCGCCTCGATGATTGGTTTTTCCAACAGAATACAGCTTTGGGACTTCTGAGGCTGGGTCATGATAAGCCTCACCGCGTCCACTGCCATGAAAGAACTTCACCTGTCCTGAGAAGGCCAGGGTGCAAGGAAGCCCAAGCTGCTGCAGACAGAGCAGGATACCCTCTAGCCCCCGGTCGTTCTAGCCATCCAGTCAGGTGTAGACATGCGGGTAGAAAAGCCACTGGGAGACATTCCGGCCCAGAATATACCATAAGCGGAGCCAATACTCACAATAAACAAAAGCATCTGAGCCGGGCCAGCCCTCTTTCACCTTGGAGCCACCACAGCTGATGCCCCAAACATTGTGACGCGGAGACAAACCTCTCCACTGTCCTACTTTCCAACCCACAAGATCATGAATATACAAAACCATCGTCGGTGTTTACTACTGGGCGTGGGGGCAGCTTGTTTTCAGCAAAGCTAACTGAACCACTCAGACACTGCTTATCCCTGCCAAACCATCCCTGAGACCCACCCAGCACCACGCGCTCCTCACTAAGGGAGGCCTGGCTAGAAAAAACCTCTCAGGTAGAACTGCAATAAAGCTATCAGTTTGCCTGTCTGGCTTCCTTACTGTCACGTGGACCCCTCTGGGGCTGGGGGCCGTGTCTAGTGCTAAAGTCCCAGTGCGCAGCTGATGGACAAATGAACGGAAGAAAGGGAGAAGGCTATGCTGCACTGCCCCCTCTGTGATGAGGCCTAGAACTAGCCGTGTCTTTGGGGGCTCTATGGAAGGAAAGAAGTGCTGCAAGTGTTCTTATAACAACAGGGACAGGTTCCAAGCCTGGTAATCATTAACTATCCCCAGGAGACCTAGTTAGCTAGCAAGGAAGAAAGTCCCACCCCCCTCCCCAAAGTACCTTGACGGTACTTGGATTCAAACTGAACTCCCCACGCCTTCTCACAGAGCTGCTCTGTCTATAAAATTGTCGGTTTCTATAGAAACAGAAACACTGTAGTAAAGTGAAGGGAAATCGTACATTCTGTCAGCGTCCAGAGATCAATCCTGTTCTTATACAGGGCCAGGACTCTTTCTCGCTTTATTTTTGAGCATCTCAACTTTCATTTCCATCCCAGCCATCTCATCTCATATTTATGAGGCTCCCGCACTGGTAATCGGGTCCTTCCTCACCGGGCTGCCTTTGTTAGCTCTGACCACAGGCAGAGTCGGTGGAAGCAGCATGGAATCCCCATATCCTCTTGGGGTGCCAACAGCTCCAAACCCCAACCTCAGAGGCAGGGCTGGCTTCCCCAGTGCTCGGGGTGGGGGACACCCACAATGGTGGGCAGGGGCCCTACAGGTGAGGTGCTAACCAGCTGGACATCCTAAAATTCCGCTCTGTAATTGGGTCCCTGTTTTACATGCTTATATCTTAGCTTAGACTTCAAGCTCTTAAATATTAATATGTCTGCAATCTCTATTTTGCACCCCGAACAGCAAGTGGCTTTCTAACAGGCAAGAAATTAGAACTTTGCTTGTATTTGATCACCTATGAAGAAAATTAGAAAAGGCACAGGTTGCAGTTTAATATTTCAGATGAAGGTTTAAATTTTGGGCCCATGTTAAGTCATGAAAAACGCCTTCTTTTATCTGGATTCACTCTTAAAAAAAAAGAAATAATACATTTTTTTAATCAAAGAGCCTTTTTATAATACCTATTCGAGTCTGACCTAACAGCACTCGATGCGTTTTGCCCTTTTCCTGCTCTGATAAACGGCTGACTGGATAGACAGGAATAGAGAGGTGAATGAGGGAATGAAGGATGGATGAAGGGTGAATGGATGATGGGTGGACAGATGGATGAACAGGCAAATTCCACCCACCAGGATAATTTTTCTAAAATACACATCCAATCATCCATCCCGTTTTTCATTCGTAACATTGGTGAGAACCCACCATGCGCCAGGCAGGATGTTAAGCATTGGGAATTCATCCGTGGCTTTGGGAGATAAGGTCCCAGTGCCTGAGGAGCTCCAATTCCAATATCTCTGGAGGAAATGAAGTGCAGTGCAGGGAGTGGGGTGCGCAGTGTATCACCATGGTCCAGGGGACAGTTAACGGCAGAGCAGCCTGGGACAATGGCGATGGGTACAGGGAGCTGGGGGCCGATTCGAGAGGTATCAGCAGGCCATGGTGAGTGACCGAGTCCTGAGCCCTGAGTCTAAATCTCAGCTCACCGCTCACATGCTGGCTAAGTCTCAATTTCCTTAGCTGTAGATCACAGATAATTGTACTCACCTTCCAGAGTTGCTATGATGAACAAATGAGATGAAGCAGTGAAAGAGCCAGACATAAAGCCTGGCCAAAAAAAAAAAAAAATGTTTTAAGACCCAAAACCTCCATTTTACGGAAAGACACCCAAACCCCTGGTTCCAGCCCCCAGACGATGAGCCATGAGGACCACCACAAGCTGTCCGGGTTAAAGGGCCCGCAGAAGGTCAAGAGCGAGCACACCAGAGCAGGGTCGCTGCTCTCAGTGTCCAGCTTACTCCCCGTCTCCTCCCACGGCTTCCTGCCAGACGTCTGCCACGGGGAGTCCACGCATCACACCGCTCCCCCTCCTCCAGGAGCCTGGGCCCCATCCATCCCACTTGGGGAAATCACCAAACCAGAACGTCCACGGAGCCAGAATCCTGAGGCCACACAAACCAACAAGGGTCATGCGTGTCTTGCTCCACTGGAAGCCTGCCTTGCCGCGCAGCCACAAAGCACATGGAGAACAAAAACAACAAAATGCGCCCCCCAACCCCAGCTGTCTCACCAAGTCCCTAAGTGTGCTATTCCCTGTGCTCCACAGGACAATCCTGAGAGTAGGTTACGCACAGGACAAGAGACTGAGAAACAGACCGGCCAGTACCTTGCTGTGTGACCTGAGGTAGACACTGCACCTCTCTGGGGCTCTCCTTTCTCGCCTTTAAAATGGATACAAGAGCCCGATTTCCAGGCCCCTAACGAGAGGGTGGGTTTGCTCACACACTTACACAAATCCTGGACTGGGTGAACAGTGCCTGTAGACATACATCCATGCCCTTTCAGCTGAGGATGGAAATGGCTTTCCTTTTCTTAATACCACTCCTTCCAACCCAAAGGAGAACATAACAGTGAGGGAAAGAGAGCAGACCCAAACCCAACGGTTGCCCCGGAGCCTCTTCTACAAGGGCACTCATCTCCTCCGCGTGGGTGACCACCCCCTCCCTCAGGCCCTGCCTCCCACCACCAGCACACGGCCCATCAGGATTCAGCACAGGTATTGGAAGCAGGTGGAGAAGCACACACAGTCCACAGCATCTTTGAATGAACAATGAATGCTCCTTCCCAGCGGCAAAAAAGCCTTCAACTCATCAGAAACCCCAATGCCCAAGACACCTGCATCTAAACCACCTCCTAAAGGTGCAGATCCCGGGACAGCACCCAGAGTGGAAGAACAGCCTCACTGGGGGTGTGACCGCAGAATCCACGTATCTTAAACGAGGTCGTAAGTGACTTCTGCGCACACTAAATTTCAGATGCCTCTGGAGCAGTGCCGTGAGCCGCCCTGAGCGTGCCCACACTCCCCAACTCGCTTCTCGGGAGAAAAATGGAAACCCCGAAGTGATGAATGGCAGATAACAGCACAGAGCAGTGAACCGTGCAGACGGACGAAGGCCACATGCAGGGCGCATGGACACAATTGGGGCCCTCATGGACGTCACCTGCTCATAAACTTACCCAAGCAGGTCTCCTGGATATGAAAGTCAGTTTTTCATACAGCTGTCATCAAAGTAAATTTGTTTTTAATATCGTATGCTACAGCAATTTGATATTCTACTTCTTTCCGAGCAATCAAAAGACTCGGTCTTTGTTTACCTTTTTTGTGAGTGGAACTGTCGGGAAGGGAGGCTAGCAAGCACGTCTCTGCTAGAAAGGAATGAAAATTTTCCGATTTTTCCACATTAAGACATACCCTTGGTTCTCACAGCCCTCCCTGACATCAGATGCTACTTAATGGAGACAAATGATGCCCAGTGAGAGTGGGCATAGGAAGGAGGCCTCTGATGTCAGTTCTGCCTGTGAGACTTTTGTCATTTGAGAAGATTTCCATTAATAAACCCTCTAGACCGACTGTTCCGGTGGAATGTGCCCAGCTCTTACAATTTTTACCAAACTCACATTTAATTTCCTTTTTCATTAATTAATTTTTGTATTAATCTCATCCATTAGAGGCTAATACCTCCCAATTACACATAATGAGCCTGGAGGAAAGTTAATTGAGACTGTCCCAGGATGTCGCAAGTGCCCTGTTCAGGATGTCAGCTTTAATTAGGTTTTCATTAATTACTTTTTCATCAATTAATACTTTGTAGTCTCAGCCCAACACTTACAACCTTCGCATCACCTGCTCTTAAATGGCACCTCATTGAAGGTAATCAGTCAGGCAAGGGGGTCTCGACAGGTCTGCAGGACCAGCGGGTGCTATCAGCTCATAACCAGGCTATGCACCAGCAACTTACGCATCACCCTCTCAGGAGTGTGCTCCACCCCAAAATGTGTGTTGCAAGAGCCTAGGTAGGCTAGCAACGAAAGGAAAGAAAGCAGCATAAAAAGTGCCTGGTGGAACCAACTCATGCGCAGACAGGAACCTGATGCCCAGGGAGGAAATGGCCCCACCCACCCCTCAGATCCTCTGACTGGAAGAATATTTTTCTCACTTCCACCTTGTTCCCTGCACCTCTGCTACCCCACTACAGTGAATATATAACCTATCACCTACCCCTGAGAAAGAAAGGGACTGCTATTAATAATTATGCTGGGGAATAACAGAGGCAAGTAGGGGTGTCCTCAGCACACTGGGAGGTACTGTCACCCAACCCACTGACCCCCATGGAAAATCAATACGAGTCCATTCACGATAATAATAGATCATCTCCACTTCCTGAGCTCTCTCACTGTTCGCGCTTTCTTTTTAGCATGTGTGGTAAGAAAACTTACCATGAGCTCTACCCTCTTAACAAAACGTAAGTGTGCAAAGGACTGCTCACTACGGGCACAACACAGCCCAGCAGATCTCCAGAGTGTTCTCAACTTGCATGCCCGAAACTTCACACCTGTTGACTAGCAACTCCTCATCCCCCTCCTTCCCCGCCTCAGGCAACCACCATTCCAATCTCTTTTTATGCACATTTGACTATTTTAGATATTTCATATGGTGGAGTCACATCGCATCTGTCCTTCTGTGACAGGTTTATTTCACTTTGCCAACTTCTTCTACATTCAACCATGTTGTTATATATTTTAGGACCGCCTCCTTTTTTAAGGCTGAATACTATTCCACTGTGTGAATACATCACCTTTCCTTTATCCATTCATCTGTCGGTGGATACTTAGGTTGTTTCCATACCTTGGCTATTGTGAACAACGCTGCGGTGAGCACGGGCGTGCACATACCTCTGTGAGGGCCTGATATCACTTCTTTTCTATGTGTACCCAGAAACGGAATGGCCAGATCACATGGTAATTCTACTTTTAATTTTTTGAGGAGCCACCATATTGTTTTCCCCAGCGACTTAATGATTTTATATTCCCATCAACAGTGTACAAGGGTTTCCATATCTCTGCATCCTCTGGACACATTTTCTTCGGCTGTCATCCCAGTGGGCAGGAGGTGACATATAAATGGGGAAGGGGCACGGTCTCAACAAGCGGTGCTGGAAAAACCTGGTATCCCCATGCAAAAGGATGAGATTGAACCCTTATCGTGCATAACACACACGAATCAAAGTGGTTTAAAGATTTCAACATAAGACTTACCATGTAAAACTCCTAGGAGACAACATGGGAGGAAAGTTTCATGACATTACAGTGGGTGAAGATTTCTTGGATATGACACCAAAAACACAAAGGACAAAAGCCAAAAAACAGTTAAGTGGGTCTGTATCAAACTAAAATCTTCTGCACAACAAAGAAAACAATTAACCGAGTGAAAAGGCAACCCACAGAACGGGGAAACAAGTGCACGGCTGAGAAAACAGGTGCTTCTGACCACAAAGTATCGGGTCCTCCCAGGCACTCACTCCGGGACCTCACCTGCCTGTCCCATCCTATGCCCTCGCTCCTGGAAGAGTGCCATCTCACCTCCAAGGGCTGGCCCACCTCCTGGTTCCTATTCCCTCCCACCCTTTATCAAAGAGTGCCTGTCCCAGGTGAGCAGAAGCACCTCTGCACCTTGACCACCCCACTCACTCACTACCTGCCGGAGCACACTCAGATGCAATCATCCCTGACCGGTCACAGGTGTATTCTGTGTCCATTCACGTAAATTTTGATAGCGGTTAGAAAATTTCTCAATTAGTCAACAGAACTGTCTTCAGGTGTCGTCATCCTATTGTACCTGTCATTACCATGCACCCTCCTCCCCGCACTAATGTGCACACCCATGTGTACACACACACACACAATCTTATACAACGGCCGCGGCCAGGGGAATACAATGCCTCAAAGGTTATCTGAGCAGACAGCAAAATCAACCCCAAATAACTCAGTTCCCTATTTCTGGAGACTACACTACACAAGGACGGGTAAACTGTCCCTATTTATAAGTGACTACAAAAGAAACATGTGACCAATATGGGCCTAGGAAGCTATTTTGTAAATTAAACCAGAAAGAACAGAGTATTCAGGGAAAATATGCTTTTCTAAATTGATTTATTGCATGAAATGTCATTCAATTTCTGGCTATCTGCTTGGTGTTCTCCACACATTCAAGAAAACCTGGTTTCTAAGGGAAAAACAAGGAAATTTTTAAAAATGAGATAAACAATAAACAAAGATAAAAGGTATCTAGTTAAAAGACTTCAAGATAGGTAATTAAAATAAAGAATGGGCTGAAATTGAATGGCTGATAGAATTTTTAATGTATCTAAAGCTACAAGAAGAACTGAGGCTGTGGAATACTGAAGCAGTGGGGTGCAGAATAAAGCTTCCCGGAAACAGAAAAGCAGCAGACGATGAACACTACTCTGGCCTTTGTTGGTTCTCTAGGAACATAAAACCTCATTTTATTCCCCATTAAAAGCAAAGTCTACTAGCTAAGAAATGAGGACTATTTCAGTCGCTGTGTACAATTGGGAGCTGGTTGGATAAGGAAAATAAGTAAAATGTTCCCAGGAAGAAAGGTTATACATAGTTACACTCAGTGGGAAGGAAGGAATGGGTGTCTTTGGATAGAAAAATGAAGTCAGCACACCCTGCATCCATGCAGCAGGCACTCCACAGAAAAGAGGAGGGCGTGCAAGTGGGACAGGGACCACTCAACTGCCTTATAATGGGCACCACAGGTGACCAGACCACCATGCATCAAGGAAGGGGGCTGCAGCAGGCTGACAATGGCCCCATGCATATGCTAACGCCCAGAACCTGTATGTTATCTTACATGACAACAGGGGCATTGTAGATATAATTAAGCTAAGGATCTCAGGATGGGGGCTTCTCCTGGATTATCCCTTGTACTCCTTGCAATCACAAGGGTCCCTGTCAAGTCTGTAAAGTGGAAGAGGGAGACAGGAGAGTCAGGGAAATTTGAGGACAAAAGCAGAGGCCTGATTGATATGGGGCCATCAGCCAAGGATGCAGGTGGCCTCTGGAAGATGATCAGGAGGGAAAGAGAGTTTCCCCTAGATTCTCCAGAAGGGACACAGCCCTGCTGACACCTTCATCTGAGACTTTCGACCTCTGCAGCTGTCAGGTAATGAATCCGTGCCATTTTAAGTCACTAAAGTTGTGCTCATTTGTAACAGCAGCCATAGGAGACTAATGCAAGTGCTTTGTTGAAAAAAGAGAGAGATGCAGGATCCACTCTCATGTCTAACTTATAATGTTGGTCCCTAGGTTGATAATTCCTAGCATAAGCTGAAGTACTAACACTTAATATGATAATAAATGTATAATTGCAATAAAGAACTCAAAGGCTACTGAAACACTGGCATATGGGGAAAACCTGTTACTACAGGTATCACTGCAGACAGAAAGTCCTCAACAATAAAATGACCAGAAAGAAAATGAGAACTATGAAAGACACAGAATCAATAACGAGGCTTCTTTTAAAAAATTAGATCATACTTATTTTTTAAGATTTTTTTCTTTTGTATTCATTATTTTTAGAGAGGGGAGAAGGGAGGGAGGTGGAGCAGGACAGCGATATCAATGTATGGTTACCTTTCACCTGCCTCCAGCTACGGACCTGGCTGGAGACCTGGCTTGCAAGCTGGTTATGTGCCCTGGCTGGGAATCAAACCAGAGACCTTTGGGTTCACAGGTCTGGGTTCACAGGTCGGCACCAATCCACTGTGCCACCAGCCAGGGTCTGATCATACTTTTAAAAGAAGCTATACTGAATATCTTAAACATCCTGAATAATTTTTAAGCATCAAGGCGAAAATGGTATCTATATGGTAAGCATTAATATAATTAATGACTGATGGCAGATTTCTCCTCTATAATGCTGAACTGAAACGCTAATGACTAAATAAATACCTGCAGGGTTGAAAGCCCTCTTTGTTCATGTACAGGAGAAGTAGGAAGACATTTACAAACGTAAATGGACTCAGACAGTAAGGTAAAACCACCACCACCACCCACCTACCAACTAACTTTTCTCAGGAAAGGGTTAAAAATACCCACACTAAAGAGAGCTTTGTTTGCTGGGGGTTTTTTTGTTTTGTTTTGTTTTTTGATTATCTTTTCTAGGCTCAATTAGATGAGTCTCTTTCTTTTTAAATTTTATTGTTGTTGAATTACATCCATCCCCTTTTTGCTCCCCTCTGTCCCCTTCCCCACCCACCCATTCCCCCCCAAGTCGATCCCACCTGTTGTCCATGTCCATGGTTCCTTTATACTAGGTTCTTGTCTAAACTGTTCCCCTTCCTTGCCTCTGCTTCCCCCCTCCCCCCAACCCCTTTCCTCCTGACCACTGAAGGCCTATTCACTGTATTCATATATTTGGTTTTGTTTTGCTTGTTGTTAGTTTTGTTCATTATTGTCCTGTAATGGGTGAGATCATATGGTATTTGTCCTTCACTGACTGGCTTATTTCACTAAGCATAATACTCTCCAGTTCCATCCACATTGTTGCAAAGGGTACGAGTTCCTTCTTTCTTTCTGCTATATAGAATTCCATTGTGTAAATGTACCAAAGTTTTTTGATCCAATCATCCACAGATGGGCACTTAGGCTGTTTCCAGCACTTGGCTATTGTAAATAGTGCCGCTATGAACATAGGTGTGCATAGGTTCTTATGAATTGGTGTTTCAGGATTCTTTGTGTATAGTCCAAGTAGTGGAATTGCTGGATCAAAAGGCAGTTCCATTTTTTGTTTTTGAAGGAAACCCCATACTGTTTTCCACAGTGGCTGCACCAGCCTGCATTCCCACCAACAGTGCACTAGGGTTCCCTTTGCCCCGCATCCTTGCCAACACTTGTTGTTTGTTGATTTGCTGATGATTGCCATTCTGACAGGTGTGAGGTGGTATCTTATTGTGGTTTTAATTTGCATCTCTCTGATGACTAGTGATGTTGAGCATTCTTTCATATGCCTCTGGGCCCTTTGTATATCCTCCTCAGTGAGTTGTCTGTTCAGGTCCTTTGCCCATTTTTTAATTGGGCTGTCTGTCTCCCTGGTGTTGAGTCGCATTAGTTCTTTATATATTTTGGAGATCAGACCCTTGTCTGAGGTATCATTGG